>NC_069421.1:24601744-24623778 GCF_026875155.1 Cherax quadricarinatus | reverse complement strand
TGGTATAAAATACTGAAAAGTTGAAGATTAAGCCACATGTTTAACAGTTGGGTGTCTTTATTGATGAAACATATCACCTACACAGTAGGTTTCTTCGGTCAGATACAGAGGGAGCAGTAGTAATGAAATGAAGATGATGTAATTAGTCCATCAGCCTTGGAGAAAAAGTATTTGAGGTAGTCAGTCCCTCAGCCTGGAGAAGAGTTGAGCTCCATGGAGCTCAACTCTTCTCCAGGCATTGCCATACATCGCCTCTGACACCCTGACTCTGAATGAATACTTCACACAGTGTGTGACACATCTGGTCCTCGTCCCATCCATGTTGATCCATGATGTTTGTCTTCTTGGGACGGGTCTATGAAGGATGAGGTGAATCATAGAATTGATGAGGGGAAAAGGGTGAGTGGTGCACTTAGGAGTCTGTGGAGACAAAGAACTTTGTCCTTGGAGGCAAAGAGGGGAATGTATGAGAGTATAGTTTTACCAACGCTCTTATATGGGTGTGAAGCATGGGTGATGAATGTTGCAGCGAGGAGAAGGCTGGAGGCAGTGGAGATGTCATGTCTGAGGGCAATGTGTGGTGTGAATATAATGCAGAGAATTCGTAGTTTGGAAGTTAGGAGGAGGTGCGGGATTACCAAAACTGTTGTCCAGAGGGCTGAGGAAGGGTTGTTGAGGTGGTTCGGACATGTAGAGAAACAGAATGACTTCAAGAGTGTATCAGTCTGTAGTGGAAGGAAGGCGGGGTAGGGGTCGGCCTAGGAAAGGTTGGAGGGAGGGGGTAAAGGAGGTTTTGTGTGCGAGGGGCTTGGACTTCCAGCAGGCGTGCGTGAGCGTGTTTGATAGGAGTGAATGGAGACGAATGGTTTTTAATACTTGACGTGCTGTTGGAGTGTGAGCAAAGTAACATTTATGAAGGGGTTCAGGGAAACCGGCAGGCCGGACTTGAGTCCTGGAGATGGGAAGTACAGTGCCTGCACTCTGAAGGAGGGGTGTTAATGTTGCAGTTTAAAAACTGTAGTGTAAAGCACCCTTCTGGCAAGATAGTGATGGAGTGAATGATGGTGAAAGTTTTTCTTTTTCGGGCCACCCTGCCTTGGTGGGAATCGGCCAGTGTGTTAATAAAAAAATATTTATATATTTTCCTTTACACATATTTTTTCTTATTTCAGGCACCAGGCGCCCTTGACCTATAGTCCTTGGAACGCAGGTGAGGAATGTACATCATAATTTACACCTAGAAAATCCTAGAGGGACTTGTCCCAAATCTGCACACTGAAATTCCTCCCTACAAAAGCAAAAGACTAGGCAGAGGGTGCAACATTCCTCCAATGAAAAAGCAGAGATGCCAAGAGTACAATAAGAGAAATCACAACAAGTGCCAGGGGCCCAAGACTGTTCAACAGCTTGCCATCATATATAAGGGGGATTACTAATAGACCCCTGGCTGTATTAAAGAGGGAAATTGATAGATACCCAAAGTCAGTACCAAACTAGTTAGACTGCGTGCAGTCAGCAGTAGTAGCCTGATTGATCAGGCCCCGATTCACCCGGAGGCCTGGTCATGGACCGGGCCACGGGGGCGTTGATCTTCGGAACAACGTCCAGTAGACTTTTCCAGGTAGTCTAGGAAGTAATTTCCACATTTTAATTTTTATATATAGCTAATGTATAGGTTCCACGCTGAAGCCGAATACTCGAAGATCGATCTTACGATCTTATATAAGTTATGAACAAAGACTTAAAGGTTCTATACCTGCGTTTACCTGGAGTCGTTTCCGGTGGTCACCGTCCTCGCGGCCCGCTCCCAGACCAGGCCTCCTAGTTGCTGACCCGATCACTCAAGCTGTTAGTGCCCTCCGCTCGCAGTCCAAGGTAGGTACCACAACCTGGCTGATCAGGAATTGTTTTGAGGAATCTGTCGAGTTTCCCCTTGAAAACAGCATAGGCTTTATTGATAATTTTCCTTATGAATGAGGACTGTTCTTAAATTTGCTTCTCTGGGGAATGTTGTTGATAGTGTTTGTAAGCTACGGGAGGCACCATGGCTCCATGTTTACCTCAAGTCCTCTGGTGGAGTGATGAGTGATGATGAACTTTATTCAGTAAACCTTGGAATGAATACCGACAAGTGGTTTAAAGAGACACGTGAGCAAACACGTTTTGGTCCTGGGACCTTGATCAAGATCCAGGACCGAAACTTTAGTTAATTAATATATCATTGTGTTTGTTCACGTGACTGTACTCGGATTATTAACTCAGACTATTAGTAACCCAGGATAACCCAGAAATCGACTCTGGCTTATTCTCACTGGTGTTCTGTGATCCTCTACTACGAGATGCGACCCGCAACACAAGTACCTACTTACTGCTAGATGAACCGAGAAAGTTGGTTTAAGGAAACCGCTAACGTTTCCACTCACCCTTGATTTGAACCCGGGTGCTTCAGTTGTGAGCCGAGAAGGCTATCACAGAGGAACTGGAGCTACCCTTCCCATCTTATAATGAAATCTGATTGTCTCCCGCAGATCTTTTATATTACCGCAGTGTGTACTCACCTAGTTGAGGTTGCGGGGGTCGAGTCCGAGCTCCTGGCCCCGCCTCTTCACTGATCGCTACTAGGTCACTCTCCCTGAGCCGTGAGCTTTATCATACCTCTGCTTAAAGCTATGTATGGATCCTGCCCCCACTACATCGCTTCCCAAACTATTCCACTTACTGACTACTCTGTGGCTGAAGAAATACTTCCTAACATCCCTGTGATTCATCTGTGTCTTCAGCTTCCAACTGTATCCCCTTGTTACTGTGTCCAATCTCTGGAACATCCTGTCTTTGTCCACCTTGTCAATTCCTCTCAGTATTTTGTATGTCGTTATCATGTCCCCCCTATCTCTCCTGTCCTCCAGTGTCGTCAGGTTGATTTCCCTTAACCTCTCCTCGTGTGTGTGTGTGTGTGTGTGTTGTGAGAGAGAGAGAGAGAGAGAGAGAGAGAGAGAGAGAGAGAGAGAGAGAGAGAGAGAGAGAGGAAAAGAGAGAGAGAGAGAGAGAGAGAGAGAAGAGAGAGAGAGAGAGAGAGGAAGCAGCCTAGCAGTGGACACATTATCCCCGGTCATTACTGATCAAATAGCACCATTTGGTCAATGGAGGAACTCTCCAACCACGTCCCCCCTTCCCTTACACGAATCCTCACTCCCTCCCCCCCCCCCCTCTCTCCTCTCTCTCTCTCTTCTCTCTCTCTCTCTCTCTCTCATTCTCCTCTTCTTCTCTTCTTTCTCTCTCACCTCTAACATCTCATACACACCGTCATATATTAGCTTCCAACATTTCCTTCACTAATATTGTGTAGTCTCCTTTCTAGTTTAGTCTGTCCTCGGAAATATTTAGATTTTAAAGAGAAGACAAACGTTAAAGAATAAACTTTTATTGTGACAACGTTCCGCTCTGTGCAGAACTTCAGCAGCTTATTGACCTATTAAAACTCCGAGTTAAAGTTTGTTCTTCAGTCTGTCTTTACTGATTTCTTCAGTACGTCAGTAACATCCATATGTTCTTGCCCCAAGACTGCCTTATATTATGTTGTCTCTCACTCACGGTCACAATATTTTAAGTTTGACCACTGATATCCTCCGCTTGTTCTAAACTCTTGGGTATCAAACCATCACAGTCTTGTAGACTTTAAGATAGTCATTTGGCCTTAATCAGTGGTCTTGTAAAGTACAGAGGATGCGTTACAAACCGAGGAGTTAAAACAGTATAAAATATACTTTGTACGACTATTATACACAGTC
This sequence comes from Cherax quadricarinatus, assembly GCF_026875155.1. NCBI lineage: Eukaryota > Metazoa > Arthropoda > Malacostraca > Decapoda > Parastacidae > Cherax > Cherax quadricarinatus. The sequence goes on along the minus strand of NC_069421.1, from coordinate 24,619,990 downwards.
AGTCTTGGCCCTGCCCGAGGATGGCAATAGTTTACGATATTGCTCATAGAAATATTAGTCTATGCACGAGAATGACTTTTAAGCCAATACTCCAAGATACTATCAGTGGCGGCTACTTTCCTTGATGGCAGGTGAAATAGTACTGTCTATCTCCGATACTGTATCTACATGGTTATAGTTGAATATGATAATGGCACATGTGCAACGGTTGGGTATTTTTATTGTTGAAACGTTTCGCCTACACGGTAGGCTTCTTCAGTCAAATACAGAGGCAGCAGGTGTAGTAGTAAAACGACGATGATGTAATTAGTCCATCAGACTTGGAGAAATAATATTTGAGGTGGTCATTTTTTTTTTAATCTCCGGTATTCTCCCGGTCCGGGTCTTTTCCAAGAGTGGTGACCCGGCCTTGGCTCCTTATCTGGGGAGTGTCTCGACACCTAAGTCTCCCATGGGAGGAGGTACAAGTACCCCTTCATCTTTGGGACCAAGTGTCCCCAGGCCTAGCCACAGTCCCAGCCCTCACGGGGCTCGCAGAGGAGAAGCTAGGCCTATGGTCTGCCATCTGCTCCCCAGCTAAGGAGCTCGTGGGGATGACAGTCTCCCTAGGCTGAGGGACTGACTCCAAGTAAACTCGGGAAAATTGACATATAATATTTTTATGTAAACATATTTGACTTTTTGTAGTTTACGTCATTTTATTTTCCCTTCTAGCTATTGTTTCCTTTACTCGGTTTTTTATTGTTGTTTAGAAAAAAAAAAAACAAGTGAGTGAGTGGAGCATGTTAAGAGTGAGTGCCAGTCTGCCCACTCGCAAGATGTTACGTTACCACTACAATAGTAACAATAATAGTAATATGTACTTTATTTCGGCTTGATACAATGTTTGTACAAAGGTGAATGACATTTGGGTGTACACGCAGAAAGCCCTTGTATATGCAGAGTATTCGGGCCATGACTTTGCGCCCTAAAAACGCCCAGAAATTGATGACATTATTTATAAAATAGTGGAGAATTTTGCTTTTTTTTTGCTGTAAGTATCTTTTTTTTTATAAACCTGAGAGTAATACAGAAACCTGCATAACCCAGGAGACACAGACACTGACTGCACCACCTCACTACTGACTCTCTCTCCCTCACTCTCTCTCAACCCCCAAAATACAGTGATCACCACCAGTCTCCCCCACCAAGAAAACAGTGATGTGTGTGTGTGTGTACTCACCTAGTTGTACTCACCTAGTTGAGGTTGCGGGGGTCGAGTCCGAGCTCCTGGCCCCGCCTCTTCACTGATCGCTACTAGGTCACTCTCCCTGAGCCGTGAGCTTTATCATACCTCTGCTTAAAGCTATGTATGGATCCTGCCTCCACTACATCGCTTCCCAAACTATTCCACTTACTGACTACTCTGTGGCTGAAGAAATACTTCCTAACATCCCTGTGATTCATCTGTGTCTTCAGCTTCCAACTGTGTCCCCTTGTTACTGTGTCCAATCTCTGGAACATCCAGTCTTTGTCCACCTTGTCAATTCCTCTCAGTATTTTGTATGTCGTTATCATGTCCCCCCTATCTCTCCTGTCCTCAGTGTCGTCAGGTTGATTTCCCTTAACCTCTCCTCGTAGGACATACCTCTTAGCTCTGGGACTAGTCTTGTTGCAAACCTTTGCACTTTCTCTAGTTTCTTCACGTGCTTGGCTAGGTGTGGGTTCCAACTGGTGCCGCATACTCAATATGGGCCTAACGTACACGGTGTACAGGGTCCTGAACGATTCCTTATTAAGATGTCGGAATGCTGTTCTGAGGTTTGCTAGGCGCCCATATGCTGCAGCAGTATTTGGTTGATGTGCGCTTCAGGAGATGTGCCTGGTGTTATACTCACCCAAGATCTTTTTCCTTGAGTGAGGTTTGTAGTCTCTGACCCCAGACTGTACTCCGTCTGCGGCCTTCTTTGCCCTTCCCCAATCTTCATGACTTTGCACTTGGTGGGATTGAACTCCAGGAGCCAATTGCTGGACCAGGTCTGCAGCCTGTCCAGATCCCTTTGTAGTTCTGCCTGGTCTTCGATCGAGTGAATTCTTCTCATCAACTTCACGTCATCTGCAAACAGGGACACCTCAGAGTCTATTCCTTCCGTCATGTCGTTCACAAATACCAGAAACAGCACTGGTCCTAGGATGACCCCTGCGGGACCCGCTGGTCACAGGTGCCCACTCTGACACCTCGCCATGTACCATGACTCGCTGCTGTCTTCCTGACAAGTATTCCCTGATCCATTGTAGTGCCTTCCCTGTTATCCTGCTTGGTCCTCCAGTTTTTGCACTAATCTCTTGTGTGGAACTGTGTCAACGCCTTCTTGCAGTCCAAGAAAATGCAATCCACCCACCCCTCTCTCTCTTGTCTTACTGCTGTCACCATGTCATAGAACTCCAGTAGGTTTGTGACACAGGATTTCCTGTCCCTGAAACCATATTGGCTGCTGTTGATGAGATCGTTCCTTTCTAGGTGTTCCACCACTCTTCTCTGATAATCTTCTCCATGATTTTGCATACTATACATGTCAGTGACACTGTCTGTAGTTTAATGCTTCATGTCTGTCTCCTTTTTTAAAGATTGGGACTACATTTGCTGTCTTCCATGCCTCAGGCAATCTCCCTGTTTCGATAGATGTATTGAATATTGTTGTTAGGGGTACACATAGCGCCTCTGCTCCCTCTCTCAATACCCATGGGGAGATGTTATTGGCCCCATTGCCTTTGAGGTATCTAGCTCACTCAGAAGCCTCTTCACTTCTTCCTCGGTTGTGTGCACTGTGTCAGCACTTGTGTGTGCCCACCTCTCCGTCTTTCTGGGAGTCCCTTCTGTCTCCTCTGTGAACACTTCTTTGAATTCTTGTTGAGTTTCTTCACGCATACTTCTCACGGTCATTTCTTGTTGTCTCTCCTCCTTCCTTCCTTAGCCTGATTACCTGGTCCTTGACTGTGTGTTTCCTCCTGATGTGGCTGTACAACAAGTTTCGGGTAGATTTGGCTTTCGCTGCTAGTCATTTCATATTGAGTCTTTGGGCCGCCCTTCGTATCTGTGCATTTCGTTTCTGGCTCTCGAGGTTCTCCTTTTTTCTCCTGGGTCCTTTGCCTTCTATATTTCTTCCATTCCCTAGCACTACTTGGGTTTTTGCCTCCCTGCACCTTTGGGTAAACCATGGGTTCATCTGGCTTTTTTCATTATTCCTGTTACACCGTTGGGTACAAACCTCTCCTCAGCCTCCTTGCATTTTCTTGCTACATATTCCATCATCTCATTAACTTGCTTCCCTGCAGTTCTCTGTCCCACTGAACCCCATTCAGGTAGTTTCCTCATCTGTGTAGTCCCCTTTCTTTGGTTGGCTTCATTCATCCTGCCTTTCTGCTTCTCCTCCACTGTAGCTCTACTGTGTATTCGAATCAGACTTAAAACAAACATGGTCCACTGGCACCCAAGGGGTCTTTATATGTGATGTCCGCGATATCTGCACTACTCAAGGTGAATACTAAGTCCAGCCTTGCTGGTTCATCCTCTCCTCTCTCTCTTTGAGTGTCTTACGTGTTGGCAAACCATGAAGTTTCAGTACACTCCTCATCATCTTAGCCCTCCATGTATCTTGGCCCCCATGGGGGTCCAAGTTCTCCCATCGATCTCCTTGGTGTGCTAAGTCATACCCATGATCAGGAGCTTTGCCCTGTATGCTATGAGCTACTTCTGGCCAACTCTAGCCAGTGTGTCAACCATCGCTTATTGTTTAATTTCTTCATCGTACTCTTGCCTTGGCCTCCTGTGTTCTGTGGTGGGTTATACATCACTGTATTACCACCTTGGGACTCCAGAGTGAAGTGTTCCGCTTATGTAATTCACTTTCGCTTCTCCGCTGTCCTCCTCTCTCAGACTCATCATAATTCCAAGCGATTTTTGATCAGCAAACGCCAATCCTCCCAACCCCCCTGTTCCCTCTGTCTTTCCTCAGGATTTGTGTTATCCGTTGGAAGGATGGCATAGGTTATCTACATGTAAGCTTGGTTTCTGTGGAGATGCTAGATGTCCGGTGATGCTTCTTTGACTCTTTCATGCACTCCTCCCAACTTAATTGTAAATTCATCAGCGTTTGTGTACCATACCTTCAGTTTCCTTTCCAACACTGTGGTTTGGGGGGCCTGTGAGGGTGGGAGACCTGGTGGCATATGTGGGATTCTAATAGCTCAGTGTGGGGTGGAGGCTGTGGGTATGGATTGTTAGTGTGTGTTGGGATGGTGTGAATAGGTTGTATGGTTCTGAGAATAGTTGTGTGTGTGCTTGCCCTTGCTGTTCGTTCTGATACTGACTGACCCTCTGCTGGTTCCATCCTTGTCTCTGTTCCTAGGCTCCTTTCACTTTTTTTGTCCTCTCCCTCAGTGCTGTCTTCCGATTTTGTTCTGTCTCTGTCTAGGACCACCCCTCTTGTACTCTTCGAGTATTGCAATCGGGTTTCTCTTGGAGGATCCTGTTCGCACTGTTTACGTCCTGAGAATCAGCTTGATTGGCGATTTCTCCCCTTCGAGTACCCCCCTATTCTCTGAAAATTTAAAATCTCGTTCCATCTCTTCACGCTATTTCCGTGATGATTTTCTCCCCCCCCCTTCCCCTTTCTCTTCCTGCTGCATTTCAGTGAGTGTCTTCCTCCTCTCTACTGAAGCCCATTGGATAATCACTGATTTTTGCCCTTTCTTCCGCCCATTGCCTCCACCTCTGTTGGACTCTGGATCCTGCCTGTATGTGGTCAGTTTCTCCCTTGATTTTTCCAGTGGCTCTTATAGCCTGGTTGTGCTCAGCATTCGACCTTATCTACCCTACATCTGCAACCAGCTGTTTTCCTTTACAATCCTTGGTCCACCTTTGCAGGCTGAAATGCTCTTAAGCATAATCATAATTCTATTCCTTCCTGTTCGGCCTCGAAGCTTCATATGCTGTGTTCTTCTTGGTTCACTGCCTGTAATTCGCTTCAGCCTATTTATCTCAACTTCTAGGACCCTTATCTTGGCTACTGAGTTTCGACTTGTGCCTCCCAATTCTTTGTTCCTTCTCCAACAATCTTTCCAATTTCACAGAGAGCTCTTTGTCTCCATTTTTACAGAAAGCTCTCCTAATTTTGTCTCCGCCACTCTTGTTCCTCCGTTTCATCTGCTCCTCCATCCACTCCTCCCTACCAGAACCATCTCATCTGTGATCCTTGGTTCTCTGCGAGTCCCCTCCATTTTTTTTTTTTTATTTTTTTTGTGAGAAGAAGAGAGAGGGAAGGTAAAGGAGAAGGAGAGAGGGGAAGAGTGAGAAGGGACAAGGGGGAGAGGAGAGTGTGAGAGGGGAAATGAGAGAGAAGGAAGGGAAGGAGAGGGGGAGAGTGAGAAGGGAAAAATGGAGAAGAGATGGAATGAGAGAGCGAGAGGAGAGAGCGAGAGAGAGAGCGAGAGAGAGAGCTCGAGAGAAGAGAGCGACGAGAGGAGAGCGAGAGAGCGAGGAGAGAGAGAGCGAGAGAGTGAGAGCGTAGAGAGAAGAAGCGGAGAATAGAGTAGCGAGAGAGAGGAGCGAGAGAGAGAGAGAGTAGAGAGAGAGATAGAGAGAGAGAGAGAGAGAGGGAGAGGAGAGAGTGAGAGAGAGAGGAGAAGTTAGGGAAGGTTGAGAGAGGGGGATAGTGGAAGGAAAAAGGAAGAGAGTGAGAGTGAGAGAGAGAGAGGGGGAGAGAGAGTGAGGGGATAGGGTAGGAGAGGAAAGGAGAGAGAGTGAGGGGAAGGGTAGGAGAGGGGGTGATTAAGAAGGGAAAATGGGAAGAGAGTGAGAGGGAGAGAGAGGGGAGAGGGAGAGAGGGAGGGAGAGTGAGAGAGGTGAGGGGAGAGACGAGTGAAGGGAAGTGTAGGAGAGGGGAGTGTTAGAAGGGAAAATGGGGAAAGAGAGAGAGCAAAGAGAGAGAGAGAGAAGAGAGAGAGAGTGAGCAAGAGAGAGCGGAGCAAGAGAGTAGAGAGAGCAAGAGAGAGAGAGAGCATAGAGAGAGAGGAGAGCATGCCGCAGAGATAGAGAGCAGAGAGAGAGAGGAGAGAGCAAAGGGACAGAGAGAGCAAGAGAGAGAGCAATGAGAGTGAGTGTTGAGCAAGAGAGAGAGAGTGTGCAAATGAGAGAGAGAGCAAGAGTGAGAGAGAGCTAAGGAGAGAGAGAGCTAGTGAGAGAGAGAGGAGTGAGCTAAGTAGAAGAGTGAGTGCAAGAGGTGAGAGAGAGCATAGAGAGAGAGAGTTGAGAGAGTGAGAGAAAGAGAGAAAGAGAGAATGAGAGAGAGAGAGCGAGAGAGAGAGAGACGAGAGAGTGAGAGAGGAGAGAGAGAGAGAGTGTGAGAGAGAGAGTGAGAGAGAGAAGAGAGAGAGAGAGGTTGAGGGTAGAGAGAGAGAGGATGGGACCACTCTACAGTAGTCAAGAGAAAGGGGACCTCTTGCTGAACCCACCCCTTTTGCTTACCCAAAATTGCAAGTCCTGATCCAGCAAGGGACCCTCCTGGCTAGTGCAAGAACTGTGTCAAAACTGTCAGGGGTGACTCAATAGGCAGGAGGGTGCATTTCCTTTCTTAAAATCACTTGGGGGGAACCCAAGGGGGGGGAAAAAGGCTGGGGGCCCAGGACAGGTGAGCCCAAGATTGTGAGAAGATGTGCAGACCAGCTAGCAGCAACCTCTAAACTCGCATCTTTCAGCACTGCCTAGGACAGTGTAAATGGCCCTCTCCATGGAAAGAGGCAAATGTAGTCCCTGTTCACAAAGAGAGCAGAGCAGAAATCCAGCAACTACAGCCAGTTGGTCACTCCTGTCAATCACTGGTAAGATCCTTGAGCATAATCTCAAGACAAATGACAGATTTTTTTGACTACCACTCACTACTTGTGATCGTCAATATGGCTTCAGGAAAGGTTACTCTTGTGCTGATCTGTTGTTAAACCATCTCCCTTAAGTGGCACAGTCACTGGATGAATCAAAGTCAGCTGTGTGGTAGCACTGGACATGCTGGCGCTTTGACCGGGTGTGGCCACCAGGGCCTCTTAGCAAAAACTTCAAGAAAAACTGGGAATTGAGGCTCTACGCAATGTCTCCTCAGTGATTACCTTCATGGGTCGTCTCTAAGTGTAGTCCTCAATGGAACGGAATCAGCAAGGCAATCATATTGGGAGCGTTCCACAAGGGAGTGTGCGGGGCCCACTGTTATGGAATGTCTACTTCAAGCCCTTCTTCACTCATCCCAAAATCACAGCATATGCAGCGACTGTACATGACATTCATTATCCAAGGAAGAAATGCCAGCTGCTCTAATACATCAATCCCACAAAAAGCAAATTTCGCTTGGGAAATAGAGGGCAAGTAACATTTGCCCTGGAAAACGCAAATGATATGTCTCTAGGCACATGAGGGAATGCTGGTGCAGTAAGTAGGGTAATGGGGGGATTTTGGCACCTGGAGAAAAAGTTGATACCCTTTGGGGGGTGAAATTTGCTCCAAAACTAACCATGAAGAACTGTTGTAAATCTTCAAACAAGGCAGCCGGGAAGCTTACAGCACTTCCCCGTATCTCGCATTGCTTGACAGTAGGGGTTAAAGTCCTGTACAGGCAAAAGTACGCTCACAACCTTGGGGTTTTTTTCCCTCCCCCTTTCTTGGTTTGCCTGTCCCCCCTCTCATCTCACTCAAAAAAAAAAAAAAAAAAAAAACCCCCCCCAAAAAAAAAAAAGACCCAAAAAAAACCCAAAAAATAAAGGGGGCCCAACAAGGCCCAAATATTTTCAAAATACCACACTTGGATCCACTTCGGGACAGCGGAAACAAGCTTTTATGCCACAAAGGGGCAAAAAGCAGCAACTTCACTTGGCTGCCCCCTTCTCCAGAACATCACTCCATCTGAACTAATCCCCGGGATGACTCGATTTGGGAAAAACACTTTCGTACGCATAATGAGTCAACGGGGAAAACGTCATTTGATAAATGAAAATGCGGGCCCACAGATGGCTCCAACTTCACCTTTCCCCTACTTGTTGCCAAAAACATAAAAATGCTTTCAAATGAGCTGTGTAGTAACAGCTCTTAGTTGCCAAAAAAGTTAGGAATCTTAACTGTAAATAGTGTAAAAAAGCTAGGACCCTTTAAACCCTTGTCAAACCCCTGTGAAAAAAAAAAAAAAAAAAAAAAAAAAGAGGGAAAAAAGAGAGAAAGAAAGAGAGAAAGAGAGAAAGAGAGAAAGAGAGAGAGAGAAAAGAAGGCAAAGAGGGGGAGGAGGGGGGGAGAAGGGGGGAAAGAGGGGGAGATGGAAGAGGGAGGGGGGAGAGAGGTAGGGGGGAGGGGGGGAGGAGGGGAGAAGAGGGGGAAAGGGAGGGGGGAAAGAGATGTTAGAGGGGAGAGTTTTAGAGGGGGAGATGGGAGGGGGAAAGAGAGAGAGAGATAGGTAAGAGTGATAGGTAGGAGAGATATAGGAAAGATGAGAAAGTAGGAAGGTCTCTACTTGGGATGGGAAGGGGGGGGAGGGAGAGGAGAAAGGTTCAGTGGTCAGTTCACAGGCGGTGTAAAAACCTTGAGGTGTGTTTGTGTGTACTCAGCTTACAAGTGCTTTTTCCCTGTGGTGTGTGTGGTGTGTGGTGTTTTTGTGTGGTGTGTGGTGTGTGTGTGTGTGTGTGTGTGTGGTGTGTGTGTGTGTGTGTGTATGGTGTGTATGTGTATGTGTGTTGTGTGTTTTTGTGTTGTGTGGGGTTTGTTGTGTGTCGGGTGTGTGTGTGTGTTGTGTGTGTTTGTGGTGTGGTTTGGTTATGTGGGTGTTTTGGGGATGTGTGTGGTGGTGTATGTGTGGGTGTGTGCATGTGTGTGTGTGTGTGTGTGTGTGTGTGTTTGTGTGTGTGTGATGTGTAATCACCTATTTGTACTCACCTATTTGTGGTTGCAGGGGTCGAGTCCTAGCTCCTGGCCCCGCCTCTTCACCGGTTGCTACTAGACCCTCTCTCTCCCCGCTCATGAGCTTTATCAACCTCGTCTTAAACTGTGTATGGTTCCTGCCTCCACTACGTCATTTTCTAGGCTATTCCACTGCCTTACAACTCTATGACTGAAGAAATACTTCTACTATCTCTCTGACTCATTTGTGTCTTCAACTTCCAATTGTGGCCTCTTGTTTCTGTGTCCCCTCCCTGGAACATCCTGTCCTTGTCCACCTTGTCTATTCCACGCAGTATTTTATATGTCGTTATCATGTCTCCCCTGACCCTCCTGTCCTCCAGTGTCGTCAGGCCGATTTCCCTTAATCTTTCTTCATAGGACATTCCCTTAGCTCTGGAACTAACCTTGTTGCAAACCTTTGTACTTTCTCTAGTTTCTTGACGTGCGTGTGTGTGTGTGTGTGTGTGTGTGTGCGTGTGTGTGTGCGTGTGTGTGTGTGCGTGCGTGTTAGTTACCATTTTGTCCTAGGCACATGTCGATTAGACACTAGGCCTGTTGTATATGAGTACACTCACCTAATTGTGGTTGCAGGGGTCGAGACTCAGCTCCTGTCCCCGCCTCTTCACTGATCGCTACTAGGTCCTCACTCTGCTTCCTGAGCTGTATCATACCTCTTCTTAAAACTATGTATGGTTCCTGCCTCTGGGGAGATGGATCTTCAACTTCCTAACAAATCGAACACAAAGAGTGGTGGTCAACAGAGTTAAATCGGAGACTGCCATAGTGAAGAGCTCTGTTCCACAAGGCACAGTACTCGCCCCCATCTTATTCCTTATCCTCATATCAGACATAAACAGAGATGTACACCACAGCACCGTATCATCCTTTGCGGATGATACTAGGATCTGCATGAGGCTGTCATCTGCTGAGGACGCGGTTAACCTCCAAGAAGATATAAACAAAGTTTTCCAGTGGGCAACGGTAAACAATATGATGTTCAATGAGGACAAATTCCAACTACTCCGTTATGGAAAACTGGAGGAGATAATAACTAGATACAGAGTATACTACTGACTCCGGCCATACAATAGAGTGGAAAAATAATGTAAGGGACCTGGGAGTAGTAATGTCTGAGGATCTCACTTTCAAGGATCACAACAGTGCCACGATCGCACGTGCAAAGAAAATGATAGGATGGGATAATGAGAACTTTCAAACGAGAGATGCCAAGCCCATGATGATCCTTTTCAAATCACTTGTTCTCTCTGGGGCTGGAATACTGCTGTACATTAACATCTTCCATTAAAAGCAGGTGAAATCGCAGATCTAGAGTGTACAGAGATCCTTTACTGCACGTATAAGTTCTGTCAAGCACCTTAACTACTGGGAACGCTTGGAAGCACTTGGCTTGTACTCGTTGGAATGCAGGAGGGAGAGATATATCATAATTTACACTTGGAAAATCTTGGAAGGAATGGTCCCAAATCTGCACACAAAAATCACTCCTACGAAAGTAAAAGATGGGCAGGCGATGAAAAAATGCCCCCAATAAAAAGTAGGGGCGCCATTGGTACACTAAGGGAAAACACCATAAGTGTCCGGGGCCCAAAACTGTTCAACAGCCTCCCATCAAGCATTAGGGGAATTGCCAATAACCCCCTGGCTGCCTTCAAGAGAGAGCTGGACAGATACCTAAAGTCAGTGCCGGATCAGCCGGGCTGTGGCTCGTACGTTGGACTGCGTGCGGCCAGCAGTAACAGCCTAGTTGATCGGGGCCCTGATCCACGGGAGGCCTGGTCGTGGACCGGGCCGCGGGGGCGTTGATCCCCGGAATAACCTCCAGGTAACCTCCAGGTAACCACTACTTCACTTGCTAGGCTATTCCACTTCCTGACGACTCTATGACTGAAGAAATACTTCCTAACGTCCCTGTGACTCGTCTGAGTCTTCAGCTTCCAGTTGTGACCCCTTGTCCCTGTGTCCCTCTCTGGAACATCCTATCTCTGTCCACCTTGTCTATTCCCCGCAGTATCTTGTATGTCGTTATCATGTCTCCCCTGACCCTTCTGTCCTCCAGTGTCGTCAGTCCGATTTCCCTCAACCTTTCCTCGTACGACATTCCCCTGAGCTCTGGGACTAGCCTTGTTGCAAACCTTTTGTACTTTCTCTAAACTCTTGACGGCTTGACCAGGTGTGGTTCCAGACGGTGCTGCATACTCCAGTATGGCCTAACATACACAGTGTACATTGCTCTTCTGAACGATCCTTATTAAGTATCGGACTCGCTATTCTCAGGTTTGACAGTGCCCGTTATGCTGCAGCAGTTATTTGGTACTGTGTGTCCTCCGGTGAGTGCTTGTGTTTCATGGTCACCCAAGGTTCTTTCTCCAGTGCGTGAGTCTGTTTCCTCATTGTCCACCTAGCCTATACTCTGTCTGCGGTCTTCTTTTTGCCCTCTTCCATTTTCATGACTTTGCATTTGGCTGGATTGAATGTCGGAAGCTAGTTTACTGGAACCACATGTTCCAGCCGTCCAGGTCTTTTGCATCCTGCCTCATCCTGATTCCGATTTATGTCATCTCATCAACTTCAATCATCTGCGAAGGGACACGTCTGAGTCTTTCCTTCCTATCTGTCGGTTCACTCTATTCAAATTGCACTGGTCATGAGAACTGACTGACCCTGTGGCCCCGCTCGTCACAGGCGCCCCACTATGTGTTATGTGTTTTGTCATGTGATGTTGGAGGGTGTCTGTGTGTGTCCTAGTGTGTAATGTGTTGCTGTGTCTGAGTATGTGTGTGGCCGTGTGTCCAGTGCGTGTGTGAGTGTGTGTGTGTGTGTGTTAGTTGTGTTGTGTGTGTGTGTGTGTGCATGTGTGGTGGTGTGTGTGCGTGTGTGTGCGTGAGAGTGTGCGTGTGTGTGTGTGTGTGTGTGTGTGTGTGTGTGTGTGTGTGTGTGTGGTGTCGTGGTGTGTGCGTGTGTGTGTGTCGTGTGTGTGTGTGTGTGTGTGTGTGTGTGTGTGTGTGTGTGTGTGTGTGTGTGTGTGTGCGTGTGTGTGTGTGTGCACTAACAGCAACAGTAACTTCAGAGGCGGGACTAACAGCAACAGTTACTTTAGAAGTGGCACTAACAGCAACAGTTACTTCAGAAGCTGAATTACAGCAACAGTAACTTCAGAAGCGGCATACGAACAGTTGCTCGAAGCGGAATAACAGCAACAATAACTTCAGAAGCTGAATAACAGCAACAGTAACTTCAGAAGCGGCACTAACAGCAACAGTTGCTTCAGAAGCGGAATAACAGCAACAATAACTTCAGAAGCTGAATAACAGCAACAGTAACTTCAGAAGCGGCACTAACAGCAACAGGCCCAACAGCAGACCAATCTATCAAGCAGTCCCTGCAGCAGCAGTCAGTAGCGGATCACACGCGCTCACAACGCTGCTGACATTGCCCAGCTAGCGGCTACAAGAACGGCTGCCGGCTGGCCGGCTGGCTGGCTAGCTGGCTGGACCCACGTGAAGAGGCAGAACTGCCGGCTGCAACATTGTAGGTAGCTAATCCTTTTTTCCCCCTTTTTTTAGGGCATGGTATGTAGTGCCTGTGTCACCTGGGCCAGGTGCTGCAGCCTTACCTGCCCGCCTCGGAAAGTAACATAACGACAAAGAACATGGAAGGGGGTTGGAACTATTCTCAAAGAATGGAATCTCTCCTGTTCACGAGCAACCATTGATCCGTCACCTTCTTACCTGGGTATTAGTGGTCCCACTCACCTGCAGTCATATGGTTTTAATAATAATAATAATAATAATAATAATAATAATAATAATAATAATATAATAATAATAATAATAATAATAATAATAATAATATATTATTATTATTATTATTATTATTGTAATAATAATAATTATAATACTACTACTACTACTACTACTACTACTAATAATAATAATAATAATAATAATAATAATAATAATAATAATAATTACAAGAGCAAGACTGGTCAACAAAAGTTTCAGTTCGCGTGTAACTTAAAATTAACTATCAAGATACCTTTAGAGCTAATTTTGAGACGACGAATTCAAATGTGAACTTATTGTTGATCTGACACGTACAATGTCTGTGAAAAAGAACACCGGGGTGAATGATTTGACCAAGACAGCCATCACGGATAAAAGACATCAGGGGAAGCCTGGCGATCAGTTTGCTGATCGACTACTGCTGGACACTGGTGAGGGAGAGACACACTGAACACAAGTGAAAAACTTTGAGAAATGTGATAGTTAAGAAGCGCGTGAGTTTCCCTGACTTCTAACATCATGTTTATTTTTCCCCTATAATCTGCCTTGTTTATAATTACTATCGCATTTGTTTTGTCTGTTTCGTAAGGTGAAGTCCAGGATCTTTTTTAATTCATGGTATAACTTAACAAACATTTGAGGGCAATTGTGTTGCAGAGGTCTGAACGAAGCTCGGACCTCTGCAACACAATTGTTCCCACAGATTCGTTAAGTTATACCATGAATTAAGAAAGATCCTGGACTTCACCTTACGAAACAGACAAAACAAATGCGATAATAATTATGGACAGGGTAGATTATAGGGGAAAAATAACATATTAGAAAACAGGGGAACCAACATACCCCTTAAGGTCAATAGTTATAATTATAACCATAACTTTTAAAGGGCTAGCAGAAGGCTTTGGTCAGATGACCAAAAGCTCCAGCTGTGGGTCATCATATGACTAAGACCCATGACAGGAAACACTTGCCCTGTTTCCTAACATAACTTACCTAACCTAATCTGTGGTAGGTATACAGCAGGGCCCCGCTTATACAGCAGGTTAGGTTCCGGGTTACTGCTGTAAAGCAAAATCCGCAGTAAAGGGAATCCTAGCCTTATATTTCACTTTCAAATGCATATAAAAGCCTGATGACATGTTTACACTATCATATATTAAGTGGGCAATATTACTAGATCTAAAAAATGTATAAACAGTACACACACTACTTACCATAAAATATTTTCCACTAGCTTGTAGTGAGTGGTGAACATATTTATTGAAGGAAGTCGGAATAAATGAAGAACAGGCATAAATGAAAACTGCTGTACTCACCTAGTTGTACTCACCTAGTTGTACTCACCTAGTTGTACTCACCTAATTGAGGTTGCAGGGGTCGAGTCCAAGCTCCTGGCCCCCGCCTCTTCACTGGTCGCTACTAGGTCACTCTCCCTGAACCTTGAGCTTTATCATACCTCTGCTTAAAGCTGTATTAGTGAAATGCTATAAAGCAAAGCGCTGTAAAGTGGGAACCACTTGTATGTTTGTATGTCTATATGTAAATTTCTCTTAATTTTGTTAAGGATATATTTGATGGATTTACCTTACGAAAGATCTTATTATTTTTGTCATTGCGTGCACCACACTTACTGTCTATGTTTAATATAATAACTAAGGTTGTTAGGGTACATATATCATGTTGTTCTTCAACCTTAAATGGCAAAAATATTTATCAGCAGATTCTAATAAAAAAAAAAACTTGCGTGGTAGTGAGTTAATAAATTTAGCTTCATGACCAGTGTATCACAGTTAACTTAAAATAGCTAATTTAGTTTGTGAATTGTTAACTAGTTCAATAATAATAATAGTAACAATAATGATAATAATAATCATAATAATAATAACAGTAATAATAATAATAATAATAACAACAATAATAATAATAATAATAATTATTATTATTATTATTATTATTATTATTATTATTATTATTATTATAATGCGTGAAACTTTTATTTGAAAAAAAATCAACATACATAACGTTATATAACCTAACTTTTTTTTGTATATATTGCGATGAGCATAGCTGTTAGATGTGTATGAACTGTGAGGAACTGTACACACCAGCGGAGGCAGTGTATCTAGGTTTGAATGCACTGAGAATTTACTTAGCTCCAGTGCGCCTATATTTGGCAGTAAATAATTTTCAGCTGATGTAAACAGATGATCTACAACCTTACTGACCTCCTTAATGACCTATCAACCGACCAAGCAACCTTAACTAACCTTATTAATCCCAGATAATAACAAAGATAAAAACTTTTCTTAGTATGCAGGAATTACTAAGAAATTGATGTTCGGAGCTTCGTTTGAAAATTAGCTTAGTGGTATGAGGATATGCTGCCTTCGCAGCATCTGCAACACCATTCTCCTGTCTGCAACACGTGCTCCAGCTGTGTCAGAGGCATAGCAACAAGGGCACAGAGCCAGGACAGACAGTCACTACTGGCTGCTATAAATGGCAGCCACGACTGGCAGGTGACACAAGTCTCAAAAGAGCACAGCTTATGCGAAATTTTCAGATGCTGCCATTGCTAACCTTCATCAATGCAACACAACGAAGCTGTCTGCGACGCAACGAAGTTGTCTGCAACACAAACCAAATGGTGGAGGGTCTGTGAATGTGGCTGGCTGCAGGCTGCAGCTCAACCAACAATGGCCAGAGCGTGTGAAGGGAGCCAGGAGCTTCAGTCATCACTGACCATCCGTGCATTTCTTATGATCCTGCAACACAATTGAAATGGTCAAAGGCATGACAAATTGATTTGAACGGATGGCTGCCACTGATGGAAGGTTAGAAAGCAGCTGAAAGGACTCAATCCCTGGGAAACTATAGCAAGTTGAAGAACTATAACTAACCATCTAGAAAATACATGTGAAAGGGTCGAACTTATGTGGGGTTTCGATTAAGGAGGATAACCAGCCACCGAGAGGGCTACAGCGCAATTATAAGTGCCATATGGGAGCGAATTTGTGGAAAAGTTCACATAGTCAAGAACGTGTGAATTAAAAGAACATTGCAGTAGCCTTACTGACCCATACCAGGCAGGTTCGGCCAACCATTTTCACTCTTGTATTTCTTCCACGTAGTTTTACAACTTCCCAAGGCATTCCTACACTAAATATATTATATATATTTGACAATATAGGTTATACCGTCAGGATGTATGGCCAAGTCTTACAACTGCTACCCATTTTCACCTCGCAGTAAATAGATGTTGTCTATACCTCTGAGTTAGTTGAGAGTTGTGGGTAGAATTCATACGAGGCTATAATTAGGACCCCCGCTAGAAATAAGCCACATTAGCTTTCTTGGGTTGTCCTGGTTTATTGACTATCCAGGGTTAAACCCCGACGAATTTTTTTTTCTTTTTCTTCTTCTTCTTCTTCTTCTTCTTCTTCTTCTTCTTCTTCTTCTTCTTCTTCTTCTTCTTCTTCTTCTTCTTCTTCTTCTTCTTCTTCTTCTTCCTCTTCCGTAGCAAGGGGATGGTACCCATGAAATATACGGCTGCAATGGGAACAAAAGCAACATATGCTGTTTCTCCCACGAAGAATTACCCCAGGTTTGTGTGAGTGTAAAGCAGGTTACATGATACCCTAAGAGTAGCAATCGGCGGCAGAGTGCGGACTGGCTTTCAGCAGATGGCAGAGCAGCCGTGGGAATAACCACCCATGATAATTAAAGATGGCCAAAACCGTTTGAACCTTCATTGGAATGAGAAAGCCACGAGTGACCATATCGTATGCTCTTATCTCTCTTTGAACACAATTGAAAGCGTCAGCCTGTGAATTTGCATCGGACGAAGGTTACTGCCCTTGGGAACCGCCAGACACGCACACAATACCAATAACGAAGCCAGCAAGGTTTATACGGTGGTGGTAGAAGCTGGAAGCATAACTGACAAAGTTACAATGACTTATACGGTGAAGACAGAAGCCCGTAACACAACTGCCGAAAGTATGATGACTTATATGGTGACGAGTGTGTTTGTAAGCTCATGAACACGTGTGTGTGTGTGTGTTTGTGTGTGTGTGTGTTTTTGTGTGTGTGTGTGTGTGTTTGTGTGTGTGTGTGTGTACTCACCTAGTTGTACTCACCTAGTCGTGGTTGCAGGGGTCGATTCACAGCTCCTGGTCCCGCCTCTTCACTGGTCGCTACTAGGTCACTCTCCCTGAACCATGAGCTTTATCATACCTCAGCTTAAAGCTATGTATGGATCCTGCCTCCACTACATCGCTTCCCAAACTATTCCACTTCCTGACTACTCTGTGACTGAAGAAATACTTCCTAACATCCCTGTGATTCATCTGTGTCTTCAACTTCCAACTGTGTCCCCTTGTTGCTGTGTCCCATCTCTGGAACATTCTGTGTGTGTGTGTGTGTTGTGTGCGGTGTGTGTTGTAGTTGATACTATGTGGTGTAGGTGTTCATAGCTTCCTGCCGTGTGTGTGTGTTGTGTGTGTGTGTGTGTGTGTGTGTGTGTGTGTGTGTACTCACCTAGTTGTACTCACCTAGTTGAGGTTGCAGGGGTCGATTCCAGCTCCTGGCCCCGCCTCTTCACTGGTCGCTACTAGGTCACTCTCCCTGAGCCGTGAGCTTTATCATACCTCTGCTTAAAGCTATGTATGGATCCTTCCTCCACTACATCGCTTCCCAAACTATTCCACTTCTGACTACTCTGTGGCTGAAGAAATACTTCCTACATCCCTGTGATTCATCTGTGTCTTCAACTTCCAACTGTGTCCCCTTGTTACTGTGTCCCATCTCTGGAACATTCTGCCTTTGTGCCCTTGTCATTCTCTCTTATTTCGTATGTCGTTATCAGTGTCCCCTATCTCTCTGTCTCTAGTGTGTAGGTTGATTTCTTACCTTACTCGTAGGATCCTCTAGCTTGGGTGTCTTGTTGCAAACCTTGCCGTGTGTATGTGTGTGTGTGCGTGGTGTGTGTGTGTGTGTGTGTGTGTGTGTGTGTGTGTGTGTGTGTGTGTGTGTGCGTGTGCGTGTGCGTGTGTGTGTGTGTGTGTGTGTGTGGAGGTGTGACAGTGGTTGGAGGCAGGTTGTAACACAGTATGAAATTATTTAGTCCATGAGGCAAGGGGCGTTGTCGTGAGTGGTGTCGAGTGTCAACCCTCTCTGGACAGGTATTTGTGGCACCACCAGGCACCCTGGAGGAGACTGGAGGGCGGGGGATAATAATGACGGGGTGGATAAGAAGGGGATAGGGAAGGGTAGGGAGGAAGCATAGGGAAGAGAAAGGAGGGATAGCGAAGGAATGGAAGGTAAACAGTTACATGGAAGTTACCTGGAAATGATTTCGAGGGGTCAGTGCCCCTGCTGTCTGGTCCTAGACTAGGCCTCCTTGTTACTGACTTGATCAACCACATTATTGGTACTAGCTGCGTGTAGACCAATGGCCAAGAATTTGTTCGTAAAATTCTCTTATGCACGAAG
>NC_069421.1:24546744-24596744 GCF_026875155.1 Cherax quadricarinatus | reverse complement strand
AATTATTAAAGTTAGTTTTATACTGTTCCAGTTTTCGTTTCCTCAATTTTTCCATATCGGAATAACCGAATATTGTCCTGACTGAGTATCATTTTGTCTTGTGTGGTCCACTGCAAGACTTGGTGTTAACCACCTTGAAGATTTGCTGTATCATCCTCTATGGATGCCATTCTCATACTGATTCTAGTATCATCAGTAAAACATGATACACAACTAAGATGTATTTAGCTGTTTATGTCGGATATGAGGATGAGAAAAAGAACTGGGGAACAGATCTGTGCACTCTAGCAGTATCTAATTTAATTTCTCTTTTATGGTTACTATGACTCTATTGCGTTCTTTTTATTAGAAAGTTAAAAGCTATCTGCCCACTTTTCCAATTATTTCTTTTGTAGTTATGGAAAGTAAGAAGGATAGGGATAATTCTTTCTCTTCGCTGGGGTCAAAGACCCCGTTGGAAATAAGTCACTTTGACTCTTTTGGGGTTATTCTAGGTAATTTACACATAATTTACTATATATGATAATTTGTGTAACTGTATTTATGTGTATTAACTAACTAAGCTTAATTACCTGCTTGCTTGCTTGCTTGCTTGCTTGCTTGCTTGCTTGCTTGCTTACTTGCTTGCTTGCTTGCTTGCTTACTTGCTTGCTTGCTTACTTGCTGGCTTGCTTGATTGATTGATTGCTTTCTTGCTGACATACTTGCTTCCTTGTTTCCTTACTTGCTCACTTACTTGCTTACTTGCTTCCTTGTTTGTTTGTTTGCTTACTTACAAACAAGGAAAAGACCATTACAGAAGGTGGTATGGCCAGACTTGTTCACAGATAATGTTCGCTCTACACATCACTGTTCTGCATTACTGAGGGTTTTTTCCCCAAGCTAGCTGCACTTCGTTTAGGAATAAGATTTTGAAAATAAAGCTTGTCTTAGTGTCTTTTATCCATGGCAGAAGACGGAGGTGTGTGGCTGGGGTGGGTAGTGTACCACTGGAGTGGTAACCTACTGTGCCCCCACCTATACACTTGGGCGTGAGTCACCACCGCTCCGAATTAGCGTCGGGATTAGCAAAGAAAAAAGGATAATTACGTTTCCTGCGGATTCGGGGAGGGGAAAAATATGGTAAATAATGGGAAAGGAAGCAGCAGAGGAGGTGGCAGCAGCAGCAGCAGCAGCAGCGATTTGCAACAGCAACGGAGGAAGTAGAAGCAACAGGAGAGGTAGAAGTTCCTGATGAAACAACAGCAGAGACAACAAAAGCAGCAGTAACAACATTAGCAGAAGCACCAATTGCAGCAGCAGTTTCTAAGGCAAAACCTCAAGGGCCAGGAACAGCACACAACAACGAAAACACTAGAAGCAGATTCGACAACAACAGCACTGCTTACACAACACACACGAACATCATCAGCAGCATCACGAACAACAACAGTTCTTGATTCAACAACAACAACAACAACAACAGCCTGTCAGAATTATTTACGAACTAATAAGACTTGTTATTTTCTCCTTAGACTTCTATTTATGACTCTCCACAGTCCTTCACATTCAGTAAGATTAAGTCTTGTATTATTATATTTCTCTGACTTTATTTGTCTTTAAACTTTCGTTTATAGCTTAAGAATGGCTTATCCGATCGCCTTCAAATCTGTAATGCTAGTTTAGTGTAATAGAATAGCGGGTTTTGAAAGTATTAGCTAGCCTGGGCGCCCTCGAAGTTGTGATTGTTGTGATAATTTTAGCAAGCCTCTTCTGATCGGCCTCAAATATTCACGAAAGTGTATTCTAAGTAGCAGGAGGTTGGGAGTGTGTTTGGAGTGTGTAAGTGTATTCTAAGTAGCAGGAGGTTGGGAGTGTGTTTGGAGTGTGTAAGTGTATTCTAAGTAGCAGGAGGTTGGGAGTGTGTTTGGAGTGTGTAAGTGTATTCTAAGTAGCAGGAGGTTGGGAGTGTGTTTGGAGTGTGTAAGTGTATTCTAAGTAGCAGGAGGTTGGGAGTGTGTTTGGAGTGTGTAAGTGTATTCTAAGTAGCAGGAGGTTGGGAGTGTGTTTGGAGTGTGTAAGTATCATCATCCCAGTTTCATGGGCGAAACAACCTGGAATTTTTTCAAGTTAACTCACTTTAAATATAAATAATTGTACGTGTTTGAACGTCTTCAATATATAATATGAGAGACAAGTGACAGGCAGGACACTACTCACTAAATTTATTTTGTGTAGCTGCAAGTTTGTCAGTTGTGGAAAGTTGAAATAAAGTTCGTGCAGTGTGCAGGCGTGCAGTTGCAGGTGTGATAGACGTGCAGGCGTGCAGGTGTGCAGGCAGGCAGGCTGCAGGTGTGCAGACGTGCATGTGTGCAGGCTGCAGGTGTGCAGGCGTGCAGGTGTGCAGGCGTGCAGGCGTGCAGGCGTGCAGGCGTGCAGGTGTGCAGACGTGCAGGCGTGCAGGTCGTGCAGGCGTGCAGGTGTGCAGGCGTGCAGAGTGCAGGTTGCAGGCGTGCAGACATGCAGGCGTGCAGGTGTGCAGGTGTGCAGGCGTGCAGGTGTGCAGGTGTGCAGGCGTGCAGGTGTGCAGGCGTGCAGACGTGCAGGGTGCAGGCGTGCAGACGTGCAGGCGTGCAGGCGTGCAGGCGTGCAGGTGTGAAGACGTGCAGGCGTGCAGGTGTGCAGGCGTGCAGGTGTGCAGACGTGCAGACGTGCAGGCGTGCAGACGTGCAGGCGTGCAGGCGTGCAGGCGTGCAGGCGTGCAGACGTGCAGGCGTGCAGGCGTGCAGGTGTGCAGGCGTGCAGGCGTGCAGGCGTGCAGGCGTGCAGGCGTGCAGGCGTGCAGGTGTGCAGGCGTGCAGGCGTGCAGGCGTGCAGGCGTGCAGGCGTGCAGGCGTGCAGGCGTGCAGGCGTGCAGGCGTGCGGGCGTGCGGGCGTGCAGGCGTGCAGGTGTGCAGGCGTGCAGGCGTGCAGGTGTGCAGACGTGCAGACGTGCAGGCGTGCAGGCGTGCAGGCGTGCAGACGTGCAGACGTGCAGGCGTGCAGGTGTGCAGGCGTGCAGGCGTGCAGGCGTGCAGGCGTGCAGACGTGCAGGCGTGCAGGTGTGCAGGCGTGCAGGCGTGCAGGCGTGCAGGCGCTCTCTGCTTAGTCTTGCATACACCTGACCCGATTTTGGTTTACAAATGATAATTTTAGAAAGCCTCTTCTGTTTGGTTTCGACTTGACTTAGAATAAGTCTGGTGTTGCTAGTGGAGTGTGTAGCTGCCAAATTTCATTCCGAAAAGACATAATATTATTTTTTTCATTTACACAATAAGTATCAGAGGTCCGGGAATGTTCAGGATCGTCAGATCATAGATAAAGGAGATTACCAATAGACCCCCGGCTGCATTCAAGAGGGAATTGGATAACTTCCTAAAGTCAGTACCTGACCAGCCGGGTTATGGTTCCTAGGTTGAATTGCGTCCAGCCAGCAGTAGCAACCTGGTTGATCAGGCCCTGATCCACCGGGAGGTCTGATCATATCCCCGGAACATCCTCCAGGTAGGCAGGCAGGCAGGCAGGCAGGCAGGCAGGCAGGCAGGCAGGCTGGCAGGCTGGCTGGCAGGGAGCAGGCTGGCAGGCAGCAGGAGGAGGCAGGCAGGCAGGCAGGAGGCAGGCAGGCAGGCAGGCAGGCAGGCAGGCAGGCAGGCAGGCAGGCTGGCAGGCTGGCTGGCAGGGAGGCAGGCTGGCAGGCAGGCAGGCAGGCAGGCAGGCAGGCAGGCAGGCAGGCAGGCAGGCAGGCAGGCAGGCAGGCAGGCAGGCAGGCAGGCAGGCAGGCAGGCAGGCAGGCTGGCAGGCAGGCAGGCAGGCAGGCAGGCTGGCAGGCAGGCAGGCAGGCAGGCAGGCAGGCAGGCAGGCAGGCAGGCAGGCAGGCAGGCAGCAGGCAGGCTAGGCAGGCAGGCAGGCAGGCAGGCAGGGCTGGCAGGCGGCGGCAGGCAGGCAGGCGGCAGGCAGGCAGGCAGGAGGCAGGCAGCAGAGGCAGGCAGGCAGGCATGGCTGGCCTGGCGGCTGCAGGCAGGCAGGCAGGCAGGCAGGGCAGCAGGCAGGCAGGCAGGCTAGGCAGGCATGGCTAGGAGCTGGCAGGCAGGCAGGCAGGCAGGCGGCGGCAGGCAGGTGCAGGCAGGCGGCAGGCAGGCAGGCAGGCAGGCAGGCAGCTGGCAGTGAGGCAGGCAGGGCAGGCAGGGCAGGCAGTGGGGCAGGCTGGCTAGGCTGGCGGGCAGGCAGGCAGGCAGGCAGGCAGGCAGGCAGGCAGGCAGGCAGGCAGGCTGGCAGCAGGCAGGCAGCAGGCAGGCGCAGGCAGGCGCAGGCTGGCGCAGGCTGGCTGGCAGGCAGGCTGGCAGGCAGGCAGGCAGGCAGGCTCAGGCAGAGGCATGGCAGGCAGCGCAGGCAGGCAGGCTGGCAGGCAGGCAGGCAGGCAGGCTAGGCATGGCGGCAGGCAGGCAGGCATGGCGGAGGCTGCAGGCAGGCTGGCAGGCTGGCAGGCAGGCCAGGGGCAGGGCTGGCAGGGCGCGGCAGGCAGGGCAGGCAGGCAGGCGGCGGCTGGCAGGCGCAGGCAGGCAGGCTAGGCAGGCAGGTGGCAGGCGGCAGGCAGGCTGGTCAGCAGGGGTGGCAGGCTGGCGCAGGCAGAGCGGCTGGCAGCTGGCAGGCAGGAGGCAGGCATGGCAGGGCAGGCAAGGCAGGCCCGGACGGCAGGCAGGCTGGCAGGCAGGCAGGCAGGCAGGCGGCGCGGCAGGAGGGGCAGGCTGGGAGCAGGTGGCAGGCAGGCAGGCCAGGCTGGAGGCAGGCAGGCAGGTCAGGCAGGCAGGCCAGGCTGGCCCAGGCAGGCAGGCGGCAGGCAGGCAGTGGCAGGCGAGGGTGGCAGGCAGGCAGGCGGCTGGGGGCAGGCTAGGCAGGGCAGGCAGGCAGGCAGGCTGGCAGGCAGGCAGGCAGGCTGGCAGCGCAGGCAGGCAGGCTGGGCTGGCAGGAGCAGGCTGGCAGGCAGCAGGGCATGGCAGGCAAGGCAGGCAGGCCAGGCAGGCAGGCTGGCAGGCTAAGGCAGGCTGGCAGGCAGGCAGGCATGGCAGGCAGGCAGGCAGGCAGGGCAGGCAGGCGTCGGCTGGCAGGCCAGGCTAGGCAGTGCAGGCAGGCAGGCTGGCAGGCGGCAGGGCAGGCGGAGGCTGGCAGGGGAGGCAGGCAGGCGGCAGGCTGGCAGGCTGGCAGGCAGGCTCAGGCAGGCAGGCGGCAGTGCAGGCAGGCTGGCAGTGGCAGGCAGGCGGCATGGAGGCTGGCAGGCAGGGCAGGCGGCAGGCTGGCAGGCTGGCAGGCGGCAGGCTGGCAAGGCCAGGCAGGCAGGCAGGCTGGCAGGCGCAGGCAGGAGAGCTGGCAGTGGCAGGCAGGCAGCTGGCAGGCTGGCAGGCAGGCTGGCAGGCTGGCTCAGGCAGGCAGGTGGCAGGCGGACAGGCTGGCAGGCAGCGCAGGCAGGCGGCAGGCTGGCTGGCAGGCTGGCAGGTGGCAGGCAGGCAGGCTGAGGCAGGCAGGGGCAGGCTGGCGGCGCAGGCTATGGCAGGCAGTGCAGCTGGCGGCAGCAGCTGGCAGGCTGGAGAGGCAGGCAAAGCGCAGGCTGGCGGAGCAGGCAGGCAGGCAGGCTGGCAGGCGGCATGCAGGCGGTGCAGGCAGCAGGCAGCAGCAGGCTGCAGGCCTGCAGGCGAGGCAGGCAGGCGGCAGGCTGGCAGCAGGGGTGGGCAGGCAGGCTGGCAGGGCTGCAGGCAGAGCAGGCTAGGCAGCGCTGGCAGGAGGCAGGCAGGCAGGCTGGCAGGCGGCAGGTGGCAGGTCTGGCAGGCGCAGGCTGGCATGGCAGGCTGGCAGCGGCAGGCAGGCAGGCTGAGCAGGCAGGCAGGCAGGCAGGCTGGACAGGCTGAGGCAGGCAGGCTGGCAGGCATGGCAGGCATGGCAGGCGGCAGGCTGGCAGGCTGGCAGGGCAGGCAGGCTGGCAGGCAGGCAGGCTGGCAGTGCAGGGCAGGCTGGCAGGCTGGCAGCAGGCAGCAGGCTGGCAGGCTGGCAGGCATCTGGCAGGCAGGCAGGCTGGCAGGCTGAGGCAGGCAGGCTGGCAGGCAGGGCAGGCTGGCAGGCTGGCAGGCAGCAGGCAGGCTGGCAGGCTGGCAGGCAGGCAGGCTGCAGGCTGGCAGCGCGGCAGGCAGGCTCAGGCAGCAGGCGGCAATGGAGTGTGCAGGCTGGCAGGCAGGCAGGCTGGCAGGCTGGCAGGTGGCAGGGCAGGCTGGCAGGCTGGCAGGCTAGGCAGCTGGCGAGGCATGGCAGGCGCAGGCTGGCAGGCTGGCAGGCAGGCTGGCAGGCGCAGGCAGGCAGGCATGGCAGGCAGGCATGGCAGGCGGCAGGCTGGCAGCAGGGCACGGCAGGCAGGCAGGCTGGCAGGCTGGCAGGCTGGCAGGCAGGCAGGCTGGCAGGCTGGCAGGCTAGGCAGGCTGGCAGGCAGGCAGCTGGCATCAAGGAGGCTGAGCAAGGCAGCTGGTACAGGCATGGCAGCAGCGCTGGCACGGGCAGAGCAGGCTGGCAGGCTGGCAGGCACTGGCAGGCTGGCAGGCAGCAGGCTGGCAGGCTGGAGCAGGCACGCTGCAGGCAGGCTGGCAGGCTAGCGCTCAGGCAGGCAGGGCAGGCTGCAGGCAGCGGCAGGCAGGCTGGCAGGCAGGCAGGCTGGCAGGCGCAGGCAGGCATGGCAGGCTGGCCAGGCTGGCAGGCAGGCAGGGCGTGGCAGGCAGGCTGGCAGGCATGGCAGCAGGCTGGCAGGCTGGCAGGCAGGCTGGCAGAGCTGGCAGCTGGCAGGCTGGCAGGCAGGCAGGCTGGCAGGCTGGCAGGCAGGCATGGCTGGCAGGCAGGCAGGCAGGCATGGCAGGCTGGCAGGCTGGCAGGCAGGCTGGCAGGCGGCAGGCAGGCTGGCAGGCAGGCAGGCTGGGCAGGGCTGGCAGGCGGCAGGCAGGCAGGCAGGCGGCAGGCTGGCAGGCTGGCAGGCAGGCAGGCTGGCAGGCAGGCAGGCAGGCAGGCTGGCAGGCTGGCAGGCAGGCAGGCTGGCAGGCAGGCAGGCTGGCAGGCTGGCAGGCAGGCAGGCTGGCAGGCAGGCAGGCTGGCAGGCTGGCAGGCAGGCTGGCAGGCAGGCTGGCAGGCAGGCAGGCAGGCTGGCAGGCAGGCAGGCTGGCAGGCAGGCAGGCTGGCAGGCAGGCAGGCTGGCAGGCTGGCAGGCAGGCTGGCAGGCTGGCAGGCGTCATGTACAGGGCAACAATCTTTAATGGTTGACTTATAAAATAAATGAAACATTTAACAACATAGGTCGTATTACCTGGAGTTTACCTGGAGAGGGTTTCGGAGGTCAACGTCCCCGCGGCCCGGTCTGAGACCATCTGTCTCAGACCGGGTCTTATCAACCAGGCTGTTACTGCTGGCCGCACGCAAGCTGACGTACGAACCACAGCCCGGTTGGTCAGGTACTGACTTTAGGTGCCTGTCCAGTGCCTTCTTGAAGACAGCCAGGGGTCTATTGGTAATCCCCCTCATGTATGCTGGGAGACAGTTGAAAAGTCTTGGGCCCGGGACACTTATTGTGTTGTCTCTCAGTGTACTCGTGGCGCCCCTGCTTTTCATCGAGAAAATGTTGCATCTGCCGAGTCTTTTCCTTTCATATGGAGTGATTTTCGTGTACAGGTTTGGTACTAATCCCTCTAGGACCTTCCAAGTGTATATTATCATGTATATCTCTCGTATAGTTTCTCAGTTTTACAAATGTATTTACTAAACCCGTAATTACTGTATGGTTTGGAATATCCGGAGAATGCAGCTTCATATCGGCTTCAAACTTTTAGTGGGGTGCGCATTTCTCAAAAGAAAGCTTCGCCCTGTTGTTTTCCTTGTAACTTTTAATTTTCGAATTTCATTTAAAAAAAAAATGGCACGAGTGGGGTTTGAACTCCAAGCCGTGGGTTCAAAACCTATCCGTTCCGTGGGTTGTTTGCAACTGTGTTATTACGATATTGTGAGTAAACAAAAATGGTTTCCGTGGAATACCTGAAGAACGTCTCTTCTGCTCGGCTTTAAACCTTAAACGCTTCCTATTTTTTTTCTTTACAGAAAAGTCTGGATATATTTTAGCATGTGTAGAAGCCAACTGGACATTTCTTCATGAAGAAACTGGGAAAAATGGAATAAGGTGTTGTTCACGTGATAGTCTGTCAATACTTACTTCAGTTAACTGTAAAATTTCAACGTTGATAACTTTATATAGCAACTTCTGAGCTCCTAGTTTACCATTTATATTAATGTACCTCTGAGTGCCTCGCATCTTGATGCTGACTCTGCCTTGGACTCTGTCCTTGACTCTGTCTTGGACTCTGTCCTTGACTCTGTCTTGGACTCTGTCCTTGACTCTGTCTTGGACTCTGTCCTTGACTCTGTCCTTGACTCTGTCTTGGACTCTGTCCTTGACTCTGTCCTTGACTCTGTCTTGGACTCTCTCCTTGACTCTGTCTTTGACTCTGTCTTTGACCCTGACATTGCTACTGACACAAAGTCAGAGTCAAAATATATATTGCCCAGATCTGAACAATATACTATCCCCGGACTTACTTAATACGGCGTAAACTGTTGTAGTACTATAAAAATAATAATAACAATAACAACAATAACAACAAAAATATCCAATACTGGAAATAAAACTAGAGACAGTGGAAGACATGAAGCAGTCTGAGGTGATCAGTCCCCCAGTCTTGATCAGTCTGTTGGAGACGGTGAAGTGGTGAAGTGGCATTATTTGAAAAATTGTCTCATTCTGTACCGGGAGGACCTTTTTTCTCTGGCGCATTTGCATAGATTTTAGTGTACCAATGGCGCCCCTACTTTTTATTGGGGGCATTTTGCATCGCCTGCCCAGTCTTTTACTTTCGTAGGAAGTGATTTCTGTGTGCAGATTTGGGACCATTCCTTCCAAGATTTTCCAAGTGTAGATTATGATATATCTCTCCCTCCTGCGTTCCAACGAGTACAAGTCAAGTGCTTCCAAGCGTTCCCAGTAGTTAAGGTGCTTGACAGAACTTATACGTGCAGTAAAGGATCTCTGTACATTCTCTAGATCTGCGATTTCACCTGCTTTGAATGGAGTCTTCCTGGAATCAATTTCGGTGGTCACCGCCCCCCGTGGCCTGGTCTCAGACCAGGCGTCTTGGTTACATGAGAGTTCTGGTGGCGGTGACTGATGAAAGTATGGAAAACGAACTAAAGATCAACAAATTCCAGAATCTTATTCTTCAGGATACGTGTAGTTTGTTTTTAAGAATCCCTTCTGCCCATGACTGTACCAGTTGTGATGCAGCACTTGTGAGTGATGTCTGCCTTCTTGTCGTTGTTGTGGTTGTTCATTTCTGAAACTAGTGCTGCTACTACTACTACTACTACTACTACTACTACTACTACTACTACTACTACTAATAATAATAATAATAATAATAATAATAATAATAATAATAATAATAACAATAATAATAATAATAACAACAATAAAAGAAAAAATAATCTTTTTTCTACAAGAACATGGACAAGGTATACAGTCCTAACTAATATCAATGACATACTACTATTTTTTTTTTACACAGGGTTTAACAAGGTTAAGGATCCCTAGCTTTATTGACAGCTATATTACAGGTTAAGGATTCCTAACTTTATTGGCAAGCTAAGAGCTGTTACCTACATCAGCTCATTTGAAAGCATTTTTATTGTTATGAGACATACAAGTAGGGAACGAACAGGATGAAGTTGGAGCCATCTGTGGGCCAGCATTTTCATTTGATCAACTGACTTGATCTCGTTGACATCATTGTCCTGTACGAATGTGTTCCATACTCGAGTCATCCTGGGTATGTATGATCTCAGATGGAGTGATGTTCTGGAGAAGGGTACAGCCAGAGTGAAGTTGCTGCTTTCTGCCCGTCTTGTGGCATAAAAGCTTGTTTCACGCTGTCCTCGAAGTGGATCCAAGTGTGGTACTTTGACAATATTGGCCTTGTACATAACAGTAAGACCACCCACATCCCTTCTGTGTTGAAGGCTCTGCTGAAATGACAGATCTATCCAGGATGGGTCCAGGCGAGAAATGAGACGTCTTGCTCTGTTCTCTACTCTGTCAAGCAGTCGCAGATGAGAGGGGGGGAGGGCATGCAAACCAAGAAAGTGGAGCATATAGAAAGTCCTTTGTTATGCAGAGTATTTTAAACAAATTAGGTCGGTTTTGTCCCCAGGATGCAACCCACATCAGTCGACTAACACCCAGGTACCTATTCCAGCGACAGGATAAACAAGGACGGTAGTTGTCTTCTGGAAACACGTCCGCCATTGGTACACTAAGGGAAAACACCATAAGTGTCCGGGGCCCAAAACTGTTTAACAGCCTCCCATCAAGCATAAGGGGAATTGCCAATAAACCCCTGGCTGCCTTCAAGAGAGAGCTGGACAGATACCTAAAGTCAGTGCCGGATCACCCGGGCTGTGGCTCGTACGTTGGACTGCGTGCGGCCAGCAGTAACAGCCTAGTTGATCAGGCCCTGATCCATCGGGAGGCCTGGTCATGGACCGGGCCGCGGGGGCGTTGATCCCCGGAATAACCTCCAGGTAACCTCCAGGTAGTGTTTCCACCCGTACCGGGGATCGAATCAACGACCACAGTGTGTAAGATGAGTGGACTAGCAATAGACCTCTTTCTCTCTCTCTCTCTCTCTCTCTCTCTCTCTCTCTCTCTCTCTCTCTCTCTCCTACCAATTCTTTATTCTTGTCATTATTCGTGGCCCTGCAGCTTTTCAACTGATGAAGTGAGGTTCTTTATTGGTAGGAGACAGGGAGGGAGAGAGGAGGGAAGCAAGAAGACTAGAGAGGAGGGAAGCAAGAGGACTAGACGGGAGGGGGAGGGGTGAAAGGTGGAGGGGTAAGAGCAAGGGAGGGTGTTGTGAGGCAGTCGCTGTAGTTGAGGGCAGGCGGGTGGAGGCTATTCCGGGGATCAACGCCCCCGCAGCCCAGTCCACGACCAGGCCTCCCGGTGGATCAGGGCCTAATCAACCAGGCTGTTACTACTGGCCGCACGTAGTCCAACGTATGACCCACAGCCCGGCTGATCCGGTGTCTGTCCAGCATCCTCTTGAAGGCAGTCAGGGGCTTATTGGTAATTCCCCTTACGCTTGGTGGGAGGCTGTTGAACAGTCTTGGGTCCCGGACTTTTGTGGTGCTTTCTCTTAGTATACCAATGGCGCCCCTACTTTGGTAGGAGGTCTACCTACCTGGACCTGGAGGTGATTTCTTTGTGATTTCTGTAGGCAGATTCCGGACCATTCCTTCTTGGATTTTCCAAGTGTAGATTATGATATATCTCTCTCGCCTGCGTTTCAGCGAGTACAAGTCAAGTGCTTCCAAGCGTTCCCAGTAGCTGAGGTGTTTGATAGAACTTATATGTGCAGTAAAGGTTCTCTGTACACTCTCTAGATCTGCAATTTCACCTGCTTTGTATGGAGATGTCAGTGTACAGCAGTATTCCAGCCTAGAGAGAACTAAGTGATTTGAAAAGTATCATCAATGGCTTGGCATCTCTTGTTTTGAACGTTCTCATTATCCATTCTATCATTTTTGGCAGTTGTGATCATTGCACTGTTGTGATCCTTAAAAATGAGATCCTTAGACATTACCACTCCCAGGTCCCTCACATTATCTTTCCGCTCTACTGTATAATCAGAATTTGTAGAATACTCAGTTCTAGTTATTATCTCCTCCAATTTTCCATAACGGAGTATCTATAAGTAAGTAAGTAAGTTTATTCAGGTATAAACAAATACAGTTACATAGATTATTATACATAGCAGCATATGTGTTTTGACTCTGGGATAATCCAAAAAAGTCAAAGTGACTTATTTCAATTGGGGTCCTTTTAATACCTTATTATTAAACTATGAAGGTGATAATATCTCATTATTATACAGTAAAGGAGATATATAAAGGAGATGTACTAGGAATAAGTTAAAAAGAGTTATTTATATTTACAAGTGTGGTAGCTAAAAAAAAATAAAAAATAATTCTCCTCCCTCTCTGTCGCTACATTCATTAGGTAGGTGCAATTTGTCTTCATTAAACATCATATTGTTTTCCGTTGCCCATTGGTAAACTTGGTTTATATCTTCTTGGAGGTTAACCGCGTCCTCAATAGAAGACAATCTCATGCAGATCCTAGTACAGTCTACCTGGAGGTTATTCCGGGGATCAACGCCCCTGAGCCCCGGTCCATGACCAGGCCTCCCGATGGATCAGGGCCTGATAAACCAGGCTGTTACTGCTGGCCGCACGCAATCCAACGTACGAACCACAGCCCGGCTGATCCGGCACTGACTTTAGGTATCTGTCCAGCTCTCTCTTGAAGGCAGCCAGGGGTTTATTGGCAATTCCCCTTATGCTTGGTGGGAGGCTGTTGAACAGTCTTGGGCCCCGGACACTTATGGTGTTTTCTCTTAGTGTACCAATGGCGCCCCTACTTTTAATTGGGGGTATTTTGCATCGCCTGCCCAGTCTTTTGCTTTCGTAGGGAGTGATTTCTATGTGTAGATTCGGGACCATTTCTTCCAGGATTTTCCAAGTGTAGATTATGATATATCTCTCCCTCCTGCGTTCCAACGAGTACAAGTCAAGTGCTTCCAAGCGTTCCCAGTAGTTAAGGTGCTTGACAGAACTTATACGTGCAGTAAAGGTTCTCTGTACACTCTCTAAATCTGCAATTTCACCTGCTTTGAACGGAGATGTTAATGTACGGCAGTATTCCAGCCTAGAGAGAACAAGTGATTTGAAAAGGATCATCATTGGCTTGGCATCTCTCGTTTTGAACATTCTCATTATCCATTCTATCATTTTCTTTGCACTTGTGACCGTGGCACTGTTGTGATCCTTGAAAGTGAGATCCTCAGACATTACTACTCCCAGGTCCCTTACATTATTTTTCCGCTCTGTTGTATGGCCAGAGTTTGTAGTATACTCTGTTCTAGTTATTATCTCCTCCAGTTTTCCATAACGGAGTAGTTGTAATTTGTCCTCATTGAACATCATATTGTTTTCCGTTGCCCACTGGAAAACTTTGTTTATATCTTCTTGGAGGTTAACCCTGTCCTCAATAGATGACAGCCTCATGCAGATCCTAGTATCGTCTGCAAAGGATGATACGGTGCTGTGGGTTACATCTCTGTCTATGTCTAATATGAGGATGAGGAACAGGATGGGGGCGAGTACTGTGCCTTGTGGAACAGAGCTCTTCACTATGGCAGCCTCCGATTTAACTCTGTTGACCACTACTCTTTGTGTTCGATTGGTTAGGAAGTTGAAGTTCCATCTCCCCACTTTCCCAGTTATTCCTTTAGCACGTATTTTGTGCGCTATTAAGCCATGATCGCACTTGTCAAACGCTTTTGCAAAGTCTGTGTATATTACATCTGCATTCTGATTTTCTTCCAGTCCAGTCTGCAAAGGATGACACGGTGCTGTTGATTACATCTCTGTCTGTGTGTGATATGAGGATGAGAAACAGGATGGGGGCGAGTACTGTGCCTTGTGGAACAGAGCCTTTCACTATGGCAGCTTCTGAGTGGGCAGAGGAGGGGAAAGGAGGAAACTGGGTGGAAGAGAGAAAAATGATAATGGAAGAGGGAACTAGGAAAGAGAAGGGAAAGGTGGACTGGGGTAAAGGGGTGGAGTGGGCGATTGAAGGGAAATGGAAGGAGGAGGAAATTGGGTGGAAGAGGGAAACAGAAACGAGAAGAGAAGGGTGGACGGGAGGGAAAGGGGTGGAGTGGGAGGGGGAAAGATGTAGAGTGGGCGGGAAAATGGATAGGAAGGACGGGTGAGGGGAGGACTAGTGAAGGAGTGAGTGGGTGTAATGGTGATGGTGCACTGAAGGAAGGTTTCTTGAGGAACTAATCTTCAAGTTAGCGGCTTCTTGCTCCCTTCCTTCAGTCTTTCTTCTCCCCCTTGAGGTGACTCACAGCCTCCTTGCCTCAGTGCTGGTCTTCCTTCTATCCCGTCTCTTCTTCGTTTTTTTCTCCTCCTCTTCCTCCTTTTCCTTCCCCTCCTTCTCTTCCTCTATCTACACTGAACTACTGAGAGCTCCTGCTGAGCCATACTTCAGGCAGATGGTAAACTAGAGACACGTAAAGCGGGAGAATATGAAGGTTACGGGAAGAGACGAAAGATGAATAAAAGATACGGAGTACACAAGAATTTATTATTGTTATTATTATTATTATTATTATTATTATTATTATTATTATTATTATTATTATTATTATTATTATTTTATTCATCGACCTGGAGAGAGTTCTGGGAGTCAACGGCCCTGCGGCCCGAATCATGATCAGGCTTCACGGTGGATCAGGGCCTGATCAACCTAGCTGTTACTGCTGGTCGCACGCAATCCAACGTACGAATAACAGCCCGGCTCGTCAGGCACTGACTTTAGATATCAATCCAGGTCCTTGAAGAAGAACAAGAGTCTATTGGTAATCCCCCCTATATATATGATGGGGAGACAGTTAAAAAGTCATTGGGCAACAGTAGGCCCTGTAAGATTTATACACTGTTTTTGGAGTGAGAGATAATCAGGTTGCCCGTGGCCCGGTGGCAAAACTTCTTGCTTCACATGGTGAGGGTCCGGGTTCGATTCCTGGCAAAGGTTGAAAACACTGGGCATGTTTCCTTACACCGGTTGTCCATGTTCTTCCATCAGTAATAAAGGGTACCTGACCTGGGTGTTAGTCGACTGGTGTGAGTCGCATCCTAGGACAAAACTGGCCTAATTTACTCTAAATGCTCTGCATAACAAGCGACTTTCTGTATAGTAGTATGTAAATAATGTCAGCTTGGTCTGTATACCTTGTACATGTACTTTTAAAAATAAAGATATTATAATAATAATAATAATAGTAATAATAATAATAATAATAATAATAATAATAATAATAATAATTATTAATATTATTATTATTATTATTATTATTATTATTATTATTATTAGGAAGTTGGAGGGTTACTCCAGTTCCTAGGGTCAAGAGTCCTTCATCACAGGAGGGAATGTGAAGGGTAGCTAGCGCGTCGTCCTCCATCATACATTTGCGATATTTTTAACTTGGGCTTCAGAAATCTGTTAAAATTGTTTTAATGGTTTTTTGGGAAGTATAGTACTTGAATTCTGAAGGATGGGTGGGGAATTTGTGGGTCTGGAGGTAGGAAGCAAAAGGCCTCTACCCTGAAAGATGGGTAGGGAAGTTGTGGGTCTGTAGGTGCGAACCTTGAGTCTACCTGGAGGGTATTCCGGGGATCAACGCCCCCGCGGCCCGGTCCACGACCAGGCCTCCTGGTGGATCAGGGCCTGATCAACGAGGCTGTTACTGGTAGCTGCACGGAATCCAACGTACGAACCACAGCCCGGCTGATCCGGCACCTACTTTAGATATCTGTCCAGCGCGGTGCCTGTACTCTGAAGGATGGGTGAGGAAGTTGTGGGTCTGGAGGTGGGAAGCAGAGTGCCTGCACTGTATTTCCTCAGGAGCAGAGCATATTGAACTACGAAATACAGGGAATGTGATAGATGGACCTGGGAAGGAAGGCGCAGGATTGGAAAATATGCAGGTCGAGTGAGATTATTTTCTTCCTGGTGGTTAACGCTCTAGCTTCACACGGTGAGGGCCTGGGTTCGATTCCCAGCCAGAGTAGAAACATTGGACGTGTTTCTTTCCACCTGTTGTCTATGTTCCCCATCAGTAAAATGGGTACCTGGGTGTTAGTCGACTGGTGTGGGTCGCATCCTGGGACACTGACCTAAGGAGGCCTGGTCACAGACCGGGCCGCGGGGGCGTTGACCCCCGGAACTCTCTCCAGATAAACTCCAGAAACCACTCGGAATGTTAACCACCCAAGATAACCCAATAAAACCTTGCAGTTCTCTTAGGTTTTCTTTCCTAGGATGCGACCCGTGACAGCCTACCGTATCTTTGGTATATATTTACCGCTATGTTAAAAAGGGCAGTACGCATCAGGAGACCTGCCCATATGTCTATCTTCGCCTTTGGATTGAACTCAGGTTCTTCCCGTAGTGGCTAAATGTTTTCCCATTAAGATAAAACAAAATGTGCAACGGAAGAGACCCTGAAGCATAACCCGTGAACCAGAGTGTGTGATGCGGAATGTTGGGAGGGAAGGGGGTAGATGAAAAATGAGGCATGGAAAAGGAGGAGGAGGGAGCAACACCGAGAATACAAGAAGATGCGGGGAGCGGCCAGGATGGGGTGCAGGAAAGGCCAGCAGGACTCAGGGAAGAGGTAGGATTTGACAGCCACCACAAGCCTCGCCCACCTCAGTGTTGACACTCGCCATCATCCATCGTCCTCTCTCTCTCTCATTCTCTTACACCCGAGGTTTAGTCTTAACTCTCCGCGCATGAAACTGTTGACCGTGCAACTCCCGCGGAGAGTAAACACCTGAGTGTTAGTATCCTGAGTTCTTGAAGCAGAGGCATGGTAGCCAGCGCCACCTTGACAACACTACCGTTGCCCCAATACCGTTTTTGTTGTGAACCGCCCGGCTCCGCTCATAATAAGAAAGGTTCGGGACATCAGAGCGCTAACCATAAACATCGATAACGGTGAGTGACATGTACTGGAGAACACAAAATTCAACTCAAACGTGGACATGGAGTGGGGGCCTTCTCTTTCTCACGCCGAACCACTAATAAGTCCCCACACACCCATGGAAGGTACCAAGTTGCCACCGTGAAGGGAATTTTGCTCCCATTCCAAATTGCCGGGCAGGACGCGAAAGGCACCAAATCCTCAACCCTCCCTCCCTCCCTCCTACATTCTTTGTTACCTCCCTCCGCCTCTCCTATGGCCTCTCTTATTCCCTGTTCTCACTCCCTGTCTTTGTTCGCTTCATCCTCGGTTAATTCTCTTTCTCTTCCTACGAGGCTCTCTCTGCTAGTTTCACTGACCTCTCGTTCTCCCTAGAGGTTGACTTCTCTGTCTCAGCTTTCAGGCCCGTTCTCGGTCTACCTGGAGGGTATTCTGGAGATCAACGCCCCCGCTGCCCGGTCCACGACCAGGCCTCCCGGTGGATCAGGGCCTGATCAACGAGGCTGTTACTACTGGCCGCATGCAATCCACTGTAAGAACCACAGCCCGGCTGATCCGGCGCCGACTTTACGTATCTGTCCAGGTCCCTCTTAAAAACAACCAGGGTCTACTGGTAATGCCCCTTATGGCTGGTGGGAGGCTGTTGAACAGTCTTGAGCCCCGAACACTTATTGCGTTTTCTCTTAGTGTACCAGCGACATTCCATTTTCAGCAGGTTATGCCAAAATTCAAGAAGATATAAACAAAGTTTTCCAGTGGGCAACGGTAAACAATATGATGTTCAATGAGAACAAATTCCAACTACTCCGTTATGGAAAACTGGAGGAGATAATAACTAGAACAGAGTATACTACAAACTCTGGCCATACAATAGAGCGGAAAAATAATGTAAGGGACCTGGGAGTAGTAATGTCTGAAGATCTCACTTTCAAGGATCACAACAGTGCCACGATCACACGTGCAAAGAAAATGATAGGATGGTAATGAGAACGTTCAAAACGAGAGATGCCAAGCCAGTGATGATCCTTTTCAAATCACTTGTTCTCTCTAGGCTGGAATACTGCTGTACATTAACATCTTCGTTCAAAGCAGGTGAAATTGCAGATTTAGAGAGTGTACAGAGATCCCTTACTGCACGTATAAGTTCTGTCAAGCACCTTAACTACTGGGAACGCTTGGAAGCACTTGACTTGTACTCGTTGGAACGCAGGAGGGAGAGATGTATCATAATCTACACTTGGAAAATCCTAGAAGGAATGGTCCCAAATCTACACACAGAAATCACTCCCTACGAAAGTAAAAGACTGGGCAGGCGATGCAAAATACCCCCAATTAAAAGTAGGGGCGCCATTGATACACTAAGAGAAAACACCATAAGTGTCCGGGGCCCAAGACTGTTCAACAGCCTCCCATCAAGCATAAGGGGAATTACCAATAAACCCCTGGCTGCCTTCAAGAGAGAGCTGGACAGATACCTAAAGTCAGTGCTGGATCAGCCGGGCTGTGGTTCGTACGTTGGACTGCGTGCGGCCAGCAGTAACAGCCTGGTTGATCAGGCTCTGATCCACCGGGAGGCCTGGTCGTGGACCGGGCCTCGGGGGCGTTGATCCCCAGAATAATCTCCAGGTATACATTCCTGGGAAGAAATCCACGAGCACCTTAGTGGGTAGAATCAATATATATATATATATATATATATATATATATATTATATATATATATATATATAATATATATATATTTTATATATTATTATATATTATATTATATATATATATATATATATATATATATTTTATATATATATATATACATATAATTATACAATCAACTGTTTTTCTCTTGTTGCTGGCTACATCGTTCTAGTTAATTTTCTCGATGCTGCTATAAACTGTGCTGCTCAGCTGTTCCTGCTGCTACGTTACCTATTATACCTCCAGCTGCTGTATTATGTATCTCTTGTTGTGACTCCACTTGGTTCTGCAGCAACCAATAGCTTGACAGATCATGACAACAACCTGGAGTCCTGGAGAACTGGAGGGTGTTTTGAGGGTCAACGTCCCCCACGGCCTGGTCTGGGACCGCGACATGGGGGGCGATAATCTCCTGTAGAGACTCTTAGTTACTTCCCCAGATCTTGTACTTGCGCTTTTGTTGGGTAGTGTAGCCTTCCCTGCGTAGCCTCCAATTTTCAGATGTCCTTTTCCATCTTCACTTCAGATTGATGCTGGTGTTGTCACTGCTGCTGTGCTCCTGCTGTTGCTGTTGTTGTTATCACTGTTGCAGCTACTGCTACTGTTGCACCTGTAGCTGCTGCTGTTGCTATTATGACTGCTGTTGATGCATCTGTAATTACTGTTACTGCATTTGCCTGTAGCCAGTGCTGCTACTTCTGCAGTTGCTGCATCTGCAATTGTTGCATATATAGCTGTTTCTGCAACTTCTGTTGCTGTGTCTGTTGCTACTGCTGAAACTGCAATGCAGAGACCACAACTGTGCCACATATCATGTGGCATAGTTCTGGTCTCCACATTGCAGAATGGACACAAATGAAAGATGTGCACTCACACTGCAGGGGGGTAACAAACTCAATCCCTTGCACTTAGAATCCTTCCTGTGAAGAAAAATACAAACTCTCACACAACCTGCATACTTCTGCAAGACATTGAATGAAGGGAAATATGACTGAAGTGGAGAAAGATTTTAGGAAAGCACCTATTTAGCAACTGATTTGTAGATGAGTGGAACAAACTATCCAGTAGCGTGATTAAATTTAATGCTTTGGATAGCTTTAAAGACAGGATATGTTAAGAAAAGCACTGTTTTGGCAAATGATCTGTAGATAAGTGGGACAAACTAGGATAAACAAATATGAGTGAGAAAAGGTGGGTGTGGGTAAAGAACGCACAAAGAATGGGCCAGCTAGCCTAATGTGTTTTTCTTTCTTATATTCTATGTTCCTCAAGTTTCCTTCCTTTGGCACTTCTTCCTAAGTCTTTTTCTCTTAGCTCTGGAACAAAGCTTGTAACAAATCAGCCCGGCTGATTTGTTACGAGATTCGTGCGTTGGACTGTGTGCGGCCAGCAGTAATACCCTGGTTTAATCAAGCTCTGATCCACCAGGAGGCCTGGTCAACGACTGGGTTGAGGGGACGTTGACCCCCGAAACACCCTCCAGGTATACTCCAGGTATGTTTGGTGAGGCAGAGGCTCCATGTCGGTGCTGTTTACTGTCTTGTGTATGATAAGTCATAAGCAGGCTTCTGAAATACCAGAGAGGACGTTGGTAAGTGTGTTAAGACATACTGTTGTTTCTTGATTCATGCCTCCGGTGATATACTAGAACCTTTAGTTTTTTCCAATGGTCGAAGCATCTGTTATCCCCAGTCTGTATTCCGTATCTGGTCTTCACTTTTATTCGCTGTATTTCATAACCTCGCATTTGCCATGGTAGTTTAATGGCCACCGGTCTGTTATAAGTGTGAGAATGGTAGACAATACCGATAGGTAGATGAATATGACACATGTACTTGTACTTGTAGTAAATAAAGATATAATAATAATAATAATAATAATAATAAATTATATTATTATTATTATATTATTATTATTATTATTATTATTATGTTGTTATTATTTATTATTATTATTATTATTATATTATTTTATTATATTATTAATTTATTATATTATTATTATTATTATTATTATTATATTATTATTGTTGTTGTTGTTGTTGTTGATTATTATTATTATTATTATATTATTATTATTAAGGTATCTTTATTGTTGAAACGTTTCGCCTAACA
Source organism: Cherax quadricarinatus (assembly GCF_026875155.1). Classification (NCBI taxonomy): domain Eukaryota; kingdom Metazoa; phylum Arthropoda; class Malacostraca; order Decapoda; family Parastacidae; genus Cherax; species Cherax quadricarinatus. The sequence continues at coordinate 24,576,242 of NC_069421.1, read as the reverse complement.
GTAGGCTTTTTCAGTCAAATACAGAGGAGAATAAATATGGAAAGAATGACGAGGTTCCCTGTCCAGGTTCTCTGGCAGCATCATCCTGTCTGTTCCGGTGTTTATTCTCATTCTCTTTACGTCGTCTACAAACAGGGATATACTGTATATGACTCTCCCGACAAGCGTGTTGTTTATGTATAGGAGGAATAGTAGCAGTCGCAGTACTAAATCATGAGAAAACAGTAGCAGTCCCAGTACTGAACCTTGAAGAACAGTAGCAGTCCAGTCATAGTATGGAGTATAGTCTGTCAGAGTTGGTTAGGTATCATTTTGACCAAGGCACTTTTCACTAAGACACTTGGCCTGTTTGTGTGTACTCACCTAGGGCTGGATTACCGCATAGGCAAACTAGGCATTTGCCTAGGGCCCCGCGCATTTGGGGGCCCCGAGGACCAAGGGGTTCAGGGGCTCATCCAAGACTGCGCACATGGTGCAAGTGCAAAGGGGTCCCTACCTAAAAAGTTCAAGTGTTTGGAGAGTAAAATTGATTTTTAAAAATTAATCAAAACAAAAATAAATAATGAAATAAAATAAAATAAAAATAAATAAACCTAACCATAGATGGCAACACTCAACACGCCTTTGTTTACATCAGAACAGCTGTGTTTTCCCGCTAATGGGTGAGTATGGGAGATTCCTCTCCAATTTTCTGTAGTAATTACACCCCTCAAGGAAGGCTCCTTGACGCTGGTGAGGGGCTCTTGATCTAGGGAATTGGATCTGTTTTCCAGTTGGATCTGTGCTCCAGTTCCCTGAATTAAGCCTGAATGCCTTCCATCCCCCCATAGGCGCTGTATAATCCTACGGGTTTAGTGCTTCCCCCTTGATAATAATAATAATAATAATGTAGTAATTACACGTTATCTAGACTTGTACTGTGACAAATTAACTGAAGTGTTGTTGATAGACATTGATGTGTATGGATAAATGTTTGTTTTCGCCTCTAAATGTTAAGGGAGGTACCTGATAGGGTTACTTGACCAGTAAAGACGCATGGACCAGTAAAGACGCATTTTTGGTAAAAATACTATCAAGAAAAACCTAAAAATGCAAACTGACTTCCGTTTGTAGGTTTTAAAAGCACTTTGTCCTGTCTTTAGTCTTTATCATTTCAATAACAGATCTCAATTGATTGATGTTCTACATCACTTCCGTCGCAAATGCTTAGTTTTCAAGTTGCGACGGAAGTGATGTAGAAACATCAATTAATTTACTACATATTTCCCAGAAACACATAAGCCACATCAGAAAATCGTTGGTTGGTGTGAAACTGAAAAATTGTCCCTGCATTCTTTATTTCTCATGTCCTTATCTATGGTGGTAGGCCATATATCATGCAAAACATAATGATTAGTTTAGTTATGAAAATGGTAATATAAATACCATTGTGCATTGTTCTTGGACTCAGTATGATTTTTGTTTAAGTAAATTGGAGATCAAGGAGGATGAATTAGTAAAATATTCATAGCCCAAATCACTAACCTAATCTATGGTAAAAGTTCTGTATATGACTCCTTTCTGGTAACGTTTTGAATTTTGATAGTCTTATGCATGATGCAATGATAACAATAATGGTCAGTGATTTATAAAGGGAATAATAGTGCTGTAGTGGTTATGCTGAATATAATAGGTACATGATGTCACTACTTTAATAGCCTAATCTAGTAATACTATGCTATTTTGAGTTTATTCTCTTTAAAATGCATGATTAACAAGATAGTTATAATGGCTGTTGGTAAATGGTTTTGGTTGTCTTGATGTACTTTCCCTATTAAATTTAATCTAAATAGCCAGAATGTATTTAATTAGACCTTAAACAGGCTCACACTGACCCCCTCCCCCCACCCCCAAGCTGGAAGGGGTCGCTTCACTTACCCCTAACTCAAAGGGGCCCCGCCAATCTGAATAGCCTAGGGCCCGGAGAATTCTTAATCTGGCCCTGCCTATTTGTACTCACCTAATTGGATTTGCAGGGGTCGAGACTCAGCTCCTGGCCCCGCCTATTCACTGAACGCTACGAGGTCCTCTCTCTCCCTGCTCCATGAGCTTTATCATACCTCGTCTTAAAGCTATGTATGGTTCCTGCCTCCACTACATCGCTCGCCAGACTGTTCCACTTCCTGACCACTCTATAACTGAAGAACTGCTTCCTAACATCCTTGTGGCTCATATGAGTCTTCAGCTTTCAAGAGTGACCCCTTGTTTCTGTGTCCCCTCTCTGAAACATCTTGTCTCTGTCCACCTTGTCTTTTCCAAAGCGTATTTTGTATTTTTCGTTATCTTTTCCCGATCCCCCCTGCCCTCAGGTCGTCAGTCCGTTTTCCCCTAAACCCTTTCTTCATAGGCATTCCCGTTGGTTGGAACTAACCTTGTCGAAAACCCTTTGACTTTTCAATTTTCTTAACGTGGTCGACCCAGTGGGGTTTCCCAAAATTGGTGCTGGATACTCCGTAGGGGCCTGATTTACCGGTTTTTTACAGGTCTTAAAAGACCCTTATTAGGTACGGAATCCCAATCTCGGGTTTTCCCCAGGCCCCCATATGCTGCAGCAGTTAGGGTTGATATTGCTTCGAGAGTTTTCGGTGTTTAATCCACCAAGCCTTTCCCCTGGCGGGTTTAAAGTCGTTGGCCACCTGCCTTACTCCTCTACGGTCTTCTTTCCCCTTCCCCCAATCTTCATGATTTGCATTTGGAGGGTTAAATTTCGAGAAGCCAGTTGCTGGACCACAGCCCCCTGTCCAGGTCTCTTTAAAGGTTGCCTTCCATTATGTCATTCACGTTACCAAAATAGCCTGGCCCTAGGACCGCCCCTGTGGGCCCCCATCGTCACGGGTCCCCACTGTGTCCCTCACACGCCCTGGACTCGCTGTTCCCTCCCTGTCGGCATTCTCTGATCCTTTGAAGTCCCCTTCCCCATTATAGGGCCCTGATCCTCTAGTATCTGCACTTTTCTCTTGTGGGAACTGGTCAAAGGCATTCTTGCAGTAAAAGAAGAGCAATAAACCCAAAACTCTTCCCCTCATCTTTCCCTCTGTTTTTTATTTTAAAACTCCAAAAGGTTTGTGACAAGGTTTTTCCCTTCATAAAAACCGTGGGTTGTCATTTATATTTTGTTCCTTCCCAGGCTTCCCACTCCCTCCTGATATTTTTTCCAAAACTTTGCATACTATGCACGTCAGTGACATGGTTGTTTTTAGCGCCTTTTCTGCCCCCTTTTATAAAAAATGGGAACTACATTTGCCGTCTTCCAACTTAGGTAGTTGCCCAGTTTCAAGGGATGTTTTTGAAGTTGTGGTTAATGGGCACCAGTTTCTGCCCCTCTCTAAAGACCCATGGGGAGATGTTCCGGTCCCTTTCCCTTTGAGGTTCAAGGCACTTGCAGTTCTTACCTCCCCCGTTTTGTTATTTTCATCCAGCATTGTTGGTGTATTCCCTTTTGGTGTCCCCCTCTGCCCTGTTTTCCCAGAGTCCTTCCTGTTCCACAGTGAATTATTTCCCTTAAATCTCTTTTTGAGCCCCTCAATCCCTCTTGTCGTTTCGTGTGGTCCCCCCCTTTCTTTCTCAGCCTGATCCCCTGGTCTTTGATTTGTTTTTCCTTTTTTGGGGTGGGAAATTTACAGCATTTTTCGGGTCAGACTTGACTTTGATGCTATGTCGTTTTCATGCGTCCGGGGGGCCCCCCCTCCTATCTGTACATACTCTTTTTTGGGGTTTTTGACGCCCTCCTTTTTTTTCCGGGCCCTTTCCCTTTTGTACCCTTTCCTTCTCTTTTTACACTTATTTTTTTCCTCCCTACCCCTTTGGGAAACCCAAAGGGACTCACTTTGGGTTTCTCTTTGTTTTCTGTTGCCTTGGGGAACAAATATTTCCTTCCCTCTAACATTTTGTTGTTACTATTCCCTTTATTTCGTTCACTGACTTTCCTCCGCTCTTGTCCATGAACTCCCGCGAAAGTTCCCTACCCGTGTAGTCCCCCCCCTTTTAGTTTGGCTTTTTCCCCCTTGCTCCCGCTACCCCTCCATAAGGGTTACTATGTAATCAGAAAATCGAACCAAGTGATCGCTAGTCCAAGGGGCCTCTCTTGTGATGTCCTCAAGTCTGACTGCAGGGGAACACAAGGTCAACTTGCTGGTTCCCCCCCCCCCCTCTCTCTGGTATGTCCCCGACGTTGATGCATGAGGTTTTCCGTACCAAAAATCATTCTTGTCTCCTGTATCAGGCCCCCCTGAGGCTCCCGGTTTTCTCAGTAGATCTCCTATGGTTGAAACACCCCTAACCAGTAAAATTTGCTCGCACGATTTAGTCTTTGTTTCCATTCGCCTTTTGTCCCCATTGCCTGTTGTTCTCTTCATATTCCCCCTGGCCTCCCGCGTTCTGTGGTGGTTTTGTTACAAAAACGCGATTTCTAATAAATTAGAGATCTCCAGGAATACTGAAAGAATTCCCTTCTGCATTCAGCCCGTTACTGGGTTTTCGTAAAAGTGTCATATCCTTTTCTAATTATCCATTAGAAAACAATAAGAATTTAAAATCTTGATTACAAATTTTTCTCTAACTAGAAAAAAAAACATTCAAATTTTTGTCTTAGACTTTGGTACTTAACATTTTTAAAAACAAACAAATAATTTTTTTATTTTTAAGTCTCAAGTATTTCTTTTCACAAATATAACAAAAAAATAAGACAAATCCTCAAATAAATAACTTCTTGACCAATGGCAAAACAGAACAGTCTGCTTGAAAAAAAAAGAATGTAAAACCCATTTGCAATATAACAACAACTGCGCACAACAGGATCAAGGAGTAATTTTAAAAACTAAGTGGGGACCATAAGCAAATTTCCCCCACAAAAGTCACAAAAAAACCCATACTACTGAATCTAAGTTTAGCTAAAAAAAATCCCGACTGTGCAATACACAGATACCAGTACAAGTTAGGTCAGAAGCTAAGCTCGGGGACCTGAGTTGCTTAGAGTGTCTATGTGACAACAACCTCAGTCAACGTCGAAAATCACTAAGTCTAGACGTGTTCTGTGAACGAGTTCCCCAGAACCCACAACAATAAAAGAGCGGCGATTTCCAACAGGGGAATAGGGGGGTTTAGGCACTTTTTGTCGGAAAACGTCCAACCACCAAGCGAGTCTGATCAGACTGAATATTTAGGCGAGGTTTAGAACACCCTTCCCTCTATCACGTGTAGCTCCGTGGGCAGTTGCTGCACAGCAACACGAAGCCGGCAGAGTAACGACCCCAAAGCATAATTCAGAGTTTGACAAAAAGACTTGAAATGAGCACAAATAAAAATAATGAAGGTTACTCCCCACCTACAAAGTAATAAGTCAAAAAAATTATAAGCAAAAATTTTACGATTTAGCTATTATCGAAATATAAGCAATACAAAATTTTTGAAAAGGAATATACATTAATCATATACTAAAAAATCATATAATTGTAAAACCCATTCAGGGGTTGCAAAAGGTTCAATCATGCAAGACTCCTTATGTTCCCCAGACTGAATTGTGCTACTATGTAGCCCCTTTCTCCATCTCGCCCACCCCTTTCCTTTTCCCCAAAAACCCAAGGGGTTTTTTATGATAGTGCAACCCTTTCCCCCCCTCTGCTTCTTCTGTCTTTCCCCGGATCTGAATTTTCCCGGTGGGAAGATGTGTTGTTATTTCTCTGTAACTTCGTTTCTTGGGCTGCTTGATGTCTGGGGGTTCTCATTTTTTCTTTCATGTACTTTTCGTATTTACTTGTTTTCCCTCTGCGTTTGTGTACCCACCTTCAATTTTTTCTTTTACGGGGGTCTGGGAAAAAAATTTGGGGTTGGGGGAGCGGAGCCCTGGAGGGGGCCCATGGGGGTGGCAGTGTGGGTGGGGTTTGTGATGGGGGGTGAGGGCAGAGTGCCCATGCCCATGTGCGTGTGTGTGTGTACTCACCTAGTCGTACTCACCTAGTTGAGGTTGCAGGGGTCGAGTCCAAGCTCCTGGCCCGCCTCTTCACTGGTCGTCGCACTAGGTCACTCTCCCTGAACCGTGAGCTTTATCATACATCTGCTTAAAGCTATGTATGGATCCTGCCTCCACTATATCGCTTCCCAAACTATTCCACTTACTGACTACTCTGTGGGTGAAGAAATACTTCCTAACATCCCTGTGATTCATCTGTGTCTTCAACTTCCAACTGTGTCCCCTTGTTGCTGTGTCCCATCTCTGGAACATCCTGTGTGTGTGTGTGTGTGTGTGTGTGTGTGTGTGTGTGTGTGTGTGTGTGTGTGTGTGTGTGTGTGTGTGTGTGTATGTGTGTGTGTGTGTGTGGTATGTGTGTGTGTGTGTGTATGTGTGTGTGTGTGTGTACTCACTATTTGTACTCACCTATTTGTGGTTGCAGGGGTCGATTCACAGCTCCTGGCCCGCCTCTTCACTGATTGCTACTAGGTCCTCTCTCTCCCTGCCCATGAGCTCTATCATACCTCGCCTTAAAACTATGTATGGTTCCCGCCTCCACTACGTCACTTTCTAGGCTATTCCATGGCCTGACTACTCTATGACTGAAGAAATACTTCCTAACATCCCTTTGATTCATCTGAGTCTTCAACTTCAATTGTGACCTCTTGTGTCTGTGTCCCTTCTGGAACATCCCGTCTTTGTCCACCTTGTCTATTCCGCGCAGTATTTTATATGTCGTTATCATGTCTCCCCTGACCCTCCTGTCCTCCAGTGTCGTCAGGCCGATTTCCCTCAACCTTTCTTCGTAGGACAATCCCCGTAGCTCTGGGACTAGTCTTGTTGCAAACCTTTGCACTTTCTCTAATTCTTGACGTGCTTGACTAGGTGTGGATTCCAAACTGGTGCTGCATACTCCAGTATGGGCCTGACGTAAATGGTATACAGAGTCTTAAACGAATCCTTACTGAGGTATCGGAACGCTATCCGTAGGTTTGCCAGGCGCCCATATGCTGCAGCAGTTATCTGATTGATGTGCGCCTCAGTAGATATGCTCGGTGTTATACTCACCCCCAGATCTTTTTCCTTGAGTGAGGTTTGCAGTCTTTGGCCATCTAAACTATATTGTGTCTGCGGTCTTCTTTGCCCTTCCCCAATCTTCATGACTTTGCATTTGGCAGGGTTAAATTCAAGGAACCAGTTGCTGGACCAGGCTTGTAGCCTGTCCAGGTCTCTTTGTAGTCCTGCCTGATCCTCATCCGTGTGGTGTGTGTGTGTGTGTGTGCCAGGACAAAGATAACGCAGGTGGTGGCAATTATGGTATAGGAATGGAGAGACGTGTGGGACCATGTGGTACTCAAGGCTCTGAAGTTCCTGAAGATGTTTTGAGGGTCAACATCCCCATAGCCAAGTCCCAAGCCAGGCCTCCTAGTGGATGACTTGATCAACCAGGGTGTTACTGCTCGCCGCATGCCATCCAACATAGGTACATACCACAGTTCGGCTAATCAGGAACTGGTGTGAAAAGCTTATCCAGCTCCCTCTCAAAGACAGCTAGGGGTCTGTTGATAATTACTTTCATTAACATAGGGAAGGTAGTGAAGAGTTTTGGTCCCATAACACGTTTAGTGTTATCTCTTAGCATAGTCATGGCAACCCTGTTACTCATTGTTGGTATTTTGCACTGTCAGCTGAGCCTCATGCTGGTGTAGGGAACTATTTCTGTGTGCAGATCTGGGACAAGCCTTTCAAAAATTTGTCAGGTAGGTTGTGATGTATATGTCTTGCCTGGTCGCAGACCAGGCTGTGGGGGCGTTGAGCCCCAAAACCCTCTCCAGGTATCCTCCAGGTATATTCCATGGAGCACAGTTCACGGGACTTCAAGCGTTCCCAGTAATTTAGGTCTACCTGCCTGCCTAGAGTCTACCTGGAGGGTATTCCGGGAATCAACGTCTCCGCGGCCCGGTCCTTGACCAGGCTCCTGGTGGATCAGGGCCTAATCAACAAGGCTGTTACTGCGGGCTGCACATAGTCCAACGTATGAATCCGGCTGATCCGGCACTAACTTTAGGTATCTGTCCAGAATCCTCTTGAGGACAACCAGGGGTCTGTTGGTAATTCCCCTTATGGCTGGTGGGAGGCTGTTGAACAGTCTTGGGCACCAGGTACTTATTGTGATTTCTCTTATTGTACCATTGGTGCCCCTACTTTTCACTGTGGGTATGTTGCATCGCCTGCCAAGTCTTTTGCTTTCGTAGGGAGTGATTTTGAGTGATTTCTTGTGCAGATTAGGAACCAGCCCCTCCAGGATCTTCCAGGAGTAGTTATATTATTCTCTCCCCGCATTCGTAGTACAAGTCAAGTGCTTCCAAGCCCCCCGTATTAGGTGTTTGTGGAATTATTGTGCATAAAGGTTCTTGTACTTCTATACCGAATTCACCTGCCTTAAATGGAGAGTTAATGTACAGAATTTTCCCGGCCTGAGAGGACAGTGTTTTTAAAAGGGAAATTATTCGTTTGTCTCTTGTTTGAATATTCTCATTACCCATCCTTCAGTTTCTTCACAGATGTAAAGTGGCACATTGTGACCCTTTGAAGGTGAGACCCTCAACATTACCACCCCCCATTTTCCTTCACTTACTTTTCTGCTCTTTGTGTGATTAGATGTGTATTATACTAGTTAGCTTTATTTCCCCCATTTTTCCATAAGAGTTGTTAAAATTTCTTTTTCAATGAACATCATATTGTTTTTCCTTTGCCCATTGGAAAAATTTGGTTTGTATCTTTTGGAGATTTGTTCGGTCCTCAGGAAGACCCCTTCATCAGATCCTAGCATCATCGCAAAGGATACATGGTGCTGTGGTTTACACTCTGTCTTGTCTAATAAAGGGTGAGGAACAGGTTAGGGGCAAGTACTGTGCCTTGTGGAACAGAGCTCTTCCCTATGGCAGCTTGCGATTTTATTTTGTTTACAATTACTTTTTGTGTTCGATTTTATTTTGTTTACAACTACTTTTTTGTGTTCGACTGGTTAGAAAGTTGAAGATACATCTGCCTACTATGCCAGTTAAGCCTTTAGCATGCATTTTGTGTACTATTGCACCATGATTGCACTTATCAAAGGCTTTTGCAAAATCTGTGTACAAATAACCCATCTGTAAGCATGGAATAACAGGGAAAAAAAATGGGACATGCAACTTTGAGCATCCCAAAAAATGTAGCGACCTCCTGCCTAAAGGAGTGTGTCATTCCTCTTCCTGTACTTTCTTTCACCCAAGAATGTGTCACTCCTCGGCTCCTCCAGAAGCAGTGTTACAACATCGACTGCCCTGCATACCATCTAAAAGGGACCAGGAGGCACAGACCCCACAAGACAAACAATAGTAGCTACGATAACCCAACTCCAGGTGATTTTTTAGTGGCAGGAAACGGAAAAAGAAAATGGAAGGAAATAACAAAAATAGTCCACCACCTTGGAGCCTTGTTGGACTGGAGGCACAGCCAGTGGCCACTCATGGCCCTCCAGAATTACAACTGCTGATGCCAATAACAAAATCCCCCAAAAACACGGGAATACAACCTCATTCATATTTGCTAATATACAGGGCCTTACGCCATCCACCAACAACAAAATACCTTTATCAGTGGACTTCTAGAGGAGTCTAATGCAATGTTTGCAGCCTTCACAGAGACTCACACAAAAGATCACTTTGACAGTGAAATATGGATAAGTGGTTGAAAACCTTTTTAGATGCGACAAAAAAAACAGGCAACAAGGGGGGGTTGGCCGGGTATGTCAAAGAGTCCCTCATCTGCACGGAGTTGCGGGAACACCACAAATGAGGTAGTTGAAGTTCTATCAATAAAGATCGAAAACCCAAAACCTAGTCATTGTGGTTGTTACAAGCCACCAGATGCAACCCCACACAGTTCAAGGAAAACAGCTACTGAAAATTGATTACTGTTTGGAAAACCTTCCAGCTCCATCCCCAAACATCTTAACTGCTTGGTGATTTCAACTAAGGGATACAAAATGGAAGAAAGTAGCAATAATGTTACAGCTGAAACAATCCCCGGAGGTAGCACAGATGAAAGGTCACACACACATGAGCTACTAAATCTCTGGGGAAAAAAAAAACACCTTAAGCCAGCAGATATGGAGCCAACAAGACTAAAAAAACAACTTGACCTTTTCTTCACAATAATGAGGACCTGATAAGAGACATAAGAATATCAAAAACAACTAATTCCGATCCAACCTAATCGAAGTCCAGACGTACATGCATAGGGGTCCTGATCGCAGAATGCATGTACCTGTGAAGGTGTCTTCACAAAATACAACTTCAACAACAAGAACATCAACTGGGACCAGGGAAACCATGTCCTAAACGAAACATATTGGGGAAAATGTCTTAAATGACAATGGATCCAAACCAGTGCCTTGAAAGGAAACAACTTCCTGGCAGCCGAAGCTGTTCTAGGCATATTCCCCTAAGAAAGAAGAAGAGCAGGAGTAAACTGGAAAGAGAAAGAGCTCCCTCTACAGAAGACGACGAAGAGTCACTGAGCTCCTCAGGAGTGCTAGAATATCTGATACACGAAAGGGAGGGACTGACCAGGGAAGTGGAAACTATTTAAACTTACAGGAACGAGGGAGGCAGGAGGAGCTTAAAGCTATTAGTGAATTGAAAGAAATTCAAAATATTTTCTTTTCATATGCCAAAAGCAAGGCAAATACCACATCTAGTATCGGTCCCTTTCTCAGACAGGATGGGACTTACACAGATGACAACAAGGAAATGAGTGAATATTGAAATCCCAGTACGACTTTTGTGTTTAGTGAACCACTAATCGGTCTGAGGATCGGACGACCCAAATGATTTCTTCATGAATGAGCCTCAAAAACTCCATAAATGTATGCCAGATTTCCCACATTACCCTACTTCCGTAGATTTCCGAAAAACCCTTTTACAACATTCTATACACTCACAGGGCCAGATTGTGGAACTTGTTTTCATTAAGAATGCAGAACCCCTCTCGTTTGCCCTAAGTACACTAGGAAGAGAGCTTGGGCATGGGTGAAATTTCCCCAGTCACTTAAAACAACGGATATAGCCCCCTCATAAAGGGGCAGCAAAGCATTACATGAACTATGCCAATATCTGACGTTTCCCCCTATTTAAATCTTTGAAAGAGTGCTAAGAAGCGATGCAAATCAACCTGGATTCCCAAATCTGTACAATCCAAGGCAACTGGGTTCAGGGCAGGTCGTTCCTTGCATCTCAAAAACTACTGGATCACTATGACATGCCTTGGATGCATGGAAAGGAAAATCGAAGCAGATGTAATATACACAGATTTGCAAAAGCATTGACAAATGCGAAACAAGGTGTAATAGCCATAAAATACGTGCTAAAGGAATAAAATGGGAAAGTGGGAGTGTCTTCAACTTTCCCAACAAATCGAACACAAAGGTAGTTTGGGCACAGAGTTAAACGGAGGCTGCCATAGTGAAACTCTGTTCCACAAGGCACAGTACTCGCCCCCATCTTATCCTTATCCTCATAATCAGACATAGACAGAGATATACATCACAGCACCGTACATCCTTTGCGGATGATACTAGGATCTGCATGAGGCTGTCACTGCTGAGGACGCGATTAACCTCCAAGAAGAATAAACAAAGTTTTCCAGTGGGCAACGGTAAACAAATATGATGTTCAATGAGGAAAAATTCCAACTACTCTATGGAAAACTGGAGGAGATAATAACAAGAACAGAGTATACTACCGACTCCGGCCGTACAATAGAGCGGAAAAATTAATGTAAGGACCTGGGAGTAGTAATGTCTGAGGATCTCACTTTCAAGGATCACAACAGTGCCACGATGCATGTGCAAAGAAAATGATAGGATGGATAATGAGAACTTTCAAAACGAGAGATGCCAAGCCAATGATGATCCTTTTCAATCACTTGTTCTCTCTAGGCTGGAATACTGCTGTACATTAACATCTCCATTCAAAGCAGGTGAAATCGCACAGATCTAGAAGAGTGTACAGAGATCCTTTACTGCACATATAAGTTCTGTCAAGCACGTTAACTACTGGGAACGCTTGGAAGCACTTTACTTGTACTCGTTGGAATGCAGGAGGGAGAGATATATCATAATCTACACTTGGAAAATCTTGGAAGGAATGGTCCAAATCTGCACACAGAAATCACTCCCTACGAAAGTAAAAGACTGGGGCAGGCAATGCAAAATGCCCCCCAATAAAAAGTAGGGGCGCCATTGGTACACTAAGGGAAAACACCATAAGTGTCCGGGGCCAAAAACTGTTCAACAGCCTCCCATCAAGCATTAGGGGAATTGCCAATAAGCCCCTGGCTGCCTTCAAGAGAGAGCTGGACAGATACCTAAAGTCAGTGCCGGATCAGCCGGGCTGTGGCTCGTAAGTTGGACTGCATGCGGCCAGCAGTAACAGCCTAGTTGATCAGGCCCTGATCCATCGGGAGGCCTAGTCATGGACCGGGCCGCGGGGGCGTTGATCCCCGGAATAACCTCCAGGTAACCTCCAGGTATATAGAAGAGAGGAGCTTATGACGACGCTTCAGTCCGACTTGGACCATTTACAAAGTCACACTAAGAAAAAGGAGAGAAGGAGGGAGTATATATAGGCCAGCAGACAGGGACGGGACAAGAGAGTTAATGGTGGAGGTAATAGTAGTAATAGTAGTAGTAGTGGAGTCAGTCAAATACTAAGAAAGAGAAGCACTGCAAGGGAGCTAGGGGCCCACAGAGGGTAGGAGCAAGAACACAGAGGGGGGGAGGGGGAAATAATAAAGGACCAATACCCAAAGCAGCAGAAAGAAAACCCATGCTAATACAGATGGGTGACGTTCGAAAGTGGGCCTTTGCTAAATGGGAGGTGGACATAAAAAGAAAGCTATCATCAGGTAGAGTAGGCTCCAAAACCTGGTGGTCCCTGGTCAAGCACAGACAAGGTTATCTGCCTGATGAACTCATTCCACCTCTAAATGGACAGGATGGGACCACCTCTACTAGTAGTCAAGAGAAAGTGGATCTCTTTGCCGAACACTTTGCTACCAAAATGCAAGTTCCTGATCCAGCAAGGGACCCTCCTTGGCTAGCTGCAAGAACTTTGTCAAAAATGTCAGTAGTGACAATAAGGCAGGAGGAGGTGCATTTAATTCTTAAATCACTTGACCAAGAAAAGGCTGTGGGCCCAGACAAGTTGAGCCCAAGATTGCTGAGAAGATGTGCAGACCAGCTAGCAGCCCCTCTAACTCGCAGCTTTCAGAACTGTCTAGTCCCTGTACACAAAAAGAAGAGCAGAGCAGAAATCAGCAACTACAGACCAGTGTCACTCCTGTTAATCACTGGCAAGATCCTTGAGACAATAATCTCAAGACAAATGACAGAGTTTTTTCACTACCACTCACTACTTTGTGACCATCAATATGGCTTCAGGAAAGGTTACTCTGCTGCTGGCACCAGTGACTGGCACCAGTCACTGGATGAATCCAAAGTCAGCTGTGTGGTAGCACTGGACATTGCTGGTGCTTTCGACCGGGTGTGGCACCAGGGCCTCTTAGCAAAACTGCAAGCTCTGGGAATTGCAGGCTCTATGCTATGTCTCCTCAGTGACTACCTTCATGGTAGATCTCTAAGGGGAGTTTCAATGGAACAGAATCAGCGAGACATCCTACTGGGGATCGTGTTCCACACAGAAGAGCGCTGGGACCATTGTTATGGAATGTCTACTTCAATGACCTTCTTCATCTCATCCCAGAATCCCATGCATATACAGATGACTGTACACTGACATTCACTTATCCAAGAGAAGAAATGCCAGCTGCTCTAAGCTACATCAATCACCAGCTAAGAGCTATATCAGCTTGGGGAAATAGAGGGCAAGTAGCATTTGCACCTGAGAAAACACAAATGATGTTGGTTTCTAGGCACCATGATGGTAATGCTGGTACAGTAGTAAGGATGAATGGGAAGGTGTTAGCACCTGGGGAAGAAGTTGATATCCTTGGGGTGAAATTTGACTCCAAACTGACCATGAAGAACCATGTTGTAAATCTTGCAAACAAGGCAGCCAGGAAGCTTACAGCACTTCGCCGTATCTCGCATCTGCTTGACAGTAGGGGTTGCAAGATTCTGTGCGAGGCACAAGTACACTCACACCTTGAGTATGCTCCACTTTCTTGGTTTGCCTGCCCCTCTTCCCCTCATCTGCGACTGCTTGACAGAGTAGAGAACAGAGCAAGACGTCTCGTCTCTCGCCTGGACCAATCCTGGATAGATCTGTCATTTCATCAGAGCCTTCAACACAGGAGGGATGTGGGTGGCCTTACTGTGATGTACAAGGCCAATCTTGCCAAAATACCACACTGTGGTTGCAGATCAATGGTTCAAAGAACCGACATGTTGATAAATTAGACACATGTGCAACTCTTGGGTATCTTTATTGAGGAAACGTTTCGCCACACAGTGGCTTCATCAGTCCATACAAAGGAGAACTTGAAGAACAGGAGGAGAATGAGGTAATCAGTCCCAAAAACCCTTGAGTCGATGTGGTCAGTCCATAAATTTCTTGAATAGAATCGGCATAAGTGTGGAGAAGGAGCTTATAAACCTTAGGCAGGAGAGGTGCAGCAGTCGTAGGTGGTGTCACATTTGTTCATGTGGAAGTAGGTCGTGCCCAAGGGGTTAGGCAAGCGAAGAATTCCCAAGTATTAAGATCCCAAGAAGTTGCAGTGTCTGACAGGATTGTAGATCAATGCTTCAGAGAACCGACATTTTGAAAATTAGACACATGTGCAACTTTGGGTATCTTTGTTGAGGAAACGTTTCGCCACACAGTGGCTTCATCAGTCCATACAAAGGAGAACTGTTTGCCATCTTATGACACTGAGCTTGACTCTATAATTATTAATGATTATTTGTCATCAGTGAAGGCTCTTGACTCACTGCGACTAACAACATGCCTCATTTGAAAAGCCAGATATAAATACGTACTCAAAAATCCGGGAAAAAAGAATTAATGCACAATTGTTATGGATTCCATCATACTTTGGATTACTCTTTCATGATCAAGTGATACGTTCGCCAAGAAAAGTACACTGAAAGAGACGTAAATAGTGAAACAAAACGTTATAGGAATGCATTTAATAATCCACTATGATAATATGAACGTAGATAAGTACATTTATGGAGCAACTTGCAAGTAAAACAGACTGACTGATGTACTGGCCAGACTTAGGCTTGGTTACAATTTACTTCTGGAGTTTGGCAGACACACAGATGATGATCATACCAAATGCAAGGTATGTGGCCAACCCTATGGTCACTATCTTAAACACTATATGCTTAATTGTCCACGTAATTGAAAATATAGAGATAGACAGTTAATAACCTATGTAACTGTCAAGACATCTTATTAATGAAAATAAGATATCAGGGATAATTTAAACAAAAATTTTCCCAAATTGCTTGTAAAGATAAGTGAACTGTTGATATTAAACCAGATGTATTCCTATTGAAGCCTAGTTCCTAGGCCTTTTGTGTATCCTTATGCTCTTACGCTAACTCTCCACAAGATGGATATGGGTTCACAAATAAACTAGCCACTTCAGTGGCAAAATATAAAATTAATCATGGGTTTAATGTGAGAGTAGTGTTGGTGACGTAGAAACCGTCATGGGTCGTCATGGGCATGTGAGAGTAGTGTTGGTGACGTAGGAACCGTCAGGGGCAGTGTGAGAGTAGTGTTGGTGACGTAGGAACCGTCATGGGCAGTGTGAGAGTAGTTTTGGTGACGTAGGAACCGTCAGGGGCAGTGTGAGAGTAGTGTTGGTAATGTAGGAACCTTCATGGTCGTCATGGGCAGTATGAGAGTAGTGTTGGTGACGTAGGAACCTTCAGGGGTCGCCCATGGGCAGTGTGAGAGTACTGTTGGTGATGTAGGAACCTTCATGGGTCGTCATGGGCAGTGTGAGAGTCACACATTCCAGACTGACATGCTCTACCTTTCATGTCAACTATTTTCCTCTTAGTTCCATTTCTTCTCTCTGTTTTTATTGTATGCGGCGAGTTTGGTCTGCGACCTCCTTGTGGGTCCACAATGGAGCAGCCTGCTGCAGTTTCCTCCAGGTGGCTGGCTGACCCTCCCCTGCCACCGACCTCTCCTTCATACCAACAAATATCCCCCACCACCACCACCCCTACCCCTCACCACTATCACTATTACCACCACCCCACCACTACCACCACCACTACCACCACCACTTTTCACCACCACTACCACAACCACAAAATACCATCACAACCACTACCGCCATCACCACCACTATTACTACCATCACCACCACACTACCACCACCACCACTACTTCACCACCACCATCAACCACCATGGGTGGGGGTGGTAACAATTTCCTCTACGGTCACTTGTGGTACTGAATAAAGGGTCCCCATCCCTCAGTCAAAACCCATGTATTGTGTGTTTGTGTGTGTGTGTGTGTGGTGTGTGTGTGTGTGTTTTTTTTTGGGGGGTGGAAAGTTGGGTTTGGGGTGTGTGTGTGTGTGTGTGTTTTGGGGTGTGTGTGGGGGTTTGTGTGGGGTGTGTGTGTGTGTGTGTGGTGTGTGTACCACCTAGTTGTACTCACCTAGTTGAGATGCGGGGGTTGAGTCCAACCCCCTGGCCCCCCCTTTCACTGGTCCGCTACTATCACTCTCCCTAACCATGACTTTAAACGACCCGCTTAAACATGTATGGACCACCCCCACTACATCGTTTCCCAACTTTTCCCATTCCCTGATACCGGGGTTGAAAAATATTTCTAACACCCCTTTTGATTCTCTGTGCTTCAGCTTCCACTGTGCCCCGGTTCTGTGCCCAATTTCCTGGAACTCCGTCTTTTCCACCTTGCAATTCCCTCAGTATTTTGTAACGTTATCATGCCCCCCCCATCTCCCCTTTGTTTTCCAGTGCGTCGGGTTGATTTCCCTTAACCTCTCCTCTGGGACATACCTCTTACTCTGGCTAGTTTTGTGTGTATGTGTGTTTTGGTGTGTGTTGTGTGTGTGTGTTGTGTGTGTGTGTGTGTGTGTGTTGTGTGTGTGTGTGTGTGTGTCGTCAGCACCCCCAGCGTGCCAAAAAACGTCTCCATCCATAATGCCGCTTGATACACTTCGAAATCCAATAGAGTGTGGTCTGTGCATGTGAGACCAGTGTGAGTGTGGCCCCATTAGAGCCATGTGAGTGTAGCTACCGTTATAACAGTGGGGGTGTGGCTCCCAGTGTTGAGATCAGTGTGAGTGTGGCAACCAATGTATTAGCCCAGTGAGTGTGGCACCATGTATGAGACCATGTGAGTGTGCTACCAGTGTATAGTCGTGTGATGGGCTACCAATGTTTTTTGACCAGTGTGGTGGGCTCCCAGTGTATGAGACCAGTGTGAGTGGGTACCAGTGACGGACCAGTGTGAGTGTAGCTACCAGTGTATGAGATCAGTGTGATTTGGGCTCCCAGTGTACAACCAGTGTAGTGGCCCCCAGTGTATAGACCATGTGAGTGTAGTTCCCATGTATGAGACCAGTGTGATGTATTTTACCATGTATGAGCCCAGTTGGTGTACACCAGTGTAGGAACCATTGGATTAGTTACCATGTTTACCTTTGGGAAAGCGGGGGGAGAGATATGTCATTTTTCACACTTGGGAAATCCGGGAAGGGAAATGGCCCAAATCTGCACACAGAAATCAACCCCCTTACGAAAGAAAAACTGGGCAGGCGAGCAAAATGCCCCAAAAAAAGTAGGGCCCTTGGACACAAAGGGAAAACACCAAATTTTCGGGGCCCAAACTGTTCACAGCCTCCCACAAATTGGGGGAAAAATTGCATAAACCCCCGGGGCTCCCTTCAAGGAGAGCGGGACAGATCCCTAAAGTCAGTCCAGATCAGCCGGGCTGGGCTCACGTTGGCTGTGTGGGGCCCAGAAACACTAGTTGACAGCCCGACCATGGGGGCCTGGTCAGGGCCCGGGCCCCGCGGGGGGCGTTGACCCCGGGGGATAACCTCAGCAACAAAATGTAACCGTGTAGAACCATTGAGGTAGCACCAGTGTAGAGACCATGTGGTGTAGCCCCAGGTATGAGACCATGTGAGGGGTGCTACCAGTGTATAGACCATGTGATGTATTCCAGTATATGAGACCATGTGAAGATTTACCATGTATGAGACCAGTGTGAATGTAGCTACATGTATGAACCATGTGATGAGTACCAGTGTATGAGCCCAAATGAGTGTGCTACCATAATGAGCCCAGTGTGAGTGTGCTCCAGTGTATGAGATCAGTGTAATGTAGCAACCCGGGTAGAGAAAATGTGGGTACTACCATTTTTGAACAGTGGAATGTACACATGATGAGACCGGGTTAAAGAGTCCCATGTATGGACCATTGTAAATGTATTACCAGTGTATGATCCCATGTGAATGTAGTCCCAGTGTATAAACCCAGTGTGAATGTAGCTAACTTATAGACCAGTGTGAGGTGGCTACCATGTTGAGCCCAGTGTGAGTGTAGCTACCATGTATGAGCAGGGAATGTAGTTACCAGGAAAGGACCAGTGTGAATTAGCTACCATTTTGGGGACCATGTGAGTGTAGCTACCAGTGTATAGCCCATGGAATGAGTTCCCATTTATGAGCCATGGAATGTAGCACCAGTATGAGACCATTGTAAATTTAAAGCTACCAGGAAGAGCCATGGAATGTAGCACCAGGTATAAACCCATGTATGTAGCACCGGTAGAGACCAGGGAATTGCTACCAGGTATGGACCAGTGTGAATGTAGTTACCAGGTATGAGCCCAGGGGAATGTGCTACCATGTATGAGACCATGTGAATGTAGCTACCAGTTATGAACCAGTGTAAAGTGCTACCGTGTATGAGACCAGTGTGAATGAGCCCCAGTGTATAAACCAGTGATGTAGTCCCATGTATGAGACCAGTGTGAGTGAGCTACCAGGTAGAGACCATGTGAGTGTAGCACCAGGTAGGACCAGGGAGTGTAGCTACCAGTGTATGAGACCAGTGTGAGTGTAGCAAACATGAAAGGCCCAGTGTGAATGTAGCTACCAGTGTTGAGATCGGTAAATTATTACCAGTGTATGAGACCAGTTGAGTGTAGCCCCAGTGTATGAGACCATGTGAGTGTAGCTACCATGTATAAACCAAATGTGATGTAGTACCAGTGTAGAGATCAGTGGGGGAATGTAGTTACCATTATGAGCCAGTGTGAGTGTGCACCTGAGAGACCGGTGAATGTAGCCCATGTATGAACCATGTGATTGCTACCAGTGTATGAGACCAGGTGAATGAGCTACCGTATAGACCAGTGTAAATTATACCATGTATAACCAGTGGAATGTAGCTACCAGGGTATAACCAGTGTGAATGTACACCTGTAGGGGAACCATGTGAATTAGCTCCCAGGATGAGACCAGTGTAAAAAGGAAGGGCTACCATGTATGAGACCAGTGTGATGTAGCTCCAGTGTAAGAGACCAGGGAAGTAGCTCCCAGTGTATGAGACCAGTGTGAATGAGCAACCAGGTTAAACCCAGTGTGATGTACTCCCAGTGTATGGCCCATGTGAGTGTACAAACCATGTATAGACCAGTGTGGTGTAGCTACCAGTTTTGAGACCATGTGGTGTGGTACCAGACCAGAGTAGTGGTATCAGCAGACGAAGAGCGAGCCTCAGTACAGCATTTGCCAGGGGAAGCCCCAGTATCAACGTCGTAAACATTCGTAAACTTTTCCGGGTTTTGGTTGCTTTTCACTCCCGTCAAAACGAACTTATTTCTTTGTCGTTTACAAACGTAATTTTACAGTAAAAAAATTTGTGACACAAAATCAAACTACTAGCACATTTGAATTGGGCCAGTGAAGAGGACCGCCAAGACATTTCCTTTCGTTTAAAAAAATGTTCCCGACAGCCGGCGGGTTACCTGGAGGTTACCTGGGAGGTTATTCCGGGGATAACCCCCCGGGGCCCGGTCCACGACCAGGCCCTCCCGATGGACGGGGCCTGAAAACTAGGTTGTTACTGCTGGTTCATCCCCAAATAGTTAAAAAAAATCAGGTACAAGTCTTAAAAAATACGGGACATAAATTATCATACAGCAGCTATGTGTAATTTTGTAGGAAAACCCCAAAAAAAAATCAGATAAAGGACTTGTTTCCATGGGGGCCCATGTTCGGCGGCATCATAACAGCTTACCGATCACTAGCAAAAACCCCGAAGCCTGGTCTGGGGCCGGGCACTGGGGGGGGAGGGGCCCTTTTATCCCCGAACACCCTCCCGGGGGTATTACTGGGTGTCAGAATGGAGGTATTTGGGGGGTCGGCGGCAGCTGGTGCGTGAATGGGGTTGTGGGGGAAATGGGGAGGGGTTCTTTAGTGGGGGGGCCTGGGGGGCTATGTCTGATGTATTGGGGGTCCCTAAAGATGGGGGGGGGGTTTCGTCTTTGCGTGTGTGGAGCCCTGGACAAGGGGGGGGGGATAATGGGTGTGGTTGTGTGTGTGTGTGTTGTGTGTGTGTGTGTGTTTGTGTGTGTTGTGTGTGTGTGTGTGGTTTGTGTGTGTGTGTGTGTGGTGTGTGTTGTGTGTGTGGGGGTTTTTTTTTTGGTTTGGGTGTGTGGTTTGTTGTTTGTTGTGGGCCCCCCCCCCCCCCCCCCCCCCCCCCCTGGTTTTTTTTTGGGGGGTTCCCTTCAAACCCCAAAAAAAGGGAAAGGGTCCATCTTCCCACGGTCAATCCCTCCCTAACCGGGGGCCGCTCCGCTTAAAATAAGAAAGGGGAACCAGCCCCCACCCCCTCTCCAAGTCACCATCCCCTTCCAAAGAAAAAAGTTCATCCCTTGAAAAAACAAATTGAGGGGAAAAACCCAACTTGCCTGGGGTCAAAACCCCCCCTCTAAACATGGCCAAATGGGCCATTCAGGGGCCGGGGTTTTCCCATTAAGGAGGATAAAAAATTTTTTCACCGATTCCAAACCAACAACCCAAAACCGGGCTTGGGACTTTTCCCCCCTAAACCCCGGTTTTCATACCCCCAAAAGGACCCACAAAACCCCTGAGGGGTTAACTTTTAAAACTCCAGTTAAGCCCCAAAGGGACCCGGGGTCCAACCCCCACCCACCAAAGCACCTTAAATTTTCTAACCCTTTTTAGCCAAAACTGATTGAGTTTTACTAAACCATTTTCCCAAAACCGGTTTTTATACTTTTAAACCAAAGTGGTCCAGCCCGGGAGCGCTTGAAACTTTTTCACAAATTTCAAATTAACCAAAAACCAACCTTTCCCTAAACCCAAAGTTTTTTAAAAAAACAAAGTTTCCCTTTTTTCTTAAATGGGATTTTTCCATCTAAAACTTATCCAAAAGTCTTTTCTTAAACCCAAAACCCAAATTTTTTCCAAATAAAAAATTTGGGGTCTGTTTTTAAAATTTTTCAAGTTTTTTCCTTTTTCCCTTATTTATTCTTTTTTCCATTTAAATTTTTCCAATCAAATTTTAAAACTAAATTTTTTGGTTTTTTTCCCTATTTTTTGTTTGTAAAGGAAAAAGAACTGAACCCCGGACAATTTTTCCCCAAAACAATTTTCATTTTGCCCAAATTTTTTCACCCCCAGGTTTTTATCTGGAAATTTTTCCTATTTGTCCTTAAAATTTTTATTTTTCCCCTCCAAATTTTAAAAAAAATTTTTTATTTTTAAAATTGGAAAAAAACAAAGGGGAAAAAAAACTGACCCCTGTTTTAAAAATTTTTTCCATTTAAAATTTCCCCAAAAATTCCTGATTTTCCCCATTTTCCCAAAATTTTGCTTACCCCATTTAACATTTTCCCTCCCCCCGGAAAAAAAATTCCTTTTTTCCTTAAATTTCCCTATGGTTTTTGAGGATATCAAGGTTACTAAGTTCCAAAACTTTTTTACCATCTACCCCTAAATCCCTTAGGAAAAAAAATTAAAAATTTTAAGTGAAACCCCTTTTTGTAAAACCCCTGCTAATTTTAATATTTTTCCTTCGGGGTAAATTCCCGGGTTTTGCCCCTAAATTTTCCCCCTTGGGGTTTGTTATTGGTCCCTTTTTGAACTAAGGACCTTCTCTCTTTTAAGCCCCGTAACAGGATTTTCTCTTATCCAATAGCCGGTAAGAAAATTTTCAAAAATCAAATTTGCTTTTCCCTTTACCCCTTTTCCCCTTTTGGAACCCCGCTCCCTGGGGGAATTGTTTTTTAATTTTCTTTTTTTTGAAAAACCCAATTATAAGTGCCCCCCAATCGTTAATTTTCGCCGTTTCTTGGGGCTTAATTTCCCTGGCCCCCCAGTCCTGCCCCCCTGTTCTAGGCCCCGTCCCTAACCCCTGCCCTCGGGGACGCCTTTGCTTCCTCGTGAACGCCCCTGCTACCCCAAGGATACTCTTGATTCCCCAGGGATGCCCCGGGGAATCAAGGGTATCCTTGATTCTACGAGGAATCAATTATTATGCTTCCCAGGGACGCCCCTGCTCCCCAAGGGACACCCCAGCTCCCTGAGGGACACCCTTGCTCCTTCAGAGACACCCCTTCTCCCCCAGTGACACCCTTACTCCCCCAGCGACACTCCTGCTCCCTCAGGGACGCCCCAGCTTTCCTAGGGACGCTCCTGTTCCCTCAGGGACGCCCCAGCTTTCCTAGGGACGCTCATGCTCCCTCAGGGACGCCCCAGCTTTCCTAGGGACGCTCCTGCTCCCTCAGTGACGCCCCAGTTTTCCTAGGGACGCTCCTGCTCCCTCAGGGACGCCTCTGACAAGTCTCGGGGCGTTGGTTCAGCAAAGTGATGGGAAGTAGAGGCGGGAAGTGCGACCACGTGGTTGTTCTGGTCACTCTCCCTCCCTCCCTTCCTCCCTCCCTGTCTCCCTCTCGGTACCCTCCTCCTCAACACCCGCCTCCTCCTCTTTCTCCTCTCCTCTTCACCCCTAAGCAATCACCCCCCTCCCCTCCTGCCACTGTTGTTGGGGGAGAGCTTTGGAATGGGAGGCATTGGTTTGGGTTGGTGGAGGGGGGGAGGGGGATGGTGTGGAGGGAATGGGATGTGGGAGGAAGGAGAGCCAGGATTTGGATGGGGGGAGGGAGTGAGGAATAGGTGATGGAGGGAAGTTTAAGAGGGAGATATGGGAGGTAGATAGGGAAAGAGGGGATGTGATAAATGGGTGGAGGGAGGGACGGAGGGGGAGGGAAGGAAAGATGGGCGGAAGGGAGGAGGGGAGGAAGGGAGGAGGAAAGGAAGGCGCAGGAGGAAGGAAGGAAGAAGGAAGGAAGGGGGAAGGGAAAGGGAAAGGGAAGGGTGCAGGAAGGGAAATAAGGGAAGGGAGGAAGGAAGGGAAAGGGAAAGGGGGGGGAGGAAGGAAGGAAGGAAGGAAGGAAGGAAGAAGGAAGGAAGGAAGGAAGGGAGGAAGGAGGGATGGATGAGGGAGGGAGAGGGGGACAGAGAGAGAGGGGAGAGAGAGAGAAAAGGAGAGAGAGAGAAAAGAGAGAGAGAAAGGGGAGAGAGAGAAGAGGAGAAGAGAGAGAGAGACGCAGGAAATAAAGAATGTTAAATAATGTGATAGATGAGGAGAAAGTGAATGATGAAAAATAGCAGAAGTGAACATGAGAAAGAGATAAATTGACTAGTTAATGGTCCAAGTTGCTCCTGTTAGAGGCAGGTCACTCCTGCAGGAGGCAGGTCACTCCTGCGAGAGGCAGGTCACTCCTGCGAGAGGCAGGTCACTCCTGCTAGAGGCAGGTCACTCCTGCGAGAGGCAGGTCACTCCTGCGAGAGGCAGGTCACTCCTGCAGGAGGCAGGTCACTCCTGCGAGAGGCAGGTCACTCCTCCGATAGGTAGGTCACTCCGCAGGAGGCGGGTCCCCTGCGAGGGGCAATCATCCCGAGAGCGATCACTCCCCCGGGGAAGGCAGGGTCCTCCGCGGGGGCGTCACTCCTGCAGGAGGCGGGGACTCCTGTAAGGCGGGTCACCCCTCAGAGGCAGGTCACTCCTGCGAGAGGCAGGTCATCCCAGGGGCAGGTCACTCCTGAGGAGACAGGTCACTCCCGAGAGGCGGGTACTCCGCTAGAGGGGGTCACTACGCGAGACAGGTCACTCCTGCGAGAGGCGGGTCACTCCGCAAAGGGGCAGGTCACCCTCTAAGGCGGGTCACTCCTGCTAGAGGCAGGTCACCCCTCGAGAGGCAGGTCACTCCTGAGAAGGCAGGTCACTCCTGCGAGAGGCGGCCCCACTCTGCGAGAATCAGGTCACCCTGCAGGGGGCGGGGTCACTCCTGAGGAGGCAGGTCACCCTGCGAGAGGCAGGTCACTCCTCGAGAGGCAGGTCCACTCCTGCAGAGGGGTCACTCCTCCGGGGCAGGTCACTCCCGAGAGGCAGGTCACTCCTGCGAAGGAAATACCCCGCAGAAGGCGGGTTCACCCCTCTGAGGCAGGTCCTCCTGGAGAGGCGGTCACCCCTGCTAGAGCAGGTCACCCCTGCGAAGGCGGTCCTCCTGAAGGAGGTCACTCCACGAGGGGCGGTCACTCCTACGAGAGGCAGGTCACTCCTGCGAGAGGGGGTCGTTTCCGCAGGAGGCAGGCACTCCTGCAGGAGAGGTCACTCCTGCTGAGGCAGGTCACCCTGCAGGAGGAGGTCACCCCCGCGAGGGGCAGGTCACTTCTCAGGAGCGGGTTACTCCTGCGAGAGGCAGGTCCTCCGCGAGGGCAGGTCCTCCTGCAGGGGCGGGTCACCCCTGCTAGAGCAGGTCATCCTGCAAAGGGGCATCACTCCTGCAAGGCAACCCCGCGAGAGGCAGGTCGCCGTGCGAAGGCGGGTACCCCGTAGAGGCGGGTACCCTGCGAGAGGCAGGTCATTTCCTGCTAGAGCAGGTCACCCTGCTAGAGGCGGTCCTCCTGCGAGAGGCAGGTCACTCCTGCAAGGCATCACTCCTCGAGGCAGGTCATCCTGCAAAGGGCAGGTCACTCCTGAGAGGCAGGCATCCTGGAGACAGGTCACTCCCCGGAGGCAGGTATCCTGCGGAGGCAGGCCCTCCGCGAGGGGCAGACACCCCTCAAAGGGCAGGTCACCCTGCTAGAGGCAGGTCACCCGCGAAAGGCAGGTCATCCTCGAAGGCAGGTCGCTCCTGCAGGAGGCAGGTCACCCCTGCAGGAGCGGTCACCCCTCTAAGGCAGGTCACTCCTGCAGGAGGCGGGTAACTCCTGCGAGGGAGGTCACTTCTCGGGAAACAGTCAATTGCGAGAGGCGGTCGCTCCTGCGAGAGGCGGTCCCTCCTCTAGGGCAGGCACTCCTGAAAGGGGCGGGTCACTCCTAGGGGCGGGTCACTCTCCCTAGGGCGGGTCACTCCCCCAGGGGCGGTCACTCCTGCGAGGGGCGGGTCACCGCGAGAGGCGGTCCCCTGCGAGGGCGGGTCACTCCTGAGAGAGGCAGGTCACCCCTGGAGAGACTGGTCACTCCTCGAGAGGCGGGGTCACCCTGCTAAGGCCACTCTGAGAGGCGGGGCACCCCTGCAGGGCATCACTCCCGAGAGGCAGGCACTCCTGCAAAGGCGGCACTCCTCGAGGCGGTCACTCCTGCAGGAGGCAGGTCACCCCTGAGAGAGGCAGGACTCCTGCGGGGGCAGGTCACTCCGAGAGAATCAGGTCACTCCTCAAGGCAGGTCCTCCGAGAGGGCAGGTCACTCCTGCGAGAGGCAGGTCACTCCGCGAGAGGCAGATCACTCCTGCAGAAGGGGGGGTCACTCCTGCAAGGCAGTCACTCCTGCGAAAAGGCAGGTCACCCCTGCGAGAGGCAGGTCGCTCCTGCAGGAGGCAGGTCACTCCTGCAGGAGGCAGGTCACTCCTGCTAGAGGCAGGTCACTCCTGCAGGAGGCAGGTCACTCCTGCGAGAGGCAGGTCATTTCTGCAGAGACGGGTCAATCCTCGGGGCAGGTCGCTCCTCCCGAGAGGCAGGTCCACTCCTGCTGAGGCGGGTCACTCCTGCGAGAGGCAGGTCACTCCTGCTAGAGGCAGGTCACTCCTGCTAGAGGCAGGTCACTCCTGCTAGAGGCAGGTCACTCCTGCGAGAGGCAGGTCATTCCTGCAAGAGGCAGGTCACTCCTGCGAGAGGCAGGTCACTCCTGAGAGAGGCAGGTCACTCCTGCGAGAGACTGGTCACTCCTGCGAGGGGAGGTCACTCCTGCTAGAGGCAGGTCACTCCGCTAGGGGCAGGTCACTCCTGCGAGAGGCAGGTCACTCCTGCGAGAGGCAGGTCACTCCTGCGAGGCAGGTCACTCCTGCAGGAGGCAGGTCACTCCTGAGAGAGGCAGGTCACTCCTGCGAGAGGCAGGTCACTCCTGCGAGAGGCAGGTCACTCCGCAGAGGCAGTCACTCCTGCTAGAGGCAGGTCACTCCGCGAGAGGCAGTTCACTTACCAAAGAGGCAGGTCACTCCTGCGAGGGGCAGGTCATTTCCTGCGAGAACAGGTCACTCCGCATGAGGCAGGTCACTCTGAAGAGGCAGTCCCCTCCTGCGAGAGGCAGGTCACTCCTGCGAGAGGCGTCACCCCCGAGGCAGTCATCCTGCGGAGAGGCAGGTCACTCCTGCGAGAGGCAGATCACCCGCAAAAGGGGCAGGTCACTCCTGCTAGAGGCAGGTCACTCCTGCGAGAGGCAGGTCACTCCTGCTAGAGGCAGGTCACTCCTGCGAGAGGCAGGTCACTCCTGCTAGAGGCAGGTCACTCCTACGGAGCAGGTCCTCCTACGAGAGGCAGGTCACCTGCAGAGCGGTCGTCCTGCAGGAGGCAGGTCACTCCTGCAGGAGGCAGGTCACTCCTGCTAGAGGCAGGTCACTCCTGCAGGAGGCAGGTCACTCCTGCGAGAGGCAGGTCACTTCTGCAGGAGGCAGGTCACTCCTGCGAGAGGCAGGTCACTCCTGCGAGAGGCAGGTCGCTCCTGCGAGAGGCAGGTCACTCCTTAGAGGCAGGTCACTCCTGCGAGAGGCAGGTCACTCCTGCGAGAGGCAGGACGCTCCTGCGAGAGGCAGGTCGCTCGTGCGAGAGGCAGGTCACTCCTGCTAGAGGCAGGTCACTCCTGCGAGAGGCAGGTCACTCCTGCTAGAGGCAGGTCACTCCTGCGAGAGGCAGGTCACTCCTGCGAGAGGCAGGTCACTCCTGCTAGAGGCAGGTCACTCCTCCGAGAGGCAGGTCACTCCTGCTAGAGGCAGGTCACTCCTGCTAGAGGCAGGTCACTCCTGCGAGAGGCAGGTCACTCCTCCGAGAGGCAGGTCACTCCTGCGAGAGGCAGGTCACTCCTGCGAGAGGCAGATCACTCCTGCAGAAGGCAGGTCACTCCTGCTAGAGGCAGGTCACTCCTGCGAAAGGCAGGTCACTCCTGCGAGAGGCAGGTCGCTCCTGCAGGAGGCAGGTCACTCCTGCAGGAGGCAGGTCACTCCTGCTAGAGGCAGGTCACTCCTGCAGGAGGCAGGTAACTCCTGCGAGAGGCAGGTCACTTCTGCAGGAGACAGGTCAATCCTGCGAGAGGCAGGTCGCTCCTGCGAGAGGCAGGTCACTCCTGCTAGAGGCAGGTCACTCCTGCAAGAGGCAGGTCACTCCTGCTAGAGGCAGGTCACTCCTGCTAAAGGCAGGTCACTCCTGCTAGAGGCGGGTCACTCCTGCAGAGCGGGTCATTTGCGAGAGGCAGGTCACTCCTGCGAGAGGCAGGTCACTCCTGAGAGAGGCAGGTCACTCCTGCGAGAGACTGGTCACTCCTGCGAGAGGCAGGTCACTCCTGCTAGAGGCAGGTCACTTCTGCTAGAGGCAGGTCACTCCTGCTAGAGGCAGGTCACTCCTGCGAGAGGCAGGTCACTCCTGCGAGAGGCAGGTCACTCCTGCGAGGCAGGTCACTCCTGCAGGAGGCAGGTCACTCCTGAGAGAGGCAGGTCACTCCTGCGAGAGGCAGGTCACTCCTGCGAGAATCAGGTCACTCCTGCATGAGGCAGGTCACTCCTGAGAGAGGCAGGTCACTCCTGCGAGAGGCAGGTCACTCCTGCGAGAGGCAGATCACTCCTGCAGAAGGCAGGTCACTCCTGCTAGAGGCAGGTCACTCCTGCGAAAGGCAGGTCACTCCTGCGAGAGGCAGGTCGCTCCTGCAGGAGGCAGGTCACTCCTGCAGGAGGCAGGTCACTCCTGCTAGAGGCAGGTCACTCCTGCAGGAGGCAGGTCACTCCTGCGAGAGGCAGGTCACTTCTGCAGGAGACAGGTCAATCCTGCGAGAGGCAGGTCGCTCCTGCGAGAGGCAGGTCACTCCTGCTAGAGGCAGGTCACTCCTGCGAGAGGCAGGTCACTCCTGCGAGAGGCAGGTCACTCCTGCAGGAGGCAGGTCACTCCTGCAGGAGGCAGGTCACTCCTGCGAGAGGCAGGTCACTTCTGCAGGAGACAGGTCAATCCTGCGAGAGGCAGGTCGCTCCTGCGAGAGGCAGGTCACTCCTGCTAGAGGCAGGTCACTCCTGCGAGAGGCAGGTCACTCCTGCTAGAGGCAGGTCACTCCTGCGAGAGGCAGGTCACTCCTGCGAGAGGCAGTCACTCCTGCGAGGCAGGTCACTCCTGCAGGAGGCAGGTCACTACTGAGAGAGGCAGGTCACTCCTGCGAGAGGCAGGTCACTCCTGCGAGAATCAGGTCACTCCTGCATGAGGCAGGTCACTCCTGAGAGAGGCAGGTCACTCCTGCGAGAGGCAGGTCACTCCTGCGAGAGGCAGATCACTCCTGCAGAAGGCAGGTCACTCCTGCTAGAGGCAGGTCACTCCTGCAAGAGGCAGGTCACTCCTGCGAGAGGCAGGTCACTCCTGCGAGAGGCTGGTCACTCCTCCGAGAGGCAGGTCACTCCTGCGAGAGGCTGGTCACTCCTCCGAGAGGCAGGTCACTCCTCCGAGAGGCAGGTCACTCCTGCAGGGGGCAGGTCACTCCTGCGAAGCAATCACTCCTGCGGAGGCGGGATCACTCCTCCGAGAGGAAGACACCCCCTCCGAGAGGCGGGTCACCCTGCAGGGCAGGTAAACTTCCTCGAGAGCAGATCCCCTCCGAGAGGCAGATCACTCCTCCGAGAGGCAGGTCACTCCTGCAGGAGGCAGGTCACTCCTGCGAGAGGCAGATCACTCCTGCGAGAGGCAGATCACTCCTCCGAGAGGCAGGTCACTCCTGCAGGAGGCAGGTCACTCCTGCGAGAGGCAGAAATCACTCCTGCGAAAGGCAGATTACTCCTGCGAGAGGCAGATCACTCCTCCGAGAGGCAGGTCACTCCTGTGGGAGGCAGGTCACTCCTGCAAGAGGCAGGTCGCTCCTGCTAGAGGCAGGTCACTCCTGCGAGAGGCTGTCACCCCCGCGGGGGCTCCTGGGAATCACTTGGGGAAAGGGGCCCTTTCCCT
>NC_069421.1:24488356-24546244 GCF_026875155.1 Cherax quadricarinatus | reverse complement strand
CCCAAGAAAAGCGTCTAGTGCCAACCCTGTGGTAAAAAGGGTGAGAAATTAGTATTGAAATTAAGAAAGATTGAAGGTTTGGGCTACCCCTGAAAAGCCTATGCCAGTTGTGAAGCCATGTGCCTACTTCAAAGATTAAGGAAATGTGGCAGAGTGGTGTTTTGAAAACTGCACACCTTTATAGATGTAAACACCTGACACAGCGTTGCAAAGCCGTGCTTGTGACTATTTCAAGACAATGTTAGGCCCCATTTTAGAAAGTCTTTGAAGAAACGGGAGGTACAGAGCTCCTATGGACATATTGTTGTGGCGACAAGGTCCATGACTCTGAAGCTGGTCCTAGGCATTAAAAAGAAGAAGGGAAGGAACCCCGGAAAAAAGACTTGCTACCTCAATTCCTAATGGAAGGATGCCCCTTCTAACCGTAAAAGATAATGCCTCTCCCCCCTCCTCCCATCCCATCAATCATCACCAAGCTCAATAAAAGTAATGTCCATTGTAATTTGAGTGCCATGCTTTTCGTTTGTTGTGTATTAAAATTAACATTTCATGTGGGTAAAAAATTTTTTTTTTCATACTTTTGGGCGTCTTGCACGGATTAATTTTATGTCCATATTTCGTATGGGGAAAATTATTCGCATAACGATGATTTCGCTTAACGATGAGCCCTCTTGCACGATTAAAATCGTGTAACCGGGGGTCCACTGTATTTTATCATCGTGTACTCCTCTCCCCGCTCCAATAGTACATGTTCAAGACTTATTGGCGCCTCCAGTAATCTGGTGCTTTACTGCTCAATGGGAGCCGAAAGCAATCTCTGTATGGTTCCAGCTCTATATTCTCCTTCCTGAACGGCCGTCAAACACTGAGCATATTCTAAGTTAGGGAGCACTAGTGATTGAAGAGTGTCACTATCGGCATTATTTATTCCCGTTGGTTTTGAAGTTCTCAATACACACCCCTCATCTTCCTGGCTGTCGTGATCTTTGTCTTTATGATTTTAAAAGAAATTCACTGATATAATTATTCCCCATGTCGTTTATGGTTCCTTACGTTTTATTTGGTGACCAGCTGAGTATTGTATATAGTGTTTTCCTATTGAGTGCTTCAGTCTTTAATACCTAGGTAGCGGAACTATCACCATCGAACCCATGTTGTTCTCCACTGTTCTATGGAAAACCCCTGCCTTATGGTCTTCCTGTCTTTTTCAGTGCCTCTAACCGTATGACGTCAGTTTTTTTTTAGGGTCATCTGCAAATGATGAGGATGATACAAAAGTGTGTCCCGGTGTTTGTATTATATCAGCCTGTGAAGGATGAGAACAGCAGAGTGTCCAAGACAGTGCTGGCCTGAGCTTTTGACTCGCAATGCTGGATCTTGCCCTGTTCACTTTACATTTTTGTGTTCTGTGTGTTTGTAACCCAAAATCCATCTGCCTACCTTCCACATATGCCCATGCCCTCATGGGCATTACGGGAAGGTAAAATCTGTAAAGCACATATGCGTTGTTGGCGTCGTTCCCAGGGCCCCCCCCGTAATTCTGTCATAAATGGTTCATAGCTGTGACAGACAGATCGTCCTGCTCTAAAACATGCGGTTCCCGGGTTATCTGGTTGTCTGGTCCATGAAAGTTGTTGGTATGACGGCCGCGCCTTACTCGTTCGAAGGTTTTTTATATGTGAGTAGTTAGGGGCTACTGGTCTGGAATTTATTAAAGCTAGTGCGCCTACTACTACCTCCCGGTATGGAAAGGAGCTGTCTGCACTCTTTCAGGGAATTCGTATTCACCTATATCTAAGCTCTTCTCCAAAGAAGGCTGAGTGCTTGTGCTAATGGTAATTGCAACCTTAATCCGTAATAAAGGCTTTCTGGCCTCTTGGGACCGTTTCGACCGTCTTAAGCTCTACTACTGGCCCGATGCTGAAGCAGTAATCCCAACCCCCAGGGCTTGGTCGTAAATGAAATAAAAGAAAACTCGTATGGATAGACCAGGATAATTGAAGGAAAGTCCAACTTTGAGGCTTGTTTTATTTATCGGGATCCGTCGCTGTATAAATCCTCCGGGTTTAGGCGCTTTTCCCCCGTGATTATGAATTAAAATAATAATAATATCGGAGCCGTCCCAGGTTCTCTCATAGAATGCCACCCACGGCACGCTACCAACTCCTAGATACAGAGCAACAGTGTTAGGACTCTCCTAGGGACACTACCAAAACCACCACAATAATCAGTAAATTGACAACCTCTAAAACCGTAAATATACAACCATCATGCACTAAACCGTGGCCCACAGTACAGTATGTTGAGAGGAGTCCTCCTTCCTCTACTGGGGAAAATAGATGGAATCCAGACGGGGTGCCCTGGCCGTGGATACTGAGATTATAGTGCATCCCAAACCGGCAGAAATGACAACACACCTCCCAAACAATTCTCAACCAAAGGTGAATTTGGCAAATAGGCTTGGGCATCTGTAACATGAATAACCGAAAAAAAATGGACAATGCAACTTTGGCATCCCAAAAAATGGAGCACCTCCTGTCTAAAGGAGTGTGGTCCGTTCTTCTTCCTGTACTTTCAAAACCCCAAAAATGTGCACTCCACTCGGTCCGCCCGAAGCAGTGTTACAACATCGCTGCCCTGATACCATCAAAAGGGACCAGGGAGGCACAGACCCCACAAGACAAACAATAGAGCTCGACAACCCAACTCCAGGATTTTTAGGCAGGAAACGAAAAAAAGAGAAAATGGAAGGAAATAAAAATAGTCCAACCTGGAGCCTTGTTGACTGAGGCGCAGCCAGTGCCACACATGGCCCTCCAGAATTACAACTACTGATGCCAATAACAAAATCCCCCCATCAAACACAGAAGACAACCTCGTTCATAATTTGCCCGTATATACAGGGCCTTAAGCCTCCACCAACAACAAATACCTTTTATCAGTTGACTTCTAGAGGAGTCTAATGCAAAAAGGTTTGCAGCCTTCACAGAACTCGCACAAAAGAGCTCTGACAGTGAAATATGATAGTGGTTACAACCTTTTTAAATGCAACAAAAAAACAGCAACAAGGGGGGGGTTGGCCTTTAATGTCAAGTCCCTTATCTGCACGGAGTTGCTGAACACCACAAATGAGGTATTGAACGTTCTATCAATAAAGATCGAAACCAAAACCTATCATTGTGGTTGTATACAAGCCACCAATGCAACCTCACCAACAGTGCAAGGAACAGCTACTGAAAATTTGATTACTGTTTTGGAAAACCTTCCAGCTCCATCCCCCAAACATTACTGCTTGATGATTTCAACCTAAGCAATACAAAATGGAAGATGTAGCAATAATGTTAGAGCTAAACAATCCCCGAGGTAGCGCAGATGAAAGGTCACACACACAGCTACTAAGTCTCTGCGAAAAACACACCTTAAGCCAGCAGATAGTGGAGCCAACAAGACTAGAAAACACACTTGACCTTATCTTCACAAATAATGAGGACCTGATAAGAGACATAAGAATATCAAAAACAACTAATTCCGATCACAACCTAATCGAAGTCCAGACGTACATGCATAGGGGTCCTGATCAGCAGAATGCATGTACCTGTGAAGGTGTCTTCACAAAATACAACTTCAACAAACAAGAACATCAACTGGGACCAGGTAAACCATGTCCTAAACGAAACATATTGGGAAGATGTCTTAAATGACATGGATCCAAACCAGTGCCTTGAAAGGATCAACTTCCTGGCAGCCGAAGCATGTTCTAGGCATATTCCCCTAAGAAAGAAGAAGAGCAGGATAAACTGTAAAGAGAAAGATTGCACCCTCTACAGAAGACGACGAAGATCACTGAGCACCTCAGGAGTGCTAGAATATCTGATACACGAAAGGAGGCACTGACCAGGGAAGTGGAAACTATCAAACTTACAGGAACGAGGAGAGGCAGGAGGAGCTTAAAGCTATTAGTGAAATTGAACAGAAATTCCAAAATATTTCTTATTCATATGCCAAAAGTCAATGGCAAATACCACATCTAGTATCGGTTTTTTTTCCCCCCTACCAGACTGGATGGGACTTTACCAGATGACACAAATGAAATGAGTGCCATATTGAAAACCCAGACGACCTCTGTGTTTAGTGAACCACTAATCGTCTGAGGATCGACGACCCATAGGATTTCTTCAATGAATGAGCCTCAAAACTCCATAAAAGGTATGCCAGATTTCCGACATTACACCTAACTTCGATAGGGATTTTCGAAAAAGGCCATTGACGACATCCCTATACACTCAGCCACGGGCCCCGATTCGTGGAACTCTGTTTTTCATTAAGAAAACTGGCAAGAAACCCCTCTCGTGTGCCCTAAGTACACTATGAAGAGTAGCTTGGACATGGGTGCAATTCCACAGTCACTTAAAACAACGGATATAGCCCCACCTCCACAAAGGTGGCAGCAAAGCATTAGCTAAGAACTATAGACCAATACCTCTGACGTCCCACATAATAAAAATCTTTGAAAGAGTGCTAAGAAGGCAGAATTGCAAATCACCCTGGATTCCAAAATCTGTACAATCCAAGGCACATGGCAGGGCAGGTCGGCTCCTGCATCTCACAAACTACTGGATCACTATGACGATGGCCTTGGATGCACAGAAGAAAAATCAGAATGCAGATGTAATATACACAGACTTTGCAAAAGCATTTGACAAATGCGATCAAGGTGTAATAGCTCATAAAATACGTGCTAAAGAATACTGGGAAGTGGGGATATGGATTCTTCAACTCCTAACAAATCGAACACAAAGAGTAGTGACTACAAGTTAAATTCTGAGCTGCCCAAATTGAAGAGCTCTGTTCACAAGGCACAGTACTCACCCCCATCTTATTCCTTATCCCTCAAATCAGACATAGACAAGATATACATCACAGCACCGTATCAATCCTTTGCGGATGATACTAGGATCGCATGAGGCTGTCATCTGCTGAGGACGCTATTAACCTCCAAGAAATATAAACAAAGTATTTCCAGTGGCAACGGTAAAACAATATGATGAACAATGAGGGAAAAATTCCAACTACCTCCGTTATGGAAAACGGAGATATAATAACAAGAACAAGTATACTACGAACTCCCCAGTCTCAATAAGCGGAAAAAATAATGTACGGGACCCTGGGAGTAGTAATTGTCTGAGGATATCACTTTCAAGGATCACAACAGTGCCACTCGCACGTGCAAAGAAAATGATAGATGGATAATGAGACTTTCAAAACGGAGGATGCCCAAGCCAATTATTGATACCTTTTCAAATCAACTTGTTCTCTCTAGGCTGGAATACTGCTGTACATTAACATCCCCATTCAAAGCAGGTTGTAATCGAGATCTAGAGATGTACAGAGATCCTATCTGCACATATAAGTTCTGTCAAGCGACTTTAACTACTCTGGGAACGCTTTGGAAGCAACTTTACTTGTACTCGTTGGGAATGCAGGAGGGAGAGATATATCATAATCTACACTTAGGAAAATCCTTGGAAGAAAGGTCACCAAATCTGCACACAGAAATCACTCCCTACGAAAGTAAAAGACTAGGGCAGGCAAAGCAAAATGCCCCCAATAAGAAAGTAGGGGCGCCTTGGTACACTAAGGGAAAACACCATAAGTGTCCGGGTCCAAAAACTGTTCAACAGCCTCCCATCAAGCATTAGGGTGAATTGCCCAATAAGCCCCTGGCTGCCTTCAAGAGAGAGCTGGACAGTACCTAAAGTCATTGCCGGATCAGCCGGGCTGTGCTCCGTAAGTTTGGACTGCATGCGGCCAGCAGTAATTGCCTCCTATTGATCAGGCCTGATCCATCGGAGGCCTAGTCATGGACCGGGCTGCGGGGCGGTTGATCCCGGAAATAACCTCCAGGTAACCTCCAGGTATATAGAAGAGAGGAGGCTTATGACGACGCTTCCATCCGAGACTTGGACCATTTACAAAGTCACACTAAGAAAAAGGAGAGAAGGAGGGAAGTATAAATAGGCCAGCAGACGGACGGGACTAGAGAGTTAAAGGGTGGAGTAATAGTAAAGTATATAGTAGTAGTAGTGGAGTCATTCAAATACTAAGAAAGAGAAGCACTGCAAGGGAGCTAGGGCCCAGAGGGTAGGGAGCAAGAACACAGAGGGGTGAGGGGGAAATAATAAAGGACCAATACCCAAAGCCAGCAGAAAGAAAACCCATGCTAATACAGATGGGTGACGTTCGAAAGCGTGCCTTTGGCTAAAAGGGAGGTGGACAAAAAAAAAAGCATCTCAGGTAGAGTAGGCTCCAAAACTCTGGTGGTTTCCTGTCAAGGACAGACAAGGTTTATCTGCCCTGATGAACTTCATTCCACCTCTAAATGGACAGGATGGGACCACCTCTACTAGTAGTCAAAGAAAGTGGATCTCTTTGCCGAACACTTTGCTACCAAAATGCAAGTTCCTGATCCAGCAAGGGACCCTCCTTGGCTAGCTGCAAGAACTATGTCAAAAATGTCAGTAGTGACAATAAGGCAGGAGGAGGTGCATTTAATTCTTAAATCACTTGACCAAGAAAAGGCTGTGGGCCCAGACAAGTTGAGCCCAAGATTGCTGAGAAGATGTGCAGACCAGCTAGCAGCCCCTCTAACTCGCAGCTTTCAGAACTGTCTAGTCCCTGTACACAAAAAGAAGAGCAGAGCAGAAATCAGCAACTACAGACCAGTGTCACTCCTGTTAATCACTGGCAAGATCCTTGAGACAATAATCTCAAGACAAATGACAGAGTTTTTTCACTACCACTCACTACTTTGTGACCATCAATATGGCTTCAGGAAAGGTTACTCTGCTGCTGGCACCAGTGACTGGCACCAGTCACTGGATGAATCCAAAGTCAGCTGTGTGGTAGCACTGGACATTGCTGGTGCTTTCGACCGGGTGTGGCACCAGGGCCTCTTAGCAAAACTGCAAGCTCTGGGAATTGCAGGCTCTATGCTATGTCTCCTCAGTGACTACCTTCATGGTAGATCTCTAAGGGTAGTTCTCAATGGAACAGAATCAGCGAGACATCCTACTGGGGATCGTGTTCCACACAGAAGAGCGCTGGGACCATTGTTATGGAATGTCTACTTCAATGACCTTCTTCATCTCATCCCAGAATCCCATGCATATACAGATGACTGTACACTGACATTCACTTATCCAAGAGAAGAAATGCCAGCTGCTCTAAGCTACATCAATCACCAGCTAAGAGCTATATCAGCTTGGGGAAATAGAGGGCAAGTAGCATTTGCACCTGAGAAAACACAAATGATGTTGGTTTCTAGGCACCATGATGGTAATGCTGGTACAGTAGTAAGGATGAATGGGAAGGTGTTAGCACCTGGGGAAGAAGTTGATATCCTTGGGGTGAAATTTGACTCCAAACTGACCATGAAGAACCATGTTGTAAATCTTGCAAACAAGGCAGCCAGGAAGCTTACAGCACTTCGCCGTATCTCGCATCTGCTTGACAGTAGGGGTTGCAAGATTCTGTGCGAGGCACAAGTACACTCACACCTTGAGTATGCTCCACTTTCTTGGTTTGCCTGCCCCTCTTCCCCTCATCTGCGACTGCTTGACAGAGTAGAGAACAGAGCAAGACGTCTCGTCTCTCGCCTGGACCAATCCTGGATAGATCTGTCATTTCATCAGAGCCTTCAACACAGGAGGGATGTGGGTGGCCTTACTGTGATGTACAAGGCCAATCTTGCCAAAATACCACACTGTGGTTGCAGATCAATGGTTCAAAGAACCGACATGTTGATAAATTAGACACATGTGCAACTCTTGGGTATCTTTATTGAGGAAACGTTTCGCCACACAGTGGCTTCATCAGTCCATACAAAGGAGAATCTTGAAGAACAGGAGGAGAATGAGGTAATCAGTCCCTCAACCTTGAGTCGATGTGGTCAGTCCATCAATCTTGAATAGAATACGGCATAAGTGTGGAGAAGGAGCTTATAAACCTTAGGCAGGAGAGGTGCAGCAGTCGTAGGTGGTGTCACATTTGTTCAGTGTGGAAGTAGGTCGTGCCCAAGGGTTAGGCAAGCGAAGAATTCCCAAGTATTAAGATCCCAAGAAGTTGCAGTGTCTGACAGGATTGTAGATCAATGCTTCAGAGAACCGACATGTTGATAAATTAGACACATGTGCAACTCTTGGGTATCTTTGTTGAGGAAACGTTTCGCCACACAGTGGCTTCATCAGTCCATACAAAGGAGAACTGTTTGCCATCTTATGACACTGAGCTTGACTCTATAATTATTAATGATTATTTGTCATCAGTGAAGGCTCTTGACTCACATAGCGACTAACAACATGCTCATTTGAAAAGCCAGATATAAATACGTACTCAAAAATCCGGGAAAAAGAATTAATGCACAATTGTTATGGATTCCATCATACATTGGATTACTCTTTCATGATCAAGTTGATACGTTCGCCAAGAAAAGTACACTGAAAGAGACGTAAATAGTGAAACTAAACGTTATAGGAATGCAGTAATAATCCACTATGATAATATGAACGTAGATAAGTACATTTATGGAGCAACTTGCAATGTGAACAGACTGACTGATGTACTGGCCAGACTTAGGCTTGGTTACAAGTACTTCTGGGAGTTTGGCAGACACACAGATGATGATCATACCAAATGCAAGGTATGTGGCCAACCCTATGGTCACTATCTTAAACACTATATGCTTAATTGTCCACGTATTGAAGAATATAGAGATAGACAGTATAATAACCTATGTAACTGTCAAGACATCTTATTAATGAAAATAAGATATCAGGCATATTAAGCAAATTTCCTAAATTTGCTTGTAACAGATTATTTAAGTGAACTGTTGATATTAAATCCAGATGTATTCCTATTGAAGCCTAGTTCCTAGGCCTTTTGTGTATCCTTATGCTCTTACGCTACTCTCCACAAGATGGATATGGGGTTCACAATAAACTAGCCACTTCAGTGGCAAAATATAAAATCTAATCATAGGTAATGTGAGAGTAGTGTTGGTGACGTAGAAACCGTCATGGGTCGTCATGGGCAATGTGAGAGTAGTGTTGGTGACGTAGGAACCGTCATGGGCAGTGTGAGAGTAGTGTTGGTGACGTAGGAACCGTCATGGGCAGTGTGAGAGTAGTGTTGGTGACGTAGGAACCGTCATGGGCAGTGTGAGAGTAGTGTTGGTAATGTAGGAACCTTCATGGGTCGTCATGGGCAGTATGAGAGTAGTGTTGGTGACGTAGGAACCTTCATGGGTCGTCATGGGCAGTGTGAGAGTACTGTTGGTGATGTAGGAACCTTCATGGGTCGTCATGGGCAGTGTGAGAGTCACACATCTCAGACTGACATGCTCTACCTTTCATGTCAACTATTTTCCTCTTAGTTCCATTTCTTCTCTCTGTTTTTATTGTAGTGCGGCGAGTTTGGTCTGCGACCTTCCTTGTGGGTCCACAATGGAGCAGCTGCTGCAGTACCTCCAGGTGGCTGGCTGACCCTCCCCTGCCACCGACCTCTCCTTCATACCAACAAATATCCCTCACCACCACCACCACTACCATCACCACTATCACTATTACCACCACCACCACCACTACCACACACCACTACCACCACCACTATCACCACCACTACCACAACCACAACTACCATCACAACCACTACCGCCATCACCACCACTATTACTACCATCACCACCACCACTACCACCACCACCACTACTTCCACCACCACCATCACCACCATGGTGGTGGTGGTAACAACTTCCTCTACGGTCACTTGTGGTACTGATATGAGAGGTGCCCATCCCTCAGTCACAACCCATGTATGTGTGTGTTTGTGTGTGTGTGTGTGTGTGTGTGTGTGTGTGTGTGTACTCACCTAATTGTGGTTGCGGGGTCGAGACTCAGCCTGGCCCGCCGGGTGGTGTGTGTGTGTGTGTGTGTGTGTGTGGTGTGGTGTGTGTGTGTGTGTGTGTGTGTGTGTGTGTGTGTGTGTGTGTGTACTCACCTAGTTGTACTCACCTAGTTGAGATGCGGGGGTTGAGTCCAACCTCCTGGCCCCGCCTCTTCACTGGTCGCTACTAGGTCACTCTCCCTGAACCATGAGCTTTATCGTACCTCTGCTTAAAGCTATGTATGGATCCTACCTCCACTACATCGCTTCCCAAGCTATTCCACTTCCTGACTACTCTGTGGTTGAAGAAATACTTCCTAACATCCCTTTGATTCATCTGTGTCTTCAGCTTCCAACTGTGTCCCCGTGTTGCTGTGTCCAATCTCTGGAACATCCTGTCTTTGTCCACCTTGTCAATTCCTCTCAGTATTTTGTAAGTCGTTATCATGTCCCCCCTATCTCTCCTGTCTTCCAGTGTCGTCAGGTTGATTTCCCTTAACCTCTCCTCATAGGACATACCTCTTAACTCTGGGACTAGTCTTGTGTGTATGTGTGTGTGTGTGTGTGTGTGTGTGTGTGTGTGTGTGTGTGTGTGTGTGTGTGTGTGTGTGTGTGTGTGTGTGTGTGTGTGTCAGTCAGCACCTCCAGCGTGTCACAACAAAACTGTCTCCACTCCATAATGCCAGCGTTGATACACTTCGTAATCCAACTAGAGTGTAGGTCTGTGCATGTGAGACCAGTGTGAGTGTGGCTTCCAGTGTATGAGACCAGTGTGAGTGTAGCTACCAGTGTATGAGACCAGTGTGAGTGTGGCTACCAGTGTATGAGATCAGTGTGAGTGTGGCTACCAATGTATTAGACCAGTGTGAGTGTGGCTACCAGTGTATGAGACCAGTGTGAGTGTAGCTACCAGTGTATGAGATCAGTGTGAGTGTGGCTACCAATGTATTAGACCAGTGTGAGTGTGGCTACCAGTGTATGAGACCAGTGTGAGTGTGGCTACCAGTGTACGAGACCAGTGTGAGTGTAGCTACCAGTGTATGAGATCAGTGTGAGTGTGGCTACCAGTGTACGAGACCAGTGTGAGTGTCGCTACCAGTGTATGAGACCAGTGTGAGTGTAGTTACCAGTGTATGAGACCAGTGTGAGTGTAGTTACCAGTGTATGAGACCAGTGTGAGTGTAGCTACCAGTGTATGAGACCAGTGTGAGTGTAGTTACCAGTGTAGTTACTCGTTGGAAAGCAGGAGGGAGAGATATGTCATATTCTACACTTGGAAAATCCTGGAAGGAATGGTCCTAAATCTGCACACAGAAATCACTCCCTACGAAAGTAAAAGACTGGGCAGGCGATGCAAAATGCCCCCAATAAAAAGTAGGGCGCCATTGGTACACTAAGAGAAAACACCATAAGTGTCTGGGGCCCAAGACTGTTCAACAGCCTCCCATCAAGCATTAGGGGAATTGCCAATAAACCCCTGGCTGCCTTCAAGAGAGAGCTGGACAGATACCTAAAGTCAGTGCCAGATCAGCCGGGCTGTGGCTCGTACGTTGGACTGTGTGCGGCCAGCAGTAACAGCCTAGTTGATCAGGCCCTGATCCATCGGGAGGCCTGGTCATGGACCGGGCCGCGGGGGCGTTGATCCCCGGGATAACCTCCAGGCAACGAGGTAACCAGTGTATGAGACCAGTGTGAGTGTAGCTACCAGTGTATGAGACCAGTGTGAGTGTAGCTACCAGTGTATGAGACCAGTGTGAGTGTAGCTACCAGTGTATGAGACCAGTGTGAGTGTAGTTACCAGTATATGAGACCAGTGTGAATGTAGTTACCAGTGTATGAGACCAGTGTGAATGTAGCTACCAGTGTATGAGACCAGTGTGAGTGTAGCTACCAGTGTATGAGACCAGTGTGAGTGTAGCTACCAGTGTATGAGACCAGTGTGAGTGTAGCTACCAGTGTATGAGATCAGTGTGAATGTAGCTACCAGTGTATGAGATCAGTGTGAGTGTAGCTACCAGTGTATGAGACCAGTGTGAATGTAGCTACCAGTGTATGAGACCAGTGTGAATGTAGCTACCAGTGTATGAGACCAGTGTGAATGTAGTTACCAGTGTATGATACCAGTGTGAATGTAGCTACCAGTGTATGAGACCAGTGTGAATGTAGCTACCAGTGTATGAGACCAGTGTGAGTGTGGCTACCAGTGTATGAGACCAGTGTGAGTGTAGCTACCAGTGTATGAGACTAGTGTGAATGTAGTTACCAGTGTATGAGACCAGTGTGAATGTAGCTACCAGTGTATGAGACCAGTGTGAGTGTAGCTACCAGTGTATGAGACCAGTGTGAATGTAGTTACCAGTGTATGAGACCAGTGTGAATGTAGCTACCAGTGTATGAGACCAGTGTGAATGTAGCTACCAGGGGTATGGAGACCAGTGTGAATGTAGCTACCAGTGTATGAGACCAGTGTGAATGTAGCTACCAGTGTATGAGACCAGTGTGAATGTAGCTACCAGTGTATGAGACCAGTGTGAATGTAGTTACCAGTGTATGAGACCAAATGAATGTAGCTACCAGTGTATGAGACCAGTGTGAATGTAGCTACCAGTGTATGAGACCAGTGTGAATGTAGCTACCAGTGTATGAGACCAGTGTGAATGTAGCTACCAGTGTATGAGACCAGTGTGAGTGTAGCTACCAGTGTATGAGACCAGTGTGAGTGTAGCTACCAGTGTATGAGACCAGTGTGAGTGTAGCTACCAGTGTATGAGACCAGTGTGAGTGTAGCTACCAGTGTATGAGACCAGTGTGAGTGTAGCTAACAGTGTATGAGACCAGTGTGAATGTAGCTACCAGTGTATGAGATCAGTGTGAATGTAGTTACCAGTGTATGAGACCAGTGTGAGTGTAGCTACCAGTGTATGAGACCAGTGTGAGTGTAGCTACCAGTGTATGAGACCAGTGTGAGTGTAGCTACCAGTGTATGAGATCAGTGTGAATGTAGTTACCAGTGTATGAGACCAGTGTGAGTGTAGCTACCAGTGTATGAGACCAGTGTGAATGTAGCTAAACCCGTGTATGAGACCAGTGTGAGTGTAGCTACCAGTGTATGAGACCAGTGTGAATGTAGCTACCAGTGTATGAGACCAGTGTGAATGTAGCTACCAGTGTATGAGACCAGTGTGAATGTAGCTACCAGTGTATGAGACCAGTGTGAATGTAGCTACCAGTGTATGAGACCAGTGTGAATGTAGCTACCAGTGTATGAGACCAGTGTGAAGTAGCTACCAGTGTATGAGACCAGTGTGAAATGTAGCTACCAGTGTATGAGACCAGTGTGAATGTAGCTACCAGTGTATGAGACCAGTGTGAATGTAGCTACCAGTGTATG
The DNA here is from genome assembly GCF_026875155.1 of Cherax quadricarinatus. NCBI lineage: Eukaryota > Metazoa > Arthropoda > Malacostraca > Decapoda > Parastacidae > Cherax > Cherax quadricarinatus. The sequence goes on along the minus strand of NC_069421.1, from coordinate 24,532,914 downwards.
AGACCAGTGTGAATGTAGCTACCAGTGTATGAGACCAGTGTGAGTGTAGCTACCAGTGTATGAGACCAGTGTGAGTGTAGCTACCAGTGTATGAGACCAGTGTGAGTGTGGCTACCAGACCAGAGTAGTGTGTATCAGCAGACGAAGGAGCGAGCCTGCAGTACTAGCAGTGTTGCCAGAGGAAGCACCAGTAGTCAACATGTCGTCAACATGTCGTCAACATGTCCTGGGTTGGTTGCTCTTCATCTCCCGTCATTAACGAACTTTATTTCTTTGTGCAGTTTACAAACTGTAATTTACACGTAATAAAATATTGTGACACAAAATCAAACTACTAGCACACTGTGAATGTCGGCCAGTGAATGACGGACCGCCAAGACATTCCTATCTGTCTTCAAAAATGTTCCCGATCAGCCAGGCTGTGGTTACCTGGAGGTTACCTGGAGGTTATTCCGGGGATCAACGCCCCCGCGGCCCGGTCCACGACCAGGCCTCCCGATGGATCAGGGCCTGATCAACTAGGTTGTTACTGCTGGTTGCATACCTAAATGAGTTAAAAAAAATCAGGTACAAGTACTTATAAATACAGGTACATAAATTATCATACATAGCAGCATATGTGTAGATTATGTAGGAAAACCCCAAAAAAGTCAGATAAAGTGACTTGTTTCCACTGGGGGCCCATGACTTCTGGCGGCATGCACTAACAGCTTGACCGATCAAGCTAGCAACCACGAAGCCTGGTCTGGGACCGGGCACTGGGGAGGGAGGGGCCTTTGATCCCTGGAACACCCTCCCGGTAGGGGTATTACTGGGTGTCAGAATGGAGGTATTTGGGTGGTCGGGCGGCAGCTGGTGCTGTGAGACTGGGATTGTGGGGGAAATGGGGAGGGGTTCTTTAGTGGGGGCCCTGAGAGGGGCTATGTCTGATGTATTGGGGGTCCTAAAGATGGGGGGGGGGTTGTCTGTCTTTGCGTGTGTGGAGCCCCTGGACAAAGGGGGAGGGGATAATGTGTGTGTGTGTGTGTGTGTGTGTATGTGTGTGTGGTGTGTGTGTGTGTGTGTGTGTGTAGTGTGTGTGTGTGTGTGTATGTGTGTGTGTGTGTGTGTGTGTGTGTGTGTGTGTGTGTGTGTTGTGTGTGTGTGTGTGTGTGTGTGTGTGTGTGTGTGTGTGTGTGTGTGTGTGGTGTGTGTGCGTGTGTGTGTGTGTGTGTGTGGTTCCCCTCATTTACTCACCTATATATGGTTGCAGGGGTCGAGTCATAGCCACTGGCTCCATTTCTCGCTCCTGTCTAGTCTCGTGGGGTCCTGTCGTACCTGCTTTTAAAACTATGTATGAAGCCTGCCTCCACTACTTCCTCATCGAGATCATTCCACTCCCTGACCTCCCTGAGGATGAAAAAATGCTTCCTGACATCCCCATGACTCATGAGAACATAAGAAGGAAGGAGCACAGCAGCAGACCTACTGGCCCATGCTAGGCAGGTCCAAGTCACCTACTGGCCTAAACTACTGGCCAATGCCAGTCAGGTCCAAGTCTCATCCACTTAAGAAGGATGAAGCACTATATCTTGCACACGAAAATCACTCACAACGAAAGCAAAAGACTCGGCAGACGATGCAACATCCCCTCAATGAAAAGCAGGGGTGTCACTAGCACGCTAAGAGACAACACAATAAGTGTCAGGGGTCCGAGACTGTTCAACTGCCTCCCAGCATACATAAGGTGGATTACCAATAGACCCCTGGCTGTCTTCAAGCAGGCACTGGACAAGCACCTTAAGTCGGTACCTGACCAGCCGGGCTGTGTTGTACGTTGGATTACGTGCAGGCAGCAGTAACAGCCTGGTTGATCAGGCTCTGATCCACCAGGAGGCCTGGTCACAGACCGGGCAGCGGGGGCGTTGACCCCCGGAACTTTCTCCAGGTAAACTCCAGGTAATATCAGACCCACAAGCGCAAGCCAGTCAGGTCCAACTCACACCCACTCATGTACCTGTCTAACCTATTTTTAAAACTACACAACGTTTTAGCTTCAATAACTGTACTCGGGAGTTTGTTCCACTCGTCCACAACTCTATTACCAAACCAGTGCTTTCCTATATGCTTTCTGAACCTAATTTTTTCCAGCTTGAATCCATTGCTGCGAGTTCTGTCTTGGTTAAATACTTTTAGCACGTTATTTACTTTCCCTATATTTATTCATGTTTTCCATTTATATACTTCAATCATATTCCCTCTAAATCTACGCCTTTCTAGAGAGTGAAGATTCAGGGGCCCTCAAGTCTGTCCTCGTAGGAAAGATTTCTGATACATTGGATCAATTTTAGCCTACCTGGAGTCTACCTGGAGGGCAGTCCGGGGATCAACACCACCCGCGGCCCGGTCCCACGACCACCTCCCGGTGGATCAGGGCCTGATTTAACGAGAACTTGTACTGCTGTCGTAAACGCAATCCAACGTACGAAACACAGCCCGGTTTGATCCGGCTCTGACTTTAAGTAACTGTCCAGCTCTCTTTGAAGGCAGCCAGGGTTTATTGGTAAATTCCCCTTATGCTTGTGGAGGCTGCCTGAAGCAGCTTGGGCCCCGGACACTTATGGTGTATTTCTCTTAGTGTACCAGTGACGCCTCTACTTTTTTCACCGGGGAATATGTTTGCATCGCCATGCCCAGTCTTTTGCTTTCGTATGGAGTGCTTGCTGTGTGCATATTAGGAACCAGTCCCTCCAGAATCTTCTCAGGTTGTAGATATGATATACTCCTCTCGCCTGCCTCTAGTGAGTAAAAGTCACAAAGTGCTTTCCAGCGCTCCCAGTAGTTAAGGTGTTTGATGGAACTTATACGTGCAGTAGAGGATCTCTGTAAATATTCTCCTACTCTGCAATTTCACCCGCCTTGAATGGGGATGTTAATGTACAGCAGTATTCCAGCCTAGAGAAAATCAATGATTTAAAAAGGATCGCATCACTGGCATACCTCTCAAGTTCTCATACCCATCCTATCAGTAGCCCAATTAAAAGTAGGGGCTCCAATTTGGTAAACTTAAGAGAAAACAACCAAGTTGTCCGTGGCCCAGACTGGTTTCAAACAGCCCACCATGCATAAGGGGAAATTAGCCCAATAAAGCCCTGGCTGCCTTCAGAGAGAAAGCTTGACAGATACCTAAAGTCCAGTGCCGGATCAGCCCGGGCTGTGGTTCTATGTTGACTGCGTGCGGGCCAGCAGTAACATCCTAGTTGAACAGGCTGAATCCAACGGGAGGCCTGTCGTGGATCCGGGCCGCAGGGGCGTTGATCCCCCGGAATAACCCCAGGTAGTCCTCTTAACAATACCTAATTCTGGAAAAACTGTGTATGTAGCTGTCTATACCCCCTACCTATCCAGCTTCCCCTCCGTTTGGATTACATAGTAAGATATTACCTAGACATTCATCTCATTCATCCCCGTTTTTTAGCGTGCCACCTGTGGCCCTTTCGCCCTGTGCCAGTGTATATAAGCAATTAGTCACTGTCCTGCTCCCGTCTATTTCTACGGATATGTTTGCATGGCTACCATCTCTGTCCCTTACAAAATTGTTAGGTTTAAACTCCTTGAGCCTCGTCCGCTCGCACGCACGCACCACGCACGCACGCACGAACGCTCGCACGCACGGCACTGCACGCACGCACGCACGCACGCACGCACGCACGCAACGCCACACACGAGACACACACACACACACCACACACACACACAAACACATCACACACACACACTCACACAGCTAGGACTCGACGAACCCCTGCAAAAACCACAAAATAGGTGAGTACACTCACGCACGCACGGCACGCAACGCACGCAGGCACGCAACGCACGCACACACGACACACACACACAGCACACAACACACACACACACACCACACAACGCCCGCACGCACGCACGCACACACACACAGCGAACACACACACGACACACACACACACACACACACACACACACACATCCACACACACACAAAAAACACACACACGCTAGGACGCGAACCCTGCAACCAACAACTAGGTGAGTAACAACAGACGCACGCACGCACGCACGCAACGCACGCCACGCCGCACGCACGCACGCACATCCACACACACAAACCTACACACACACACACACACACACACACACCCACACACACACACACAAACACACTAACACTGAACACACTAACACTGACACACGAACACTAACACACTAACACAGAAACACTAACGGAAACACTGACACACTAACACTGACAACACATACACACACACTAACACACACACTAACCCTGACACACTAGCACTGCCACACTAACACTGACACAGACACACTAACACTGACCACACACACACACCCACACACACACACACACACACACACACACACACACCACCCCAAACACACACACACCACACACACACACACACACACATACACAGGGGTCAGGGGGAGACATGATAACCACATACAAATACTGCGTGGAATCGACAAGTGGACAGAACAGAGTTTTCCAGAGATGGGACACAGTAAACAAGGGGACACAAAGGAAGCTGAAGACTCAGACGATTCACATGATGTTAGAAAAGTACTTTCTTCAGTCAAAAGGCAGCGTCAGAAGTGGAACACAACAGCCAGCAAGCGATGTCGTGGAGTCATGAACCCATACATAGCTTTACGAGGAGGTATGACAAAGCCTCAGGAGGCAGAGAGAGAACCTAGTAGCGATCATGAAGAGCAAGGCCAGGAAGCTGAGTCTCGACCCCTGCAACCACAATTAGTTGAGTACTAATTAGGTAAGTACATACACTCACACACACACATACACACACCACACACACACACACACACACACACACACACACACACACAGCAGCCATCATGGTTTCAGGACGGGAAATCCTGTGTCACAAACCTACTGGAGTTCTATGACTTGGTGACAGCCAGTAAGACAAGAGAGAGAGGGGTGGGTGGATAGCAGTTTCTTGGACTGCAAGAAGGCGTTTGACACAGTTCGCACACAAGAGATTGGTGCAAAAACTGGAGGACCAATCAGGGATAACAGGGAGGCACTACAAATGGATCATGGAATACTTTCAGGAGACAGCGCGAGTTCATGGAGACGAGCGAGGTGTCAGAGTGGGCACCTATGACCACGGGGTCCCGCAGGGGTCATCCTAGGACCCGTGCTGTTTCTGGTATTTGGGAAACGACATGACGGAAGGAATAGACTCTGAGGTGTCCCTGTTTGCAAGATGCGTGAAGATTGATGAGAAAATACACTCGGACCGAAGACCAGGCAGAACGACAAAGGGATCTGACAGGCTGCAGAACGGGTCCAGCTATTGGCTCCTGGATTCAAATCCCTCCGAAGTGCAGAAAGTCATGAAGATTGGGAAGGGCAAAGAAAGGCCGCAGACGGAGGGTTACAGTCTGGGGGTCAGAGACTACATACATCACACAAGAAAAGATCTTGGGTGAGTATAACACCAGGCACATCTCCTGAAAGCGCACATCACCAGAATAACTGCCTGCAGCATATGGGCGCCTAGCAAACCTCAGAACAGCATTCCCGACATCTTAAGAAGGAATTCGGTTCAGACCCTGTACACCGAAATACGTTAGGCCCATATTGGAGTATGGCGGCACCAATTTAGACCCACACCTATCCAAGCACGTAAAAACCTAGAGAAAGTGCAAAGGTTTGCACAAGACTAGTCCCAGAGCTAAGAGGTAGGTTCCTACGAGGAGAGGTTCAGGAATCAACCTGACGACACTGGAGACAGGAGAATAGGGGGGACATGATCAACGACATACAAAATACTGAGAGGAATTGACAAGGTGACAAAACAGTGATGTTCCAGAGATTGGGACACAGTAACAAGGGGACAAGTTGGAAGCTAAAGCCACAGATGAATCACAGGGATGTTAGGAAGAATTTCTTCAGCCACAGAGTAGTCAGTAAGTTAATAGATTGGAAAGCGATGTAGTTGGAGCAGGGATCCATACATAGCTTAAGCAGAGTACGACTAAAGTCTCACGGCTCAGGGGAGAGTGACCTAGTAGCTGATTCAGTGAAGAGGCGGGGCCAGGAGCTGCGGACCGACCCCCCCCGCAACCTCAACTAGGTGAGTACAACTTAGGTGAGGTGAGTATACAACACACACACAACACACACCACACACACACCACCCACACACACAACACACACAAACACACACACACACACATCACACACACACACAGAGTACTTCCTCGACCCCCTGCAACCACAATTAGGTAGTACACCCACACTGTTCCGGAACCGATCTAGTCGCAAACCTCTTCGACCTTCTCCAGCTTCTGAACGCTGTTTACTCAGGTATGAACTCCCATGCTAAAATCGCATAATCCTAAATAAATCAGATATACAAGAGTAGTGTCCGTCAAGGATTATTATTGATGTGGTTGGGGCAGTTGTAACACTGGCATATCTATGCGCTGTCGTGATTTGTAACATCAGCGATATGTATCGGTGTAATGATTGCTCCCATTACCCATTTTAACACAAGAAATAAGAAGTGAACACTGCAGCAGCTACTGGCCGCATGAGAGACAGGTCCAAGTCACCTACCGCTATAATTAGGCCAATAAACCCAACTTACAAGTCATCAATACGCATTAAATATTGTAAACGTGAGACTAATTGGTGTTGATGCGAAGGTACAGGACACAGCTTGTTTCCCATGACCCAAATGTTAATGCAATTGTTGTTAGTTACATGCAGTACGGCAGGCCCGCGTGCGTGCAATGTGCGTGCTGTGTATTAAGACATTAAAAATTAATGTACTGAACACCACGGCACACACACACACACCCACGTCCACATGAAATATCTTTCAGTCATATGATACTATCATGCTGGGGTAGCGTTGAAAATAGGATGTTTAGAGCGTTTGGGTTTGAAAAGTACTGCCTATCGTGGACTCAGTACATGAAATACAGTGTCTACCTCTGTTTCTTATTTATTTAATGTCAAGAAGTGTCACATGAGTGAATACACACACTTGCCAGTCAGTCTTGATGCAAGGCACGATTAATTACCATCAGCAAGATACCAACACAATGGGGGTGACGTAAGGAATATGCATGAGAGGAGATGAAAGGGGTGGAGAGATGAGAGGAAGGGAGAAATGAAGAGAAAATGTGGAAGGGAAAGAAAGTGAGAGAAAGAGGAGTGGGGGCATGGGGTGGTAATGATGTAGTTAGGCATGACTCAGACAGCAGGAGCTAGACTCGATGACCTGGTATAACCTGCTAACCTCGTCCCTCCCCACAGTTTGTCATATTTTTTTAAAGGTCATCCCAACCGATTAAGAAAAATGTTTTATTTACTGTAATTTAAAGCGGACCAGAAACCGTTTGTTATTCACCATTCTGCTCTCAACTGAAAGGACACGGGAGTTCGATCCCTCTGTGAGCAGAAGAATTCCTGGCCTAAGATTATTTACCGGTCACTGTTTGCTTTTTAGTAAATAGTGTTTGTATTAGAGGGACATCCGAGCAAGAAGCCTGAAGGACCCAACAAAATAAGCCAATGCGTATATTTCTTGAGGTATCCAGATTTAATAGCTTATGGGACTAATAATCCGAAAGTCGTTCTTGTTTTCAGAGATCTCACGGCATTGTATTGTATTATATATTGCCATCATTTTGCACCTAATTTAACAATTTGTTACACTCGGTATTAACTTATTGCCGTGACGAATTTAGGTATCTGTATTCAAATATTAATAGTCAAAGCAGGTCCCATTACTTGCCATTCTACAAATCATATTTGACGGTTGGTTCCGGTCATAGGCAGCTTGCAGTCACAGACTAAACAAAGCTTGCGTTATTGAGGCGCCGTGACCTGGTAGGCCAACGCACCTCTCGCTTCACACACAGTCCGTGGTCGATCCCCGGAAAGGGGTTGAAATATTGGACAGTGTTTTCTTACTTCTGCGTGTCCACTTAAACCTAGCAAGCAAGTAGGTACCTGGGTGTTAGTCGACTGGTGTGGGGCACACCCTGGGACAAGACAGTAAGGGGCCCCAGTGACAATAAGACGGGACAGTCCTTGATGACGCACGGCCTTCTTGGGTATCCAGGTGTGGCTACCCTCCGGGGTTAAAAATCTGAACAAATCTTATTTTATCTAAATAAAAGGTTCCATGATTCCTTTAGAAGAGCCAAAATAATGGATAATTACAGAGGATCAACTGGAGATTTGCTTGCTTTCCATTCCATCCTTCCCCAGTCCCTAATGAATGGAAAGGTATTTCCCCCATTTTTCCCAAAACTGACATAGCAAGCCGTCCTAAGTTTTGGCCTCATAATTTGTGACATCGCAGCCTGTTTCTATCCTTGCTAAATGCTTCTTGAGTGACGCCAAGGATTCTATTCGCTTTATTGCGACGACATTATGCACTATTGTCTTGGTTTTCCCTTACTGTTTAACCAGAACTCCCAATTTCCTTTTTCCCAGTCTTAATAATAAGATTTGCATTATTTAGTTTATATGTGGCAAATGGTTAAACGATGGTTTATAAACTTAGGTTCTTCTTGTCTTCATTGGATATTGGTCCTCCCCCCCCCACGGGGGGGTTGTTGTGGGTGGGTATAAGTGTTCGATTCTTGGGGGGGGTTTTTATCTCTCTAATTCTTACTGGGGCGGTCAGTTCATGGATGAAGTCGGTGGCAGTCGCTAGGTAAGACAATTGGTTCGAACGTACTCTCAGTATAGCAGGTAGGTACCACCATAGAGTACACAGTGGTAGACACACACATGGGACTGGCAAGGAGTTTATTGGAGTTAACAAGTTTTATGTTTTGTTATGGGAAGGTATAGTGAGGGATGAAATGTAAAGATAACACATAATTGGTAGAATGCATTGGTATACAGTTGAAGCAACTACACACATGGAGTACCAGCCGGTTAACATTTTGCACTCGTGGCAAGGATTGCCTGCGCTTGCTCTTTGTCTCAGAAGTTGTAGGAGGGGAGAAGGACACACAGGATGTGAAGAAAGTAAGATCTAGCGATGTACAGTACATAGGAGAGTACGTGGGGGGTGGGGGAATGGGTTGGTACTAGTGTGGGCGGGGGAGTAGGGGGTTAGGGGGGGGGATCTGTAGATCAGGATATGAGGTAAAAATCTACGTTGATTATATACAACATTTTGCTCACTTGTGATAAGAGTTATGATACGCATCAGTTTGGGATAGTTGTTTGACATGGGGGAAGTTACAGTATACGAGGGTGTGCTCAGTATCACCACCAATCTTGGTGTTTCGTTCTTGAATAAATCTGGCAGTAAAGAATTTGGGGTATTGTTCTGAAGAGAAATGTCGCTTTATTTGAATCTGTGCAAATCTTTTTTTTTTCCTTGTAATGATGTGAACCAGGAAACGTATTTCTAGTATTGCACCACGAAAACATCATCCCCTGCAAGGACTGGTTTTAGGATTTGTAAATCATCAACTACAGCTGTTACAATACAGGTGTGGTTATTTGGCACCTAATTTAGTATGTTTATTGCTAATGTGGAGTATGTTGAATACACCTTCGTAACTTCTTAGCAAAATTGTTGGGCTGTTAGAGTTTACCTGGAGTCCCCTGAGGCATTCCGGGGATCCAACGCCCCCCGAGGCGCAGTCCACGACCAGAACCTCCCCAGTGGATTCAGGGCCTGATCAACGAGGCTGTTACAGCAGCGCCGCACGCAATATCCAACGTACGAACCACAGCCCGCTGATCCGGCAGACCGTCTTTAAGTAATCGGTCAAGGTCCGATCTTGAAGACAACCAGGGGGTCTTCCCGTAATGCCCCTTATTACTGGTGGGGGGCAGTTGAACAGATCTATGGGCCCTCGGGACACTATATTGTGCTTTCTATAATGTACCATGACGCCCCTACTTTTCACTGGGGAGTATGTTGCAATCACTCCAATCCTTTGCTTCTTATGGAGTGAAATGCTGAGTGCATATTACCTGGAGGTTACCTGGAGGTTATTCCGGGGATCAACGCCCCCGCGGCCCGGTCCACGACCAGGCCTCCCGAAGGATCAGGGCTGATCAACCTAGCTGTTTTACTGCTGGCCGCACGCAGTCCATCAACGTACGAGCCACAGACCCGGCTAAACCGCACAGCCTTTAGTATCTGTCCAGCTCTCTCTTGAAGGCAGCCAGGGGTTTATTGGCAATTCCCCTAATGCCTTGATGGGAGGCTGTTGAACATTTTGGGCCCCCGGACCACTTATGGTGTTTTCCCCTTAGTGGTACCAATGGCGCCCCTACTTTTTATGGGGCATGTTGCATCGGCCTGCCCTGTCTTGTACTTTCGTAGGGAGTGATTTCTGTGTGCAGATTTGGGACCATGTCCTTCCAAGATTTCCAAGTGTAGATTATGATATATCTCTCCCTACTGCGTTCCAACAGCAACAAGCCCAAGTGCTTCCACAAGCGATCCCAGTAGATAAGGTGCTTTACAGAACTGAAACGGGCAGAAAAGGCTCTGTACTCTCTTAGAAGCTGCGATTTCACCTGCTTTGAATGGAGGCTGTTATTGTAGCAGCATATACCAGCCTAAGAGAGAACAAGAGATTTGAAAAACATCATCATGGGCTTTGGCATCACACGTCTGAAAGTTCTCTAATCCATCCTATCATTTTTCTTTGGGCACGTGCGATCGTGCACTGTTGTGATCCTGAAGTGAGATCCCTAACTTTACTAACGCCCAGGTCCCCTACAATATTTTTTCCGCTCTATAGTATGGGCCGGAGGTCAGTAGTATATCTCTGTGTCTAGTTATTACTCTCAGTTTTCCATAACGGAGTAGTTGGTATTGTCCTCCTTGAACATCATTTGTTTACCGTTTGCCCCCGAAAACTTTGTTATATATCTTCTTGGAGGTTAACCCGCGTCCTCAGCAGATGACAGCCCTCATGCAGATCCTAGTATCAACCGCAAGGATGAGACGGTGCTATGGTGTACATCTCAGTTTATGTCTGATATGAGGATAAGGAATAAGATGGGGGCGAGTACTGTGCCTTAGTGGAACAGAGCTCTTCACTATGTTGGCAGCCTCCGATTGTATCTCCTTTTTGACCACTACTCTGTTTTGATTGTTAGGAAGGTTTGAGATCCATCTCCCCACTTTCCCCAGTTATTCCTTTAGAACGTAATTTTATGGGCTATTACGCCCATGATCGCATTTGTCAAATGCTTCTTGCAAAGTCTGTGTATATTACATCTGGCATTCAGAATTTCCTTTCCAAGTGCATCCAAGGCCGATGTCATAGTGATCCAGTTAGTTGGTGAGAGGCAGGCGGCGACCTGCCCTGACCCATGTGGCCCTGGATTGTGCAGATTTTGGGAAATCCAGGTGATTTGCAATCAGCTTCTAGCACTGCTTTCAAAGATTTTTTATGATGTTGACTGCCATAGCTATTGGTTCTCTAGTTCTTAGCTAATGCTTTGCTTGCCACCTTTATGGAGTGGGCTATATTCGTTGTGTTTAAGTGACTTGTGGAATTTCACGCATGTCCAGCTCCTCCACCATAGTGTACTTAGGCACGCGAAGAGGGTTTCTGCAGTTCTTAAGGAAAAAAAGTGTCCACGAGTCTGGGCCCTGGGCTGAGTGCATAGGCAAGTTGTCAATGGCTTTTTCGAAATCTATCGGAGTTAGGGTAATGTCGGAATCTGGCATACATTTATGGAGTTTTTGAGGCCTCATTCATGAAGAAATCATTGGGTCGTCGATCCTCAGACCGATTAGTGGTTCACTAAACGCAGAGTCGTACTGGGATTTCAATATTTCACATCATTCCATGTTGTCACCAGTGTACAAGTCCCATCCCTGTCTGAGGTAAGGCCCGAGACTAGATGTGGTATATGGCCCTTGTTTTTGGCATAGAAAAGAAATATTTTGAATTTCTTCTTTCAATTCACTAATAGCTTTAAGCTCCCTCCTGCTCTCCTGGATCCTGGAAGTGCCGGATCAGCCGGCTGTGGTTCGTATGTTGTGACTTGCGTGCGGCCAGCAGTTAACAGCCTGGTTGACAGGCCCTGATCCACCCGGGAGGCCTTCGTGACCGGGCCCCGGGGGCGCTGAACCCCGAATACCCTCGAGGGTAGTCTCCAGTTAGAACCTTACCTTTACCTTATAACTTCAGGCGCTGAGAAGAAAACAGACAACACTCGTTCAAATGTTCACCTTGAGAAAATCACAATGAAACTTTGAAACAATATCTCGTAACAACAACACAAACTTGGATCAAACTGGTCTCATGTTTAAAATCAGATTTAGAATTAGCCTGAAGGTGGTGTGGAGAGTTTTTTTTTTTTTTTCCGGGAGCCAAAGACCATTTTTTGGGGCATGACTGCATGGTCAATATATGTTTTATATATTCACAGTGGTAAAAGGCGAGTTAAAGTGGACGACCGCCATCAGAGTGATGTAGTGTGAGACTTGAAAGAATGAGGGAACATTTGGTATAGAAAAGGCAATTTTCGCTCACCGAGAGTTCGTAGGCGTTTCTGAGCGTGGATAGTATGCATATTGTAGTGGGAACAGCAGCTAGTGATGTTTGTCCCTTCATATTTTCATCACAGTACGACGAGGAGGATTTCTTCAGCCATTCCACTCTTGTCCCGGATAATTAACGGAAGCTTGAAAGATATCCGTTTCCAGTAGAGGATGGGGTTACACATTTCTTGGAATACCTAACCCACACACAGGAAAAGGAATGGTAGAAACCTAGCAAAGGCTGGTAGGGTCACCACGGTGGTTGCTGGGGCCTGGGAAAAGGGAAGGGATTCCCTTTCATAGCACCGTTATTCAATGTCCCCACGCCCTCTCCTTGTCACACCTCCGCTCCCCCCTCTTCGCATTCCACTACCTCCCTACCTCTTCTCGACCCACCTCCCCCATCACTTCCCCCCCGTCTCCCTCACCCCACCTAACAAAAACACAACGCCTTGTCCTTCTAAATTGTTATAGCCATCTTTCATATCCTCGATGACCAATTTTCTCACGGAAAGTCCCTGGATTAAAACCCGTGCCTTCCACTTTGAAAACATTTCAGAGCCATGTTACAACCACTGATTTTTTGTCTGATCTTAAGGATATTCGTAAGGTTGCTCGGTAAATTATGGATGGAATCTTGGCAAATACCATGGTGTTTAGGAGTTGTTTATGCCTTACCTGGAGTCTACCTGGAGAGGTATTCCGGGGGATCAACGGCCCCCGCGGCCGGTCCACGACCAGGCACCCGGTGGATCAGGGCCTGACCAACCAGGGCTGGTTTTACTGCTAGCCGCACATAGCCCACGTACGAGCCACAGCCAGGCTGATCCGGCACCGACTTTAGGTATCTGTGGGGTGAGTCATGAAAATATCTGGTGTTGGGTAGTTTGGGAGGTAAGGGGTATTTGGTTGATGAGGTAGGTCTCTAGGCTTAGTGAGGAAGGGGTAGGGAGATGGAGTAATGATGGGAAGGAGGGATGGAGGGAAGAGAAGTGGGAGATGGGTGGGGGCAGAGCAGCTGCCCGGATAACTTCCTACCCTGGCGTTAAAATCTCCTGTGGCCCACTGAATTGCCTGTGGGAGGAGGACCCTTCTGGGGTGGGTAGTGAGGCTGTCCTTTCTTCAACTCCCCTAACTCCACCTCAAAACGTCCGTCCCTCCCCCTCTTTCTTTGCACACTTCCCTCCAGGCCTCCCCTTCGTTAATCCATCTTCCCCGGCCCCTTATTTCCTTCTTGACACTATGCAACACACACACACACACACACACACGCCACACACACACACACACAGCCACAACACACAACACACAACACCACACACACACACACACACTCACACACACAAACAGACAGAGATTTGTATTAACAGATTTTTTATAATAATCATAGTGAAATATATCCAATACAGTATATATTTCCCTCGAATTAACGCCATCGAAACATATTATTATAATTATAAGCCTTCATTGTTAGTAGTTTTATAATGATTATCGTCCAGGGAGTAATTTATGACAGCAAACGCATCGTACCGCCGCCTGCAAAACAAAACCCTTCATTATTGGAAAGAAAATTATTAAAGGAATAGAAGACATTGTTATGAAACAGATCAGGCAAGTCAAGTGTATGCTAAATGTAAGTGGAAATTTGTAAGATTATACTAAAGATAGACAATAGTGGCATGGTACAGTTAATATTGACGTTTGGAGTACTTGACTTGTACTCATAGGAGAGCAGGCGCAGAAAAAATACATTATAATCTACACCTGGAAAATCCTAGAGTGGACTGGACCCTAATTGTACACACAGAATCACTCTGTGAAAGACTGGCAACGGTCCAACTTACACCAGTGAAAAGCCGGGGCGGCCATTACAACACTAAGAAAAAAACACTTAAATGTCTAGGGGCCCAAGACTGTCAACAACAGCATCCCACAAAAAGAAACCCTCACTGTGTTGCGTGGGGTGGATTCGTCCCGTGAGGGGGTAGGGGTGAAGAATTATCCCTGTGGATGATGGGAGGAAGACTTCACCCCGGTATGAAGACTAAGACCATGATACAGAAGAAAGTTTTATTGGGCCAATACGTTTCGTTTTCTGATTCGAGCGAAACTATCCCCTCCAAAAATCTCTGCAACGTGTAAACTTTTATTAATTGGGTCGCCAGTTTTAAATACATGAATAATCAATACCGACACCTCGATTAGGAAGACATTTGCAACACTGGGCATCTTTATTGTCTAGCCTGAAGGATGTTCCGGGGGTTTAACGCCCCCGTGGCCCGCCCTTTGGCCAGCCTCGCGGTGGATCCAGGTCTGATCACTCAGGGGTCTTACTATGAAGAAAATTATACACAAGTGCACATCTGGGTTTTCTTATTGGTAGATGTTTCGCCAACCAAGTGTCTTTAATCAAAACAAATTCAAGGACATAAAAGAAGACGTAAACTATAATACAAAAGATGAGGTTAAACAATCACCTCAGCCTTCAGTTTGGCTTGTTACTTATCAGCTTGCCCACGTAGTCCCATTGTAGGATCCACAGCCCCAGCAGATCGGTTAGATGGGGCTAAAACTTTGTGTAGTTTTAAAATCGGTTAGACAAATACTTAAGAGCGTAGGTGTGAGTTTCGACCTGAACTAGCTTATCCCATTAGATAGCGGGACTGTGGACCTGCTTAGCATGGTCAGTAGGCCCTGGCTGCAGTACTGCTTCTTTCTTAACATATCAAAAAATTTTGCCACTCTGCAGGCTTTCGATCACGTTGAATTACAGAGAATGAATCACACTGGTCTGAGACCGGTCGCCCGGGGGCGGTAATCTACGAGGCATTGAACAGTCTTGGCCCCTGGCACTTATTGTTTGTGTCCTTAGCGTACTCATGCACCCCCCCCTGCTTTTCATTGGTGAATGTTTAATCAGCTTCCGAGACTTTGCTTTCATCGGGAGCGTTTCCCGTGTGTAGATTTGGAACCAACAACCCCTCTAAAGATTTTCAGAGTGTATATTATCAGTATCTTCTCGCCTGCGTTCGAAGGCGTACATGTCCCAAAGAACTTTCAACTTTCCGAGTAAATTTAGGTGCTTCTTTGTACTTATATGTGCAGTGAAGGTTCTTTGTATATTCTCTGGGTCTGTAATTTCGCCTGCCTTGAAAGGGGCCGATTGATGTCAATATAATAATAAATTGATGTCGATATAATAATAATAAGAGCATGTCACTTTATAATACAAGGATCCTAACAGAAGTAACTTATATTGATTTATTAGGTTATCCTGGGTTAAATTTTCTGCATAAAACTATTGTATAACTTTAATTTATGTATGAGGCATAAATAAAAATTTTAGAGAAGAGAGAGAGAGAGAGAGAGAGAGAGAGAGAGAGAGAGAGAGAGGAGGCTGTTACAGGGATCTCATAGGGAGGGGATGAGGAGGGAGAGACAGGAGGGGATTGATCAGGGCGGGTGTTCCTCATGGGGAGAAGGGATTGTTTGGGAGGAACTGGAGGGAGGGAGGGATTAGAAGGAGCTGTGGAAGAAGGGAGGGATGATCGAGATATTGGAGGGCGGGAGAGGTGGGAGGTGGCGAAGGCCGCATTTTGCGGGTGCGAGCGGTGTTGATGGCAGAATGGTCGGCAGCTTGGTGAGAGTGGAGGTGTTGCATCTTGCCAGTATCTCTCTTGGCACACCCCCCCATTGCAACACATCCCCGCGTGACTCCTGCCACACACACCCGATCAGCTAGTGGTTAACTTCGTGGCCCTCGGCACCGCCAGGTGATACTGTGCTTGTGCGGTTGTAGGGAGTGTGGCCACCAAAGCCCCCCACCACAATTAAATATCATAGGTTTGACAATCCGATAAGTGCGGTGAGTGAGGCGATGTAGGAATACGGTGCACGACACTCCCTCATTCTGCAAAAAAACAAAAAAACTTCTCTACGCAAGTCTCTTAAGAAGCGTCGTACCTCCTATAACAACCAGGAAATACATTAAAAACGTAGTAATCGATGTTTTTCATTCAGATATGGATAATCTGGAGGAGGATTCTGCCCTGCAGCGTGGGCAACGAGTGGGTGTCAACTTCGATTTTTTTTTTTTGTAGAAATTTAGATTAAAATTAGAGTAGAGAAACTCTCGAAACTCTTTAAAGGTATGAAGGAACTATTCACGAAAAAAGGCAGGATTCGAAGCGATACCAAGACAGTCCTATAACTAGCATGCCAGTGTTCTTACCATTGTACCATGCTGACTTGCATGACAGGGATAAGAACACCAGTCTGCTAGTTTTACAACTGGCTTGTCATGGGTTCGAGTCCTGTCCGTTCTAGGTTAGGTTAGGTCAGATTCGTCAGGAAACAGGGCAGGGTTTCCCGACGCTGGTCTTGGGCATGACACGGACACGAAGCTTTTGGCATCGGACAGGCCTTCCTCCGGCTTGCTGGTCCATTCACTTTAGAAATTAGTAATTCGACCATTTATCAAGTTTACACTCGTGTCATAATGATCTCGCAAGTATGATGAAGCTGGCTGAAGTTTATATTAACTCAGCCAGACTTCAGATACTGCTGGAATTAAGTGTTGACAGGCGAGATATGACGAGAGAGATGCTGTGATATGACTAGACATGTCAGGTTGTGCTTGGAAGGGAGATACTGTGACATGACAAGTGATGGTAGGACATGTGAAACTGTGACGTGACATGAAACTGGGGCATAACAGGTGAAGATGTGACATAACAAGACATAGACAGATGTCATCCAGAGCACTGTGTCATCCTTTGCAGACGATACTAGGATCTGCATGAGACTGTCATCTATTGACGACGAGGTTAACCTCCAAGAAGATATAAACCAAATTTTCCAGTGGGCAACGGAAAACAATATGATGCTCAATGAAGACAAATTCCAACTACTCCGTTTTGGAAAACTGGAGGTAATAACGAAATGAGTATTCTACAAACTCTGGTCATACAATAGAGCGGAAAAATAATGTGAAGGACCTGGGAGTGGTAATGTCTGAGGATCATACTTTCAAGGATCACAATAGTGTAACGATCATAACTGCAAAGAAAATGATAGGATGGATAATGATAAAATGGTTGGGAGGCGTTCAACACAAGAGATGCCAAGCCCAATGAATGATCCCGTTCAAACCACTTGTTCTCTCTAGGCTGGAATATTGCTGAAGGCAGTAACATGTCCGTTTGAGCAGTTATTGCCCGTCCTAGGAGAGTTTATGTACCGAGAACCTTAACTGATCATATATTCTCTCAAACACCTCAACTACTGGGAACGCTTGGAAGCACTAGACTTGACTCGCTAAATTCTACACTTAGAAAATCCTAGAAAGAATGTCCCGATCTGCACACAGAAATTCACGTCTCTCCCTACGAAAGTACAAGACTGGGTAGGCGCTGATAAAAATACCACCCGTGAAAGTAGGGGCGCCATGGTTACAACTAAGAGACAACACCATAAGTGTCGCGGGGCCCAAGACAGTTCAAAAGCCCGCTCACCCAAGCATACGGAAATTACCAATAGGCCCCAGGATGCCTTCAAGAGGGAGCTGGACATATACCTAAAGTTGGTGCCGGATCAGCCGGGCTGTGGTTCGTACGTTGGACCACGTGCGGCCAGCAGTAACAGCCTGGTTGATCAGGCCCTGATCCACCGGGAGGCCTGGTCGTGGACCGGGCCGCGGGGGCGTTGATCCCCGGAATACCCTCCAGGTAGGACGTGACAAGTGATACCGGAAGATGAAAAGTGAAGCTGTGACGACAGATGAGGCTATGGCATGACTAATGAGGCTGTGACATGACTAGTGAGGCTATGACATGCTCGGTGAGGCTGTGACATGACTGGTGAGGCTGATATGACAGGTGAGGTTGACATGACAGGTGAGTTTGACATGACATGTGAAGATGACATTGCAGGCGATTTTGACATGTCAGATGAGTTTGACATGAAGGGTGAGGGTGTGATATGAATGGTAATGCTGTAACATGGCAGGTGAGTGTGGCATGAGAGGTGAGGCTACAAGGTTCACTCAGTGCTGGCAGTGTCCTCAATATCCAAGGTATGTACAAAACTCACCAAGTTGTGTTTACAGCGGTCGAGACTGCTCCTGGACCCGACTCTTAACTTACTAGTTCCTAGCCTACCTGGAGTCTACCTGGAGGGCATTCCGGGGATCAACACCCCCGCGGCCCGGTCCACGACCAGGCCTCCCGGTGGATCAGGGCCTGATTAACGAGACTGTTACTGCTGGTCGTACGCAATCCAACGTACGAACCACAGCCCGGTTGATCCGGCACTGACTTTAAGTATCTGTCCAGCTCTCTTTTGAAGGCAGCCAGGGGTTTATTGGTAATTCCCCTTATGCTTGTTGGGAGGCTGCTGAACAGTCTTGGGCCCCGGACACTTATGGTGTTTTCTCTTAGTGTACCAGTGACGCCTCTACTTTTTTCACCGGGGAATATGTTTGCATCGCCTGCCCAGTCTTTTGCTTTCGTATGGAGTGATTGCTGTGTGCATATTAGGAACCAGTCCCTCCAGAATCTTCCAGGTTGTAGATATGATATACTCCTCTCGCCTGCCTCTAGTGAGTAAAAGTCACAAAGTGCTTTCCAGCGCTCCCAGTAGTTAAGGTGTTTGATGGAACTTATACGTGCAGTAGAGGATCTCTGTAAATATTCTCCTACTCTGCAATTTCACCCGCCTTGAATGGGGATGTTAATGTACAGCAGTATTCCAGCCTAGAGAAAATCAATGATTTAAAAAGGATCGCATCACTGGCATACCTCTCAAGTTCTCATACCCATCCTATCAGTAGCCCAATTAAAAGTAGGGGCTCCAATTTGGTAAACTTAAGAGAAAACAACCAAGTTGTCCGTGGCCCAGACTGGTTTCAAACAGCCCACCATGCATAAGGGGAAATTAGCCCAATAAAGCCCTGGCTGCCTTCAGAGAGAAAGCTTGACAGATACCTAAAGTCCAGTGCCGGATCAGCCCGGGCTGTGGTTCTATGTTGACTGCGTGCGGGCCAGCAGTAACATCCTAGTTGAACAGGCTGAATCCAACGGGAGGCCTGTCGTGGATCCGGGCCGCAGGGGCGTTGATCCCCCGGAATAACCCCAGGTAGTCCTCTTAACAATACCTAATTCTGGAAAAACTGTGTATGTAGCTGTCTATACCCCCTACCTATCCAGCTTCCCCTCCGTTTGGATTACATAGTAAGATATTACCTAGACATTCATCTCATTCATCCCCGTTTTTTAGCGTGCCACCTGTGGCCCTTTCGCCCTGTGCCAGTGTATATAAGCAATTAGTCACTGTCCTGCTCCCGTCTATTTCTACGGATATGTTTGCATGGCTACCATCTCTGTCCCTTACAAAATTGTTAGGTTTAAACTCCTTGAGCCTCGTCCGCTCGCACGCACGCACCACGCACGCACGCACGAACGCTCGCACGCACGGCACTGCACGCACGCACGCACGCACGCACGCACGCACGCAACGCCACACACGAGACACACACACACACACCACACACACACACAAACACATCACACACACACACTCACACAGCTAGGACTCGACGAACCCCTGCAAAAACCACAAAATAGGTGAGTACACTCACGCACGCACGGCACGCAACGCACGCAGGCACGCAACGCACGCACACACGACACACACACACAGCACACAACACACACACACACACCACACAACGCCCGCACGCACGCACGCACACACACACAGCGAACACACACACGACACACACACACACACACACACACACACACACATCCACACACACACAAAAAACACACACACGCTAGGACGCGAACCCTGCAACCAACAACTAGGTGAGTAACAACAGACGCACGCACGCACGCACGCAACGCACGCCACGCCGCACGCACGCACGCACATCCACACACACAAACCTACACACACACACACACACACACACACACCCACACACACACACACAAACACACTAACACTGAACACACTAACACTGACACACGAACACTAACACACTAACACAGAAACACTAACGGAAACACTGACACACTAACACTGACAACACATACACACACACTAACACACACACTAACCCTGACACACTAGCACTGCCACACTAACACTGACAC
Source organism: Cherax quadricarinatus (assembly GCF_026875155.1). NCBI lineage: Eukaryota > Metazoa > Arthropoda > Malacostraca > Decapoda > Parastacidae > Cherax > Cherax quadricarinatus. The sequence goes on along the minus strand of NC_069421.1, from coordinate 24,512,198 downwards.
AGACACACTAACACTGACCACACACACACACCCACACACACACACACACACACACACACACACACACCACCCCAAACACACACACACCACACACACACACACACACACATACACAGGGGTCAGGGGGAGACATGATAACCACATACAAATACTGCGTGGAATCGACAAGTGGACAGAACAGAGTTTTCCAGAGATGGGACACAGTAAACAAGGGGACACAAAGGAAGCTGAAGACTCAGACGATTCACATGATGTTAGAAAAGTACTTTCTTCAGTCAAAAGGCAGCGTCAGAAGTGGAACACAACAGCCAGCAAGCGATGTCGTGGAGTCATGAACCCATACATAGCTTTACGAGGAGGTATGACAAAGCCTCAGGAGGCAGAGAGAGAACCTAGTAGCGATCATGAAGAGCAAGGCCAGGAAGCTGAGTCTCGACCCCTGCAACCACAATTAGTTGAGTACTAATTAGGTAAGTACATACACTCACACACACACATACACACACCACACACACACACACACACACACACACACACACACACACAGCAGCCATCATGGTTTCAGGACGGGAAATCCTGTGTCACAAACCTACTGGAGTTCTATGACTTGGTGACAGCCAGTAAGACAAGAGAGAGAGGGGTGGGTGGATAGCAGTTTCTTGGACTGCAAGAAGGCGTTTGACACAGTTCGCACACAAGAGATTGGTGCAAAAACTGGAGGACCAATCAGGGATAACAGGGAGGCACTACAAATGGATCATGGAATACTTTCAGGAGACAGCGCGAGTTCATGGAGACGAGCGAGGTGTCAGAGTGGGCACCTATGACCACGGGGTCCCGCAGGGGTCATCCTAGGACCCGTGCTGTTTCTGGTATTTGGGAAACGACATGACGGAAGGAATAGACTCTGAGGTGTCCCTGTTTGCAAGATGCGTGAAGATTGATGAGAAAATACACTCGGACCGAAGACCAGGCAGAACGACAAAGGGATCTGACAGGCTGCAGAACGGGTCCAGCTATTGGCTCCTGGATTCAAATCCCTCCGAAGTGCAGAAAGTCATGAAGATTGGGAAGGGCAAAGAAAGGCCGCAGACGGAGGGTTACAGTCTGGGGGTCAGAGACTACATACATCACACAAGAAAAGATCTTGGGTGAGTATAACACCAGGCACATCTCCTGAAAGCGCACATCACCAGAATAACTGCCTGCAGCATATGGGCGCCTAGCAAACCTCAGAACAGCATTCCCGACATCTTAAGAAGGAATTCGGTTCAGACCCTGTACACCGAAATACGTTAGGCCCATATTGGAGTATGGCGGCACCAATTTAGACCCACACCTATCCAAGCACGTAAAAACCTAGAGAAAGTGCAAAGGTTTGCACAAGACTAGTCCCAGAGCTAAGAGGTAGGTTCCTACGAGGAGAGGTTCAGGAATCAACCTGACGACACTGGAGACAGGAGAATAGGGGGGACATGATCAACGACATACAAAATACTGAGAGGAATTGACAAGGTGACAAAACAGTGATGTTCCAGAGATTGGGACACAGTAACAAGGGGACAAGTTGGAAGCTAAAGCCACAGATGAATCACAGGGATGTTAGGAAGAATTTCTTCAGCCACAGAGTAGTCAGTAAGTTAATAGATTGGAAAGCGATGTAGTTGGAGCAGGGATCCATACATAGCTTAAGCAGAGTACGACTAAAGTCTCACGGCTCAGGGGAGAGTGACCTAGTAGCTGATTCAGTGAAGAGGCGGGGCCAGGAGCTGCGGACCGACCCCCCCCGCAACCTCAACTAGGTGAGTACAACTTAGGTGAGGTGAGTATACAACACACACACAACACACACCACACACACACCACCCACACACACAACACACACAAACACACACACACACACATCACACACACACACAGAGTACTTCCTCGACCCCCTGCAACCACAATTAGGTAGTACACCCACACTGTTCCGGAACCGATCTAGTCGCAAACCTCTTCGACCTTCTCCAGCTTCTGAACGCTGTTTACTCAGGTATGAACTCCCATGCTAAAATCGCATAATCCTAAATAAATCAGATATACAAGAGTAGTGTCCGTCAAGGATTATTATTGATGTGGTTGGGGCAGTTGTAACACTGGCATATCTATGCGCTGTCGTGATTTGTAACATCAGCGATATGTATCGGTGTAATGATTGCTCCCATTACCCATTTTAACACAAGAAATAAGAAGTGAACACTGCAGCAGCTACTGGCCGCATGAGAGACAGGTCCAAGTCACCTACCGCTATAATTAGGCCAATAAACCCAACTTACAAGTCATCAATACGCATTAAATATTGTAAACGTGAGACTAATTGGTGTTGATGCGAAGGTACAGGACACAGCTTGTTTCCCATGACCCAAATGTTAATGCAATTGTTGTTAGTTACATGCAGTACGGCAGGCCCGCGTGCGTGCAATGTGCGTGCTGTGTATTAAGACATTAAAAATTAATGTACTGAACACCACGGCACACACACACACACCCACGTCCACATGAAATATCTTTCAGTCATATGATACTATCATGCTGGGGTAGCGTTGAAAATAGGATGTTTAGAGCGTTTGGGTTTGAAAAGTACTGCCTATCGTGGACTCAGTACATGAAATACAGTGTCTACCTCTGTTTCTTATTTATTTAATGTCAAGAAGTGTCACATGAGTGAATACACACACTTGCCAGTCAGTCTTGATGCAAGGCACGATTAATTACCATCAGCAAGATACCAACACAATGGGGGTGACGTAAGGAATATGCATGAGAGGAGATGAAAGGGGTGGAGAGATGAGAGGAAGGGAGAAATGAAGAGAAAATGTGGAAGGGAAAGAAAGTGAGAGAAAGAGGAGTGGGGGCATGGGGTGGTAATGATGTAGTTAGGCATGACTCAGACAGCAGGAGCTAGACTCGATGACCTGGTATAACCTGCTAACCTCGTCCCTCCCCACAGTTTGTCATATTTTTTTAAAGGTCATCCCAACCGATTAAGAAAAATGTTTTATTTACTGTAATTTAAAGCGGACCAGAAACCGTTTGTTATTCACCATTCTGCTCTCAACTGAAAGGACACGGGAGTTCGATCCCTCTGTGAGCAGAAGAATTCCTGGCCTAAGATTATTTACCGGTCACTGTTTGCTTTTTAGTAAATAGTGTTTGTATTAGAGGGACATCCGAGCAAGAAGCCTGAAGGACCCAACAAAATAAGCCAATGCGTATATTTCTTGAGGTATCCAGATTTAATAGCTTATGGGACTAATAATCCGAAAGTCGTTCTTGTTTTCAGAGATCTCACGGCATTGTATTGTATTATATATTGCCATCATTTTGCACCTAATTTAACAATTTGTTACACTCGGTATTAACTTATTGCCGTGACGAATTTAGGTATCTGTATTCAAATATTAATAGTCAAAGCAGGTCCCATTACTTGCCATTCTACAAATCATATTTGACGGTTGGTTCCGGTCATAGGCAGCTTGCAGTCACAGACTAAACAAAGCTTGCGTTATTGAGGCGCCGTGACCTGGTAGGCCAACGCACCTCTCGCTTCACACACAGTCCGTGGTCGATCCCCGGAAAGGGGTTGAAATATTGGACAGTGTTTTCTTACTTCTGCGTGTCCACTTAAACCTAGCAAGCAAGTAGGTACCTGGGTGTTAGTCGACTGGTGTGGGGCACACCCTGGGACAAGACAGTAAGGGGCCCCAGTGACAATAAGACGGGACAGTCCTTGATGACGCACGGCCTTCTTGGGTATCCAGGTGTGGCTACCCTCCGGGGTTAAAAATCTGAACAAATCTTATTTTATCTAAATAAAAGGTTCCATGATTCCTTTAGAAGAGCCAAAATAATGGATAATTACAGAGGATCAACTGGAGATTTGCTTGCTTTCCATTCCATCCTTCCCCAGTCCCTAATGAATGGAAAGGTATTTCCCCCATTTTTCCCAAAACTGACATAGCAAGCCGTCCTAAGTTTTGGCCTCATAATTTGTGACATCGCAGCCTGTTTCTATCCTTGCTAAATGCTTCTTGAGTGACGCCAAGGATTCTATTCGCTTTATTGCGACGACATTATGCACTATTGTCTTGGTTTTCCCTTACTGTTTAACCAGAACTCCCAATTTCCTTTTTCCCAGTCTTAATAATAAGATTTGCATTATTTAGTTTATATGTGGCAAATGGTTAAACGATGGTTTATAAACTTAGGTTCTTCTTGTCTTCATTGGATATTGGTCCTCCCCCCCCCACGGGGGGGTTGTTGTGGGTGGGTATAAGTGTTCGATTCTTGGGGGGGGTTTTTATCTCTCTAATTCTTACTGGGGCGGTCAGTTCATGGATGAAGTCGGTGGCAGTCGCTAGGTAAGACAATTGGTTCGAACGTACTCTCAGTATAGCAGGTAGGTACCACCATAGAGTACACAGTGGTAGACACACACATGGGACTGGCAAGGAGTTTATTGGAGTTAACAAGTTTTATGTTTTGTTATGGGAAGGTATAGTGAGGGATGAAATGTAAAGATAACACATAATTGGTAGAATGCATTGGTATACAGTTGAAGCAACTACACACATGGAGTACCAGCCGGTTAACATTTTGCACTCGTGGCAAGGATTGCCTGCGCTTGCTCTTTGTCTCAGAAGTTGTAGGAGGGGAGAAGGACACACAGGATGTGAAGAAAGTAAGATCTAGCGATGTACAGTACATAGGAGAGTACGTGGGGGGTGGGGGAATGGGTTGGTACTAGTGTGGGCGGGGGAGTAGGGGGTTAGGGGGGGGGATCTGTAGATCAGGATATGAGGTAAAAATCTACGTTGATTATATACAACATTTTGCTCACTTGTGATAAGAGTTATGATACGCATCAGTTTGGGATAGTTGTTTGACATGGGGGAAGTTACAGTATACGAGGGTGTGCTCAGTATCACCACCAATCTTGGTGTTTCGTTCTTGAATAAATCTGGCAGTAAAGAATTTGGGGTATTGTTCTGAAGAGAAATGTCGCTTTATTTGAATCTGTGCAAATCTTTTTTTTTTCCTTGTAATGATGTGAACCAGGAAACGTATTTCTAGTATTGCACCACGAAAACATCATCCCCTGCAAGGACTGGTTTTAGGATTTGTAAATCATCAACTACAGCTGTTACAATACAGGTGTGGTTATTTGGCACCTAATTTAGTATGTTTATTGCTAATGTGGAGTATGTTGAATACACCTTCGTAACTTCTTAGCAAAATTGTTGGGCTGTTAGAGTTTACCTGGAGTCCCCTGAGGCATTCCGGGGATCCAACGCCCCCCGAGGCGCAGTCCACGACCAGAACCTCCCCAGTGGATTCAGGGCCTGATCAACGAGGCTGTTACAGCAGCGCCGCACGCAATATCCAACGTACGAACCACAGCCCGCTGATCCGGCAGACCGTCTTTAAGTAATCGGTCAAGGTCCGATCTTGAAGACAACCAGGGGGTCTTCCCGTAATGCCCCTTATTACTGGTGGGGGGCAGTTGAACAGATCTATGGGCCCTCGGGACACTATATTGTGCTTTCTATAATGTACCATGACGCCCCTACTTTTCACTGGGGAGTATGTTGCAATCACTCCAATCCTTTGCTTCTTATGGAGTGAAATGCTGAGTGCATATTACCTGGAGGTTACCTGGAGGTTATTCCGGGGATCAACGCCCCCGCGGCCCGGTCCACGACCAGGCCTCCCGAAGGATCAGGGCTGATCAACCTAGCTGTTTTACTGCTGGCCGCACGCAGTCCATCAACGTACGAGCCACAGACCCGGCTAAACCGCACAGCCTTTAGTATCTGTCCAGCTCTCTCTTGAAGGCAGCCAGGGGTTTATTGGCAATTCCCCTAATGCCTTGATGGGAGGCTGTTGAACATTTTGGGCCCCCGGACCACTTATGGTGTTTTCCCCTTAGTGGTACCAATGGCGCCCCTACTTTTTATGGGGCATGTTGCATCGGCCTGCCCTGTCTTGTACTTTCGTAGGGAGTGATTTCTGTGTGCAGATTTGGGACCATGTCCTTCCAAGATTTCCAAGTGTAGATTATGATATATCTCTCCCTACTGCGTTCCAACAGCAACAAGCCCAAGTGCTTCCACAAGCGATCCCAGTAGATAAGGTGCTTTACAGAACTGAAACGGGCAGAAAAGGCTCTGTACTCTCTTAGAAGCTGCGATTTCACCTGCTTTGAATGGAGGCTGTTATTGTAGCAGCATATACCAGCCTAAGAGAGAACAAGAGATTTGAAAAACATCATCATGGGCTTTGGCATCACACGTCTGAAAGTTCTCTAATCCATCCTATCATTTTTCTTTGGGCACGTGCGATCGTGCACTGTTGTGATCCTGAAGTGAGATCCCTAACTTTACTAACGCCCAGGTCCCCTACAATATTTTTTCCGCTCTATAGTATGGGCCGGAGGTCAGTAGTATATCTCTGTGTCTAGTTATTACTCTCAGTTTTCCATAACGGAGTAGTTGGTATTGTCCTCCTTGAACATCATTTGTTTACCGTTTGCCCCCGAAAACTTTGTTATATATCTTCTTGGAGGTTAACCCGCGTCCTCAGCAGATGACAGCCCTCATGCAGATCCTAGTATCAACCGCAAGGATGAGACGGTGCTATGGTGTACATCTCAGTTTATGTCTGATATGAGGATAAGGAATAAGATGGGGGCGAGTACTGTGCCTTAGTGGAACAGAGCTCTTCACTATGTTGGCAGCCTCCGATTGTATCTCCTTTTTGACCACTACTCTGTTTTGATTGTTAGGAAGGTTTGAGATCCATCTCCCCACTTTCCCCAGTTATTCCTTTAGAACGTAATTTTATGGGCTATTACGCCCATGATCGCATTTGTCAAATGCTTCTTGCAAAGTCTGTGTATATTACATCTGGCATTCAGAATTTCCTTTCCAAGTGCATCCAAGGCCGATGTCATAGTGATCCAGTTAGTTGGTGAGAGGCAGGCGGCGACCTGCCCTGACCCATGTGGCCCTGGATTGTGCAGATTTTGGGAAATCCAGGTGATTTGCAATCAGCTTCTAGCACTGCTTTCAAAGATTTTTTATGATGTTGACTGCCATAGCTATTGGTTCTCTAGTTCTTAGCTAATGCTTTGCTTGCCACCTTTATGGAGTGGGCTATATTCGTTGTGTTTAAGTGACTTGTGGAATTTCACGCATGTCCAGCTCCTCCACCATAGTGTACTTAGGCACGCGAAGAGGGTTTCTGCAGTTCTTAAGGAAAAAAAGTGTCCACGAGTCTGGGCCCTGGGCTGAGTGCATAGGCAAGTTGTCAATGGCTTTTTCGAAATCTATCGGAGTTAGGGTAATGTCGGAATCTGGCATACATTTATGGAGTTTTTGAGGCCTCATTCATGAAGAAATCATTGGGTCGTCGATCCTCAGACCGATTAGTGGTTCACTAAACGCAGAGTCGTACTGGGATTTCAATATTTCACATCATTCCATGTTGTCACCAGTGTACAAGTCCCATCCCTGTCTGAGGTAAGGCCCGAGACTAGATGTGGTATATGGCCCTTGTTTTTGGCATAGAAAAGAAATATTTTGAATTTCTTCTTTCAATTCACTAATAGCTTTAAGCTCCCTCCTGCTCTCCTGGATCCTGGAAGTGCCGGATCAGCCGGCTGTGGTTCGTATGTTGTGACTTGCGTGCGGCCAGCAGTTAACAGCCTGGTTGACAGGCCCTGATCCACCCGGGAGGCCTTCGTGACCGGGCCCCGGGGGCGCTGAACCCCGAATACCCTCGAGGGTAGTCTCCAGTTAGAACCTTACCTTTACCTTATAACTTCAGGCGCTGAGAAGAAAACAGACAACACTCGTTCAAATGTTCACCTTGAGAAAATCACAATGAAACTTTGAAACAATATCTCGTAACAACAACACAAACTTGGATCAAACTGGTCTCATGTTTAAAATCAGATTTAGAATTAGCCTGAAGGTGGTGTGGAGAGTTTTTTTTTTTTTTTCCGGGAGCCAAAGACCATTTTTTGGGGCATGACTGCATGGTCAATATATGTTTTATATATTCACAGTGGTAAAAGGCGAGTTAAAGTGGACGACCGCCATCAGAGTGATGTAGTGTGAGACTTGAAAGAATGAGGGAACATTTGGTATAGAAAAGGCAATTTTCGCTCACCGAGAGTTCGTAGGCGTTTCTGAGCGTGGATAGTATGCATATTGTAGTGGGAACAGCAGCTAGTGATGTTTGTCCCTTCATATTTTCATCACAGTACGACGAGGAGGATTTCTTCAGCCATTCCACTCTTGTCCCGGATAATTAACGGAAGCTTGAAAGATATCCGTTTCCAGTAGAGGATGGGGTTACACATTTCTTGGAATACCTAACCCACACACAGGAAAAGGAATGGTAGAAACCTAGCAAAGGCTGGTAGGGTCACCACGGTGGTTGCTGGGGCCTGGGAAAAGGGAAGGGATTCCCTTTCATAGCACCGTTATTCAATGTCCCCACGCCCTCTCCTTGTCACACCTCCGCTCCCCCCTCTTCGCATTCCACTACCTCCCTACCTCTTCTCGACCCACCTCCCCCATCACTTCCCCCCCGTCTCCCTCACCCCACCTAACAAAAACACAACGCCTTGTCCTTCTAAATTGTTATAGCCATCTTTCATATCCTCGATGACCAATTTTCTCACGGAAAGTCCCTGGATTAAAACCCGTGCCTTCCACTTTGAAAACATTTCAGAGCCATGTTACAACCACTGATTTTTTGTCTGATCTTAAGGATATTCGTAAGGTTGCTCGGTAAATTATGGATGGAATCTTGGCAAATACCATGGTGTTTAGGAGTTGTTTATGCCTTACCTGGAGTCTACCTGGAGAGGTATTCCGGGGGATCAACGGCCCCCGCGGCCGGTCCACGACCAGGCACCCGGTGGATCAGGGCCTGACCAACCAGGGCTGGTTTTACTGCTAGCCGCACATAGCCCACGTACGAGCCACAGCCAGGCTGATCCGGCACCGACTTTAGGTATCTGTGGGGTGAGTCATGAAAATATCTGGTGTTGGGTAGTTTGGGAGGTAAGGGGTATTTGGTTGATGAGGTAGGTCTCTAGGCTTAGTGAGGAAGGGGTAGGGAGATGGAGTAATGATGGGAAGGAGGGATGGAGGGAAGAGAAGTGGGAGATGGGTGGGGGCAGAGCAGCTGCCCGGATAACTTCCTACCCTGGCGTTAAAATCTCCTGTGGCCCACTGAATTGCCTGTGGGAGGAGGACCCTTCTGGGGTGGGTAGTGAGGCTGTCCTTTCTTCAACTCCCCTAACTCCACCTCAAAACGTCCGTCCCTCCCCCTCTTTCTTTGCACACTTCCCTCCAGGCCTCCCCTTCGTTAATCCATCTTCCCCGGCCCCTTATTTCCTTCTTGACACTATGCAACACACACACACACACACACACACGCCACACACACACACACACAGCCACAACACACAACACACAACACCACACACACACACACACACTCACACACACAAACAGACAGAGATTTGTATTAACAGATTTTTTATAATAATCATAGTGAAATATATCCAATACAGTATATATTTCCCTCGAATTAACGCCATCGAAACATATTATTATAATTATAAGCCTTCATTGTTAGTAGTTTTATAATGATTATCGTCCAGGGAGTAATTTATGACAGCAAACGCATCGTACCGCCGCCTGCAAAACAAAACCCTTCATTATTGGAAAGAAAATTATTAAAGGAATAGAAGACATTGTTATGAAACAGATCAGGCAAGTCAAGTGTATGCTAAATGTAAGTGGAAATTTGTAAGATTATACTAAAGATAGACAATAGTGGCATGGTACAGTTAATATTGACGTTTGGAGTACTTGACTTGTACTCATAGGAGAGCAGGCGCAGAAAAAATACATTATAATCTACACCTGGAAAATCCTAGAGTGGACTGGACCCTAATTGTACACACAGAATCACTCTGTGAAAGACTGGCAACGGTCCAACTTACACCAGTGAAAAGCCGGGGCGGCCATTACAACACTAAGAAAAAAACACTTAAATGTCTAGGGGCCCAAGACTGTCAACAACAGCATCCCACAAAAAGAAACCCTCACTGTGTTGCGTGGGGTGGATTCGTCCCGTGAGGGGGTAGGGGTGAAGAATTATCCCTGTGGATGATGGGAGGAAGACTTCACCCCGGTATGAAGACTAAGACCATGATACAGAAGAAAGTTTTATTGGGCCAATACGTTTCGTTTTCTGATTCGAGCGAAACTATCCCCTCCAAAAATCTCTGCAACGTGTAAACTTTTATTAATTGGGTCGCCAGTTTTAAATACATGAATAATCAATACCGACACCTCGATGAGGAAGACATTTGCAACACTGGAATCTTTATTGTCTACCTGAAGGATGTTCCGGGGGGTTAACGCCCCCGTGGCCCGTCCTTGGCCAGGCCTCGCGGTGATCAAGGTCTGATCACTCAGGGTCTTACTATGATGAAAATTAGACACATGTGCAACATCTGGGTTTCTTTATTGTAGATGTTTCGCCAACCAGTGGCTTATCAATACAAATTCAAGGACATAAAAGAAGACAGTAGAACTATATACAAAAGATGAGGTACTCAATCCCTCAGCCTTAGAGTTGGCTGTTACTGCTGGCAGCACGTAGTCCAGTGTAGGAGCCACAGCCCAGCTGATCGGTAATGGGGCTAAAACTTTGTGTAGTTTTAAAAATAGGTTAGACAAATACTTAAGCGGGTGTGAGTTCGACCTGACTAGCTTATCCAGTAGATAGGGGACTTGGACCTGCTTAGCATGGGTCAGTAGGCCTGCTGCAGTACTGCTTCTTTCTTAACATTCTATAAAATTTTGCCAGCTCTGCAGGCTTCATCACTGAATACAGAGATGAATCACACTGGTCTGAGACCGGGTCGCCCGGGGCGGTAATCTCCGGAAGCCACTCCAGGTAAACCCCGGGTAAACTCCTGGAGATATCTCCAGGAGTTTACGTTAGTGGAGACGAAATGACGAAGTGAAGTAGCAGTAGTTTGATGCAACGAGTCCATCACCTTTGTTGCAAGAGACAGGTTATCTTGCAACACCAAGGGATGTTACACTAAATCACAAGATAAGATATCTGGTGATATCTTGGAGAAATAAACACAAATGCAGTGTAATTCGATCCTTTAATCAAGTCACAAACAGGTCTACCTAAGTATGTGTATGTATAATGTTCACCAAGATCGGGTCCTGTGTGTGTGTGTGTGTCTCAGTTCTTCATCGGGGTCCTGGTATGGGTCTTAATCTCGCGATGAACCGTCTCTGGTTCCCGAAGGAAAATGGGTTCTGCAATGTTGCAACATGTGCTGTTCAAGCAGTGTTTTGAACAGAGCATCTGGTGCGTCTCCTAAGCGATAACGCCTTCTGTTCTATTGAATAAAGATTTTATGTCACGAGGTTTGCCAGGACGGGTCTTGGCCCGGGTCTTCTCCATGTACCAACCATGTACCAACCATGTACTAACCATGTACTAACCATGTACCAACCATGTACCAACCCTGTACCAACCATGTACCGCTTACAGCCCTATGACAGGGGCAGGGGAACGGAGAGTGGTATGTATTAACACTGATTGACGTGTGTGCTGAGTAAAGAGTACACTAGTATATACAGATTGGATAGTGAGGTGGAGAATGTTGGGCAGGTTTAATTTGAGACCTGCAGGTCCGTCTCAAATCTAATTCTTTCATCTTGTCGTATTATATACATTTATATTTTTATAGGTAGTAGGTTGGTAGACAGCAACCACCCAGGGAAGTACTACCGTCCTGCCAGATGACTGTGAAACAGAAACCTGTAACTGTTTTGCATGATGGTAGGATTGCTGGTGTCTTTTTCTGTCTCATAAACACGCTAGACAACAGGGATATCTTGCTACTCCAACTTACACTTTGGTGCACACTTCACAGACATGCACATGCATATATATATATACAACATCTAGGTTTTTCTCCTTTTTCTACATAGCTCTTGTTCTTCTTTATTTCTTCTATTGTCCATGGGAAGTGAAAAGAATCTTTCCTCCGTAAGCCATGCGTGTCGTATGAGGCGACTAAAATGCCGGAGCAATGGGCTAGTAACCCCTTCTCCTGTAGACATTTACTAAAAAAAAGAGAAGAAGAAAAATTTATAAAACTGGGATGCTTGAATGTGCGTGATGAGTGCAGATAACAAGAAACAGATGATTGTTGATGTTATGAATGAAAAGAAGTTGGATGTCCTGGCCCTAAGCGAAACAAAGCTGAAGGGGTAGGGGAGTTACGGTGGGGGGAAATAAATGGGATTAAATCTGGAGTATCTGAGAGAGTTAGAGCAAAGGAAGGGGTAGCAGTAATGTTGAATGAATCAGTATATGGAAGGAAAAAGAGAATATGAATGTGTAAATGCAAGAATTATGTGGATTAAAGTAAAGGTTGGATGCGAGAAGTGGGTCATAATAAGCGTGTATACACCTGGAGAAGAGAGGAATGCAGAGGAGAGAGAGAGATTTTGGGAGATGTTAAGTGAATGTATAGGAGCCTTTGAACCAAGTGAGAGAGTAATTGTGGTAGGGGACCTGAATGCTAAAGTAGGAGAAACTTTTAGAGAGGTGTGGTAGGTAAGTTTGGGGTGCCAGGTGTAAATGATAATGGGAGCCCTTTGATTGAACTTTGTATAGAAAGGGGTTTAGTTATAGGTAATACATATTTTAAGAAAAAGAGATAAATAAGTATACAAGATATGATGTAGGGCGAAATGACAGTAGTTTTGTTGGATTATGTATTGGTAGATAAAAGACTGTTGATTAGACTTCAGGATGTACATGTTTTATAGAGGGGCCACAGATATATCAGATCACTTTCTAGTTGTAGCTACACTGAGAGTAAAAGGTAGATGGGATACAAGGAGAATAGAAGCATCAGGGAAGAGAGAGGTGAAGGTTTATAAACTAAAAGAGGAGGCAGTTAGGGAAAGATATAAACAGCTATTGGAGGATAGATGGGCTAATGAGAGCATAGGCAATGGGTCGAAGAGGTATGGGGTAGGTTTAAAAATGTAGTGTTAGAGTGTTCAGCAGAAGTTTGTGGTTACAGGAAAGTGGGTGCAGAGGGAAGAGGAGCGATTGGTGGAATGATGATGTAAAGAGAGTAGTAAGGGAGAAAAAGTTAGCATATGAGAAGTTTTTACAAAGTAGAAGTGATGCAAAGAGGGAAGAGTATATGGAGAAAAAGAGAGAGGTTAAGAGAGTGGTGAAGCAATGTAAAAAGAGAGCAAATGAGAGAGTGGGTGAGATGTTATCAACAAATTTTGGTGAAAATAAGAAAAAGTTTTGGAGTGAGATTAACAAGTTAAGGAAGCCTAGAGAACAAATGGATTTGTCAGTTAAAAATAGGAGAGAGAGTTATTAAATGGAGAGTTAGAGGTATTGGGAAGATGGAGGGAATATTTTGAGGAATTGTTAAATGTTGATGAAGATAGGGAAGCTGTGATTTCGTGTATAGGGCACGGAGGAATAACATCTTGTAGGAGTGAGGAAGAGCCAGTTGTGAGTGTGGGGAAGTTCGTGAGCAGTAGGTAAAATGAAAGGGGTAAGGCAGCCGGGATTGATGGGATAAAGATAGAAATGTTAAAATCAGTGGGGATATTGTTCTGGAGTGGTTGGTGGCAATATTTAATAAATGTATGGAAGAGGGGAAGGTACCTAGGGATTGGCAGAGAGCATGCATAGTTTCCTTTGTATAAAGGCAAAGGGAACAAAAGAGAGTGCAAAAATTATAGGGGGATAAGTCTGTTGAGTATACCTGGTAAAGTGTATGGTAGAGTTATTATTGAAAGAATTAAAAGTAAGACGAGAATAGGATAGCAGATGAACAAGGAGGCTTAGGAAAGGTAGGGGTGTGTGGACCAGGTGTTTACAGTGAAACATATAAGTGAACAGTATTTAGATAAGGCTAAAGGGGTCTTTGTGGCATTTATGGATTTGGAAAAGGCGTATGACAGGGTGGATAGGGGGCAATGTGGCAGATGTTGCAGGTGTAGGGTGTAGGAGGTAGGTTAACTGAAAGCAGTGAAGATTTTTACGAGGATAGTGAGGCTCAAGTTAGAGTACAAGGAAAGAGGGAAATTATTTCCCAGTAAAAGTAGGCCTAGACAAGGATGTGCGATGTCACCGTGGTTGTTTAATATATTTATAGACGGGGTTTTTAAGAGAAGTAAATGCGAGGGTCTTGACAAAAGGCGTGGAGTTAAAAGATAAAGAATCACACATAAAGTGGGAGTTGTCACAGTTGCTTTTTTGCTGATGACACTGTGCTTTTGGGGAGATTCTGAAGAGAAGTTGCAGAGATTGGTGGATAAATTTTGGTAGGGTGTGCAAAAAAAGAAAATTAAAAGTGAATACAGGAAAGAGTAAGGTTATGGGGATAACAAAAATTTTTAGGTGATGAAAGATTGGATATCAGTTTGGGGAGGGAGAGAGTATGGAGGAGGTGAATGTATTCAGATATTGGGAGTGGACGTGTCAGCGGATGGGTCTATGAAGGATGAGGTGAATCATAGAATTGATGAGGGAAAAGGGTGAGTGGTGCACTTAGGAGTCTTGGAGACAAAGAACTTTGTCCTTGGAGGCAAAGGGGGGAATAATGAGAGTATAGTTTTACCAACACTCTATATGGGTGTGAAGCATGGTGATGAATGGTTGCAGCAGGAGAAGGCTGGAGGCAGTGAGATGTCATGTCTGGGGCAATGTGTGTTGTGAATATAATGCAGAGAATTCGTATTTTGGAAGTTAGGGGGAGGTGCGGGATTACCAAAACTGTTGCCAAGGGCTGAGGAAGGGTTGTTAAAGGTGGTTCGGACAGTAGAGAGAATGGAGCGAGACAGAATGACTTCAAGAGTGTATCAGTCGTAGGGGGAAGGAAGGCGGGGTAGGGGTCGGCCTATGAAAGGTTGGAGGGAGGGGGTAAAGGGGGTTTTGTGTGCGAGGGGCTTGGACTTCCAGCAGGCGTGCGTGAGCGTGTTTGATAGGAGTGAATGGAGACGAATGGTTTTTAATACTTGACTGCTGTTGGAGTGTGAGCAAAGTAACATTTATGAAGGGGTTCAGGGAAACCGGCAGGCCGGACTTGAGTCCTGGAGATGGGAAGTACAGTGCCTGCACTCTGAAGGAGGGGTGTTAATGTTGCAGTTTAAAAACTGTAGTGTAAAGCACCCTTCTGGCAAGACAGTGATGGAGTGAATGATGGTGAAAGTTTTTCTTTTTCGGGCCACCCTGCCTTGGTGGGAATCGGCCAGTGTGATAATAAAAAAAAATAAATTATGTACATCCTGACCTAGGCTTTACACAGTAGTGTCACCACTGCCACATAGGTGTTGATACGTCACACTACTAGTAATGTACAGTATTTTCAAAAATACTAAAATGTTCTATGGCCATAGTAAGCAAAGCAACGTCCGTGGCCCCAGACCACAAGACATCACGAACACTGTTGGGACTAGTGTACAAGTCTTCAAGAGGAAACTGAACAAGTATCTTCACTAGATATCAGATCAACCAGGCTGTGATGGATATGTGGGTCAGCGGACTACCAACAACAACAGCCAGGTTGACCCAGTAAGCACCAGACAAACCTGGCCCAGGGCTGTCCTCCGGGAGTGTAGAAAAAATACTGAAATTCATCAAAGGTAAGGTAAGGTAAGGCAGTGTATCGGCATCCGTTGTCACAATATTATATTTGCTACCGTATGATAATCTACTCCTGGAAGATTCTGAAGGAACTGGGCCCAAATCTGCACACCGAAATCACTGTTATAGATATGTCCACAAGAAACTTAGCAGATGGTGCAGGATACCACCAGTGGAAAGCAGAGAAGCAATGAACACACTGAGAGAGAACTCAGTAAGTTTTAAGGAACCACAACTCTTCCACACCCGCCTTTAAATCCCTAACTGTCTTCAACAGGAAACACCTCAAATTAGTTCCAGATCAGCCGAATTGTGGTGAATACGTTGGATTGCAGGCGGCGGGTACAAATAGTTTATTCAGTCAGCAGCCAGGGGACTTGGTCTGGGACCGGGCCGCGGGGGCGGTGACCTCCGGAAGCTACTGTACGTAACCAAATATATTATTCATTAATAAAATATTTATTAGAGGAAATTTAACTGCTTCCTACAAATAGCAGGGGACAGTATGGCTATGTAGGCCCGTTGGGCCGCTGGCAGCAACAGCCTGGTTGGCCAAGTAGTCAACAGTGAGGTCTGGTCTGAGGCCGCACTGCAGAAGTGGAACTCTAGAAACCGGTCTCATTTTTGTGAGAGCAATACCCAGGTGGTGTAACTTTACCAGTGACTTGTACCGTGTCACGTGGTGGTGACAAGATGGTGCTGGTGGTAAGACAGGTGGTGGTGCTGGTGGTAAGACAGATGGTGGTGCTGGTGGTAAGACAGATGGTGGTGTTGGCAAGACATGTGGAGGAGCTGGTGGTAAGACAGATGGTGGTGTTGGCAAGACAGGTGGTGGTACTGGTGGTAAGACAGATGGTGGTGTTGGTGGTAAGACAGATGGTGGTGTTCGCAAGACAAGATTGTGGTGTTGGTAAGACAGATGGTGGTGTTGGCAAGACAGGTGGTGGTGGTAAGACAGGTGGTGGTGTTGGTGGTAAGACAGATGGTGGTGTTGGTGGTAAGACAGATGGTGGTGTTGGCAAGACAAGATTGTGGTGTTGGTAAGACAGATGGTGGTGTTGGCAAGACAGGTGGTGGTGCTGGTGGTAAGTCAGGTGGTGGTGTTGGTGAAAGACAGATGGGGGCGGTTGGTAAGACAAGATTGTGGTGTTGGTAAGACAGATGGTGGTGTTGGCAAGACAGGTGGTGGTGCTGGTGGTAAGACAGATGGTGGTGTTGGTGGTAAGACAGATGGTGGTGTTGGCAAGATAAGATTGTGGTGTTGGTAAGACAGGTGGTGGTGTTGGCAAGACAGGTGGTGGTTCTGGTGGTAAGACAGATGGTGGTGTTGGTAAGACAGACGATGGTGTTGGTAAGACACATGGTGGTGTTGGTGGTAAGACAGATGGTGGTGTTGGTGGTAAGACAAGATTGTGGTGTTGGTAAGACAGGTGGTGGTGTTGGCAAGACAGGTGGTGGTGCTGGTGGTAAGACAGATGGTGGTGTTGGTGGTAAGACAGATGGTGGTGTTGGTAAGACAAGATTGTGGTGTTGGTAAGACAGATGGTGGTGTTGGCAAGACAGGTGGTGGTGCTGGTGGTAAGACAGATGGTGGTGTTGGTGGTAAGACAGATGGTGGTGTTGGTGGTAAGACAGATGGTGGTGTTGGTAAGACAAGATTGTGGTGTTGGCAAGACAGATTGTGGTGCTGGTAAGACAAATTTCTGGTGTTGGTAAGACAGAGTGTGGTGTTGGTAAGACAAAGTGTGGTGTTGGTAAGACAAGATTGTGGTGTTGGTAAGACAAGATTGTGGTGTTGGTAAGACAAGATTGTGTGTTGGTAAGACAAAGTGTGGTGTTGGTTAAGACAAGTTTGTGGTGTTGGTAAGACAGATTTGTGGGGGTTTGGAAAGACAAGATTGTGGTGTTGGTAAGACAGAGTGTGGTGTTGGTAAGACAAGATTGTGGTGTTGGTAAGACAAAGTGTGGTGTTGGTAAGACAAGATTGTGGTGTTGGTAAGACAGAGTGTGGTGTTGGTAAGACAAGATTGTGGTGTTGTTAAGACAGAGTGTGGTGTTGGTAAGACAAGATTGTGGTGTTGGTAAGACAAGATTGTGGTGTTGGTAAGACAAGATTGTGGTGTTGGTAAGACAAGATTGTGGTGTTGGTAAAACAAGATTGTGGTGTTGGTAAGACAAGATTGTGGTGTTGGTAAGACAAGATTGTGGTGTTGATAAGACACATTTTTGATAAATAAGACAGTTGAGCAACAACTGAGTATCTTTATTCTGGAAACGCTACGCCACGTTTTGGTTTCTTCAGTCCGGTGTAGAGGAAGGTGCAATATTAGGCGTCTGAGGTGATCATTTCTTCAGCCTAGAGTCGACATGTTCAGTCCTTGTCAAGACTGATGGACTGAACACATCGACTCCAGGCTGAGGGACTTATTACTTTAAGCTCTTTATCTTCCACCTTTCTCTGCACTGGACCGAAGAAGCCACTGCCTGGCGAAACGTTTCCAGAATAAACATACTCAAATGTTGCTCAAGTGTCTCATTTATCAACTTGTCGGTCCTGAGGATATCCCTCCAAGGGAGAACCCGTAATAATGGATTCAAATTGGATAAATTTACATTTAGGAAGGATTTTATAACACATCGGCCATTTCCCACCGAGGCAGGGTGACCCAAAAAAGAAAGAAAAACCCAAAATGAAAAAAACTTTCATCATCATTCAACACTTTCACCATCACTCATACATAATCATTGTCTTGGCAGAGGCGCTCAGATACAACAGCTTAGATTCCCTCCAAACTGCCAATATCCCAAACCCCTAGGAAGGATATGAGAAAATATTCACATACAGTGTTGATGCTTTATGGTGTACAGTCTCTAGACGGCGAAGACAAAGATATAGAGACGGTAGTGTAGATAATATGGTAGGGGGTGGAAGTAGTGGAGGAGGATGTTGGTGTTGGAGAGGCGACAACGAGGACGCTGGTGAGAGGCCAAGTATGGAGGTGACGGTCACTCAGATAACCTCTGCCATTGTAGAAATGGTCTTCATATGTAAATTGTGTATTACCCCGCTGTGTGTGTGTTGTGGTATGGTGTAGCAGCAGACTGGTCTCAGCTGTTACTGCTGGTGGTGGTGCTGGTGCAGTGGCGGACACTGCTTGTGGTGCGGTGTGCTAGTGTAATGGTAGTGCAACGATGGACACTGCTGGGGGTGATGCAGCAGCGAACAATGGTGGTGGTGGTTGGTAATATTATTGTGGTGGTGGTGCAGGTGGTAGTGATATTGTTGTGGTGATGGTGCAGGTGGTAGTGATATTGCTGTGGTGGTTGGGACATCAGCTGGCACCTCCTGGGAAAGCAGTCTTAGCCCTGACCCCGGTGGTAGTCCCGTCCCACTCACTACACCACGCACACAACAATTTTGATAAATAAAAACAACACAATATGAAACAAAATAAAACTTTCACCATCACTCTCCAATATTCCTCCCACACTCACACTACCAATATATTACCGTTCACTCTCCTCACTCATTAAACAGATTAAATATTGATAACCAACATTGTTTTCTCTATGAATATAACATAAACTAAACCCTGCCAACCTGGCCCATGGCCGGGTTCCTGGTGTAGAAAAACTCGGAACTCATCGAAGGTATTTCAAAGGAAACCTTTCTGAGAACCCTAGCTCCCTGACTTTTTAGTCACTGATAGTGCTGTATGCCCATGCACTTAGCCTCCATGTTGATCACGGATTGCAAAAATAATCATTATCAAAGGCCTTAAATCTCCCGTGAAGAAGTTTAGACACAATCTTCATCCCATAAGCTCTCCTTACAATGCATATAACCCATCTATGACTTGATAAAACTTCAAACAGCTCGAAACGTCACACTAAAAGCGTACTCTGCATGTATGTTTTTACTCAGTTCCACCACACAGCTGGCAATAAAACGCTTAAGAAACTGAAGATCAATAAGTGACATCATACACATTATGCAATCTTTGCAAGGGTGTTGATAATAAGAATGTTAAATATGAAGTCTCATCAAATATATTACCTAGGAAAGCCTGGAATTACAGCAGGATGCTTCTGCCTCTCGCAGCTGGGAGAGCGCTGTATAGTTTGGGACGCGCTGGAAGACGAGCAACATGCAGACGTAGTATACACAGTAATTGTGAAAGCATTCAACATGTGTGAATATGGTATAAGATAAATGCCGGCAAAATAAATCTAAACGAACCCAAAGAATAATGCCTCAAGAGGCTGCCACGGTGAAAAACTCAAGTTTTCCTTGACGAAATAGTCGCCTCTGTTCTTTCCAATTCTGTGCATTGATATAGATAAAGACAAATCATAGTACTGCGACACTGCTTCACAGATGATACTTGAATTTGTTTTAAGTGGTACATCAAGGCCGCGGGGGCGTTGACCCCTGGCTGCATTCTTCAGGTGTGAATATGAAAATGGTATACAATACTGACATGTTGATACGTAAGACACATGTGCAACAATTAGGTATCTGTTGCATATGTGTCTTACTTATAATTCTTCAGGTGTCTTTCAGGTATCCAGACGATGCCAACAATCTTCATATGGATAGAGAAAACAATGTGGTGTTCAGCGAGTGTAGATTTCAGCTACTGTACCGTGGAGAAATTTTAAGATTTACAAGCGGAAGAATGTAAGGGACCTGAAGTGACGATGTTGGAAGACCTGCGTCCTAAATGACGCACTGCTGAGAAAGGGCTAACGTATCGCTCTGTGTAAAACTTGAGCTTTACACAGTGAAACGTCCCAATAAAGGAGTGTTCTGAAACGGCTTTTCAAAGAGTACAGTAGTGTTAATAATGCAACTCCAAGGAACATGATAGATTGGTTAACACGAACCTTCAAAACAAGGGTTATCAAGCCAGATGTTCTCTCTAGACTAGAATGTTGTATACCAACAGGCCCAGTCGAGGCAGGCGAAATTGCAGCTCTGAAGAATGTACACCAGGCAAACACCAGACGAGCCTGGCCCAAGACTGGGCTCTGAGAGTAGAAAAATTCAGAACTCATATTTATATATCAATGGTAGAAAATACTAGATGGACTGGTTCCAGAAATGTTGCCCTGGGAGAGCGAGAGGCTAAGCAGACGAGGCTAAAAACAGATGCAAAACATGAACTAAGATATAACCCGATATGTAAGCTTTATAACACAATTACTGTACTTTGAATGTATGTCATTACCAGCAGACTATTAGGAACACTGCTGGAACAAGTGTAGAAGTCGTCAAGAGAAAATTAGACAAGTACCTCCGGCAAGTGCCGGATCACCCGTGGGTCCACGGGCCGCCAGCAGCAAGTCTAGTTACCCAAGCAAACAACAGACAAGCCTGCTCAGGACAGAGCTGCATAAGTAGAAAAACGCTCGAAACCCGTCAGAGAGGTAAAGGCGCCTAACTTTTATCAAGAGAGAGCTTGGCAAATTGCCGGACTGCGGTGCCTACGTTGGATAAAATGCCGTCAGGCCATCAAATGGGGCCTGGTTTGAAATCGTGTTTCAGAGTGATGATCGGTTTTACCAGGATGTTGCTGTTAGCAGCCTGCTGGTCCAATTATCCATGATAGTCTCGTTGATCTGTTGATCTGTTGAATCTTAAAAACCTCCACGTTGGCTCCAATAACATTTCTGATATCTACTGGTAGCAGATTGATACAGTGTTCTCGTACTATGCCTGTGGCGCTCCTGGTTTTCACTGGGTTTATTTTACACTTCTTTCCAATATCTCTTACTCCAATACATTACTGTAGTGTGCAGATTTGGAACTAAGCCCTCCACTATCTTCTATTTTTAAATAATCACATATCTCTCACCTTCTCTCGGAACTCTTAAAGGTATTCTTTCCAGAGGGAATATTTGAGATGTTCCCAGTAGTTTTAATTCTTTATTGCCTATGCAGGCGGTAAATAATTCCTTTGTTTTTTCCAGCGTTATCTCACCCGCTGTGAACAGCACTGTCAACACTAAGCAGAACTCCGAGGAAGAGAGTACAAACGGTTCGAATAGTATTACTATTGCCATTATTTCTATTTTTTTCAAAGCTCTCACTATCTACCCAGTCATATTCCTGGCCTTTGCATCATTTCCTACGGCGTTCTTTTATAAGACAGGTCAGCTACCGTTATTATACCTACGTCTTTTACATGTTCTTTTCGGTGTATGGGGGCAACCCTTCTGTGTTTTGTATACTTTTGGACGGGCTCCGGGAGGAGTCACACTAGACTAGGCAGAGGTAACCTCATTTCGAGTCCCTCATTTTTTTTCTATATCTGAACAATTGGAATTTGTCCCTATTAAACATGTTATTTTTTTTATTGCCCATTGCAAAATCGTTTATATCGTCTTTTAGGTTTTCGGTGTCCGATACTGAAGTGACTTTCATGTTAATTTTCGTGCCATCCGAAAAGAATGAAACACAGCTGTGGTTTGTTTTTATGTTTGCTGCGAGAATGAGAAGCAGGAGTGGCTCCAGGACTGAGCCCTGTTTACCTGGAGTTTACCTGGAGGGCATTCCGGGGATCAACGACCCCGCGGCCCGGTCCACGACCAGGCCTCCTGGTGGATCAGGGCCTGATCAACGAGGCAGTTACTGCTGGCCGCACGCAGTCCGACGTACGAACCACAGCCTGGCTGATCGGGCACTGACTTTAGGTATCTATCCAGCTCCCTCTTGAAGACAACCAGGGGTCTATTGGTAATTCCCCTTATGGTTGGTGGGAGGCTGGTTGAACAGTCTTGGGCCCTGGACACTTATTGTGTTTTCTCTTAGTGTTCCAAGTGGTACCAAGTTTTGGATATGGCCAGATATATTACGTTGTTTGCTACTATTTGTGTTCTGTACGTTAGGAAATTGTAGATGCATTACCTACATATCCTGCTATACCTGTTGACTTAATTCTGTGTCCTATCACTCCATAGTAGCATTTGTCAGAGGCCTTAGTGAAGCCTGTGTAAACCATGTCGTGCAGACATGGTTTACACAGGCTTCACTAAAGCCTCTGACAAATGCTACTATGGAGTGATAGGACACAGTGCAGTGATCTAGTAGCTGTTGCAAGCATGACTTCCCTCGCTGATGATCTGCATTGTGCATCTCATGTTTTTTCCATATTTTTTTTTAGCTGGTCTCTACCGCAACCTTCGCGCAGAGAATCTACTTTTGTACTAGAGAACTTGTGCTTATGTCAGATATATAATTTATCGAGTGGGCAGAGGTAATGACGAAATTTTGGATCTTTCATTCTGGTACATTTAGTGGGTAGCTGGACATTGTTCCATACTGGTCTTCCAAGATGATGGCGGTTTATCCGTCAGGACACAAGTGTCTTGTGACACAAGTCTTGGTCATTTGTTGACACTCATTGATTCATCAACCATCATCGTACCGGTATGGGGTATTAATGGTTCAGCAACCCGTTAATAAGCAAGCGCTGGCTTACCGTAAATGAGCAATTAATGGCTTACAGGTGCTCTCTGCACGGGAATAAGCATCCTCTGCCTTACTGGTTTATATTGCAGACCTCAAAGAAAGTATTAGACTTCATATCCTAGGAACCATCACAAGTGTATGTATGTACTCACCTAGTTGTACTCACCTAGTTGAGGTTGCGGAGGTCGAGTCCGAGCTCCTGGCCCCGCCTCTTCACTGATCGCTACTAGGTCACTCTCCCTGAACCGTGAGCTTTATCATACCTCTGCTTAAAGCTATGTATGGATCCTGCCTCCACTACATCGTTCCCAAGCTATTCCACTTACTGACTACTCTGTGGTTGAAGAAATACTTCCTAACATCCCTGTGATTCATCTGTGTCTTCAGCTTCCAACTGTGTCCCCTTGTTACTGTGTCCAATCTCTGGAACATCCTGTCTTTGTCCACCTTGTCAATTCCTCTCAGTATTTTGTATGTCGTTATCATGTCCCCCCTATCTCTCCTGTCCTCCAGTGTCGTCAGGTTGATTTCCCTTAACCTCTCCTCGTAGGACATACCTCTTAGCTCTGGGACTAGTCTTGT
>NC_069421.1:24425856-24485856 GCF_026875155.1 Cherax quadricarinatus | reverse complement strand
ATACGTGCAGTAAAGGATCTCTGTACACTCTCTAGATCTGCGATTTCACCTGCTTTGAATGGAGATGTTAATGTACAGCAGTATTCTAGCCTAGAGAGAACAAGTGATAGGATCATCATGGGCTTGGCATCTCTCGTTTTGAAAGTTCTCATTATCCATCCTATCATTTTCTTTGCACGTGCGATCGTGGCACTGTTGTGATCCTTGAAAGTGAGATCCTCAGACATTACTACTCCCAGGTCCCTTACATTATTTTTCCGCTCTATTGTATGGCCGGAGTCAGTAGTATACTCTATTCTAGTTATTATCTCCTCCAGTTTTCCATAACGGAGTAGTTGGAATTTGTCCTCATTGAACATCATATTGTTTACCGTTGCCCACTGGAAAACTTTGTTTATATCTTCTTGGAGGTTAACCGCGTCCTCAGCAGATGACAGCCTCATGCAGATCCTAGTATCATCCGCAAATGATGATACGGTGCTGGGGTGTACATCTCGAGTACTGTGCCATGTGGAACAGAGCTCTTCACTAGGGCAGCCTCCGATTTAACTCTGTTGACCACTACTCTTTGTGTTCGATTTGTTAGGAAGTTGAAGATCCATCTCCCCACTTTCCCAGTTATTCCTTTAGAACGTATTTTATGGACTATTACGCCATGATCGCATTTGTCAAATGCTTTTGCAAAGTCTGTGTATATTACATCTGCATTCTGATTTTCTTCCAGTGCATCCAAGGCCATGTCATAGTGATCCAGTAGTTGTGAGAGGCAGGAGCGACCTGTCCTGAACCCATGTTGCCCTGGATTGTGCAGATTTTGGGAATCCAGGTGATTTGCAATCCTGCTTCTTAGCACTCTTTCAAAGATTTTTATGATGTGGGATGTCAGAGCTATTGGTCTATAGTTCTTAGCTAATGCTTTGCTGCCACCTTTATGGAGTGGGGCTATATCCGTTGTTTTAAGTGACTGGAATTTCACCCATGCCCAAGCTCCTCCTCTATAGTGTACTTAGGGCACGCGAGAGGGGTTTCTTGCAGTTCTTAATGAAAACAGTTGAGGTTGAGGTTGCAGGGGTTGAGTCCTGGCTCCTGGTCCTAGCTCCTCTGTGTGTGTGTGTGTGTGTGTGTGTGTGTGCTCACCTAGTTGAGGTTGCGGGGGTCGAGTCCGAGCTCCTGTGTGTGTGTATGTATGTGTGTGTGTCTGTGTATATAACGTATAATTTAAATGCATACATTGAGATGTACACGCCAGCATGTAAATACTGTATGTATACTTCTACTGTTTCGTCTTTTCCCAAACCACAATGAGTATACATGAAAAATAATTCATTAATTTATTGAGGGTTATATGTAACGTCATGTACGTCAAAATCACTGCGTCACATGGAACTGACACATGTGCAGAGAGAGAGAGAGAGAGAGAGAGAGAGAGAGAGCTGTGTTAAGCTGAGTGCAGGTAAAATCACTTGACAGCCGTGTTGCCATGTGGGTGGTGCAAGGCATGGTCTATAATGTGGATGGGGGCGAGGTGTGGTCCACAATGTGGGTGGGGGCGAGGCGTGGTCCACACTGGGAGAAGGCGAGACGTGGTCTACAATGTGAGGGGGAGGCATGGTCCATAATGTGGGTGGGTGCGAGGCATGGTCCATAATGTGGGTGGGACGAGACATGGTCTATAGTGTAGGTGGTGCGAGGCGCGGTCTAGAATCCTGTGGGCCAAAGTATCGAAGATAAGGTAGCTTTCTGAACCGCTGTCGGTTCATCTGGAGAAGGAGAGGGGGAGGGGGGTTCAGAGAAGACTAGCTGGGCCTCATCCTGGTTCATCAAGCAGCGGCGTTGCTTATTGCTGTGGCTTACTCAGGCAGTGTTCTGGTCTTCCTTCCCTCCCTGTGCTCACTCAGTGGGATGGACAGCTTCCCTCCAGTCTCCCGTTTCTTATCGCTGTGTCCTCACAGTATGAACCCGGGAGGGGAAGGGGGGAAGTTAGCGGAGGGTTGTTTCCTGGTGAGGTCCTTGATGGACGTAGTGGTTTTTGCACCTTGATAGACATGGTGGTTATAACGACCACGTTGCTGCCACTGTTGCACCTTGCACTTCTTGCATTTCTTGTACTTTGTGTCAGGGGTAAAGAAGGTCCCAGGAGCGAAACCTATCCCAATGTCTTGAGTGTTTGCACAAGTGCCATTTCCTGAAATTATCGCTGTTATATATATCTGTTATATAATCAACAGCGTTGCTTGTTGATTATAAGTAACCTTATAAGTAAACCTTCACATCAGTTGGTTGTAAGTGTAACTTCAAGTATAACCTCTAGGAGTTTACTTATCCTTAAATATAATAATAATAATAATAATAATAATAATAATAATAATAATAATATGGGTGTGAAGCATGGGTGATGAATGTTGCAGCGAGGAGAAGGCTGGAGGCAGTGGAGATGTCATGTCTGAGGGCAATGTGTGGTGTGAATATAATGCAGAGAATTCGTAGTTTGGAAGTTAGGAGGAGGTGCGGGATTACCAAAACTGTTGTCCACAGGGCTGAGGAAGGGTTGTTGAGGTGGTTCGGACATGTAGAGAGAATGGAGCGAAACAGAATTACTTCAAGAGTGTATCAGTCTGTAGTGGAAATAAGGCGGGGTAGGGGTCGGCCTAGGAAAGGTTGGAGAGAGGGGGTAAAGGAGGTTTTGTGTGCGAGGGGCTTGGACTTCCAGCAGGTATGCGTGAGCGTGTTTGATAGGAGTGAATGGAGACAAATGGTTTTTAATACTTGACGTGCTGTTGGAGTGTGAGCAAAGTAACATTTATGAAGGGGTTCAGGGAAACCGGCAGGCCGGACTTGAGTCCTGGAGATGGGAAGTACAGTGCCTGCACTCTGAAGGAGGGGTGTTAATGTTGCAGTTTAAAAACTGTAGTGTAAAGCACCCTTCTGGCAAGACAGTGATGGAGTGAATGATGGTGAAAGTTTTTCTTTTTCGGGCCACCCTGCCTTGGTGGGAATCGGCCAGTGTGATAAAAAAAATTAATAATAATAAAAATAAAAGTCGGGTATTGGGGCTACTGACCTTAAAACACATGAGAAGTGGATGTCTTGTGTCTAAATTCACAAATATCTTCCCTCTTAACTGCTCTTACCAGCGGACCTGACCATCTCTAGGCTTTACCTCTGAGTGGCTCTCGCTTTTATGGGCGCTGTATAACCCCTGTGTGTTTATCGCTCCTTCCATGGATGTATAATAGCTGTGGAGTACATGAGGATCAGTACATCCCCAGACTAACATCTACGACGTTTTAATAAGATAGTGTGTTTTAGATAAACACACCTGGTATATATACTGCGTTCCATTTGTATGCAGGAGTTAGGTAGAAGTTAGGGTGATTTTGGTGACGGGGGTTACCGGTAGTTGCTACCGGGGGTCACCGTCCCTTGCAATTCGGTCTCAGACCAGGCCTCCTGGTTACTGTTCTGTTCGAACAGACTGTTGGTGCCCACCGCCCATAAGTCAGCATGTGCACCATAGCCTGGCTGATCAGGATCTTCTCCCAGGTGTTGATAACGATGTATCTTTCTTGTCTATCTTCTAAGGAGTACAGTTCAAGGGAATTCAATTACTCCCATTAATTTAGGAGCTTGACGGAGGTTATACGAGCTGTGAAGGTTATCTGTATATATTCCAGTTCTGCCTTGACGGGGACCATTGGTATGCGCCAATATTCCAGCCTAGATAGAGAGTTACCATCTTTCGTTTTGGAAGTTCTAGTTATGTAACCTATCATTTTTATCGATGTGATAACAACATTGTTGTGCTCCTGGAATGTGAGATCTTCTCACATTATTACTTCTAAATAACTTGCATGCGTCCGCCCTATTGAATGATTGAAGTTTGTTCTGCATTCGGAGCTCGATTATATTTCCTCACTTTTACTATAGTATAGTAACTGGAATTTGTCTTTATTGAACATCACATTGTTGTCAGTAACCCACTGGAAGTGTTTATATCAGCTTGGTGACTCACTGTGTATTCTGTGGATGCCACTCATGAACAATCTTCTACCGTCTGCAGAGGACAATACAGTGGTGTCGGATAAGAGAATGAGAAAGAGTAGTGAGGCGAGTGCCGTGCCTGCAGGAGGCGAGTGCCGTGCCTGCAGGAGGCGAGTGCCGTGCCTGCAGGAAGAGAGCTACTGTGGTAGCCTCTGATTTCACTGTGCTTACTATTACTCTTTGTTTTCTATTTGTTAGGAGGTTAAATATTCATCTGCCCTCCTTTCCAGTTATTTCTTTTCAACGCATTTTGTGCACAGTTTCACTATGGTTACACTTTTCGAAGGCTTCTGAAATGTAAGTGTACACTACATCTATGAAATGCTTGACTTCCAATGTATCCAATACCATGTGGAAATGATTCAGCAATTGGGAGTGGCAGGAGCAACTGATTCTAAACTCATGTTGCCCTGGGTTGTGCAATTACTGCGATTTCATGTGACTGGCAATCTTGCTCCATAAAACCCCTATCAAAGATTTTGATAATTTGGGACGTTAAAGTTATTGGGCTATCTTTTTTTTTTAATTGCTTTGCCGTAGTAGTAGTAGGGATGGCCGTAGTCGTCATGGTAGTAGGGGAGGTTGTGGTGTTTTGATATACCTGTGACCGGTTTCTATTTTTTTCCTATTTCCTCAGCGTGGCCAGGTGGTGGTGATAGTTGTGGTGGGTGGTGGTAGCAGTCTGAGGTGATGGTGGTATTGATTCTGCTGTCGGTGGTGATGCTGAAAATAGTCATTAGTGCTGATGGAAGTACTGATGGTGGTGGGTGGTGACAGTTGTGATGGTAGTAGGTGGTGACGGTTGTGGTGGTGGGTGTCGATGATGATGATGGGTGGTGGTGGTAGGCGTCAGTGGTGGTGGGCGGTGGTGACGGTAATGGTGGTGGGCGTTGCCCTACCAGCCCACCAGTCCATAACCTCATCCGATATGAGACGCAGAGGTGCGACCAGCTGATGCTGTTATTGTTGTTTATCAGCTGATTCACCCCCGCACCCCCTGCCTCAGCTAGTACAGTCAGCTGTTAGATTGTTGTGTATTATCAGATAGAACACCATTACTACCCTAGCTGGTGCAGTTAGGTGGTAGTTTTGTTGTGTATCAGAGGGTACAGCACAATTACTGCCCCAGCTGGTGCAGTCTGCTGTTATTGTTGATATGCATCAGATGATGCAACATCCTCCTTGCTCTAGCTGGTGCAGTTAGTTGTTGTATACCAGCTAATACAACCACTCTCCATCCCCTGTCCCAGCTGGTTCAGTCAGCTGTTATTGTTGCTGTGTATCTGTGGATACAATACCCTCCCAGCCGGAGCTGGTGCAGTATCTGAAGGATTGTGGGAGCCAGACCGGGGGAAAGGATTTTTGGGGGCTAAACGGAAGCGAGAGGGAGATGTGAGGGAGAAGACCAGAGAATAGAATAGATGTGGGGGCTAGACGAGAGAGAGAGAAAAGTGTGAGGCTCAGAAGAGAGGTATAAGAGAAAGATGATGAAAGGGACGAAGAGGAGTGAGTGAGGTTAAAGGTGAGTGTGGGCGAGGTAAAAGGTGAGTGTGGGTGAGGTAAAGGTGAATGTGGGTAAGGTAAAGGTAAGTGTGGGTGAGGTAAAGGTGAGTGTGGGTGAGGTAAAGGTGAGTGTTGGGTGAGGTAAAGGTGAGTGTTGGTGAGGTAAAGGTGAGTGTTGGTGAGGTAAAGGTGAGTGTTGGTGAGGTAAAGGTGAGTGTTGGTGAGGTAAAGGTGAGTGTTGGTGAGGTAAAGGTGAGTGTTGGTGAGGTAAGGTGAGTGTTGGTGAGGTAAAGGTGAGTGTTGGTGAGGTAAAGGTGAGTGTTGGTGAGGTAAAGGTGAGTGTTGGTGAGGTAAAGGTGAGTGTTGGTGAGGTAAAACTATTCTCTTTAGATCCCTTCTAACTATAACGATAATTTTCCTCTTTCACCACGTGTTTCTCTGCCAGCCTCCTGGTTGCTAGCCTAATCGATCAAGCTGTTAGTGCCCGCCGCCCGCAGTCCAAAGTATGTACCACAACCCGGCCGACCAGGAGCTGTTTTGATGAGTCTGTTGAGTTCCTTCTTGAAGACAGCCAGGGGTTCGTTGGAAATCCCCCTTATGCGTAAAGGGAGGGTGTTGAAGAGTCGTGGTCCCTTAACATTTATCAAGTTCTCTCTCAGTGTACTCATCGCTTCCCTTGTTTTCATTGGAGGTATCCTGCACCGTCTTCCAAGCATCTTGTATTCATAAGTAGTAGTTTAGGTGTGCAGGTTTGAGACCAATCCCTCCAGTATCTTCCAGGTGTAGATTAATATGTATCTTTCTCACCTACGTTCTAAGGAGTACAGTTTTAGGGATTTAAGTTCTCCCGGTAACACAAGGTCCTGGTCTGAGTTTATTAGTGATGTGAAGGTTCTCTCTATATTTTCCAGCTCAGCAATTTCGCCTACCAGGAAGGGAGCTATTATAACTCATCAATATTCTAGTCTAGAGATAACGAGTGACCTAAGAGTGTCATCATTGGCTTGGCATCTCTTGTTTTGAAGGTTTTAGTTATCCAACTTATCATTTTTATTCTCGGTGTGTATACATTGCTCTCACGGTATACATAGGGCTAGTCTGTGTGTTTAGGGGTAATTAAATTAGTTAGCAGCACTGTATTATTATTATTATTATTATTATTATTATTATTATTATTATTATTATTATTATTATTACTGTTGGTTAGGTTAGGTTAAGTAAGGTTCGTCAGGAAACTGGACAAGTGTTTCCTGACGCGGGTCTTAGGAGGCAGATGACAACTGCCGTTGGAGCTTTCAGTCATCTGACTAAGACCTTCCGCTGGCTTACCGGTCCACCCTTTAAAAATTATGGTTATAGTTATAACCATTTGTTCAATATTACTGTTATTATTATTATTATTATTATTATTATTATTATTATTATTATTATTATTATTATTATTATTATTATTATTATCTTTTATTGCTGCTGGGTACCTACCCGTTGATTGTGTCGGAGGGGGGGTTGCGACAACCCCCGCGGCACTGGCTCAGACCAGGGCCGAGGTGATAATAATGGTTCTATTATTCGGCTCAGGGGATAACAGTGCCAAAAATAAATTCAGCTTTCCCAGAATATCCTTCACTATGAATAAATTTTAAACAGTATCTGTGACCCGTTTTGGGAATTTTCTTACTCACGCAGCCCAGCCCGGGGTCAGTAGATTGCCTGGTAGACCAGGCTATTGTTATTGGCGGCCCGCTGCCCCACACGTCCATCACAGCCTGGTTAATCTGGCACACCACGACGGTAGTTACTTAGTTTCCTTTTGAAGGCTTCTATACTTGTTCCAGCAACGTGTCTTTCCAGCTTTCCACTGGGTTTATTTTACACTTCTCCCCCCAGATCTCTCGCTCCAGTACATCATTATGGTAGGGACCTGTGAAGGTGTCTTCACAAAATACAATTTCAACAACAAGAACATCAACTGGGACCAGGTAAACCATGTCCTTAACGAAACATGTTGGAAAGATGTCTTAAATGACATGGATCCAAACCAGTGCCTTGAAAGGATCAACTTCCTGGTAGCCGAAGCATGTTCTAGGCATATTCCCCTAAGAAAGAAGAAGAGCAGGAGTAAACTGGAGAGAAAAAGACGCTCCCTCTACAGAAGACGACGAAGAGTCACTGAGCTCCTCAGGAGTGCTAGAATGTCTGATACACGAAAGGAGGCGCTGAAACCCGGGAAGTGGAAACTATCGAACTTAAGCTAAATGACTCTTACAGGAACCAGGAGAGGCAGGAGGAGCTTAAAACTATTAGCGAAATTGAAAGAAATTCAAAATATTTCTTTTCATATGCCAAAAACAAGGCAAATACCACATCTAGTATCGGGCCCTTACTCAGACAGGATGGGACTTATACAGATGACAACAAGGAAATGAGTGAAATATTGAAATCCCAGTACGACTCTGTGTTTAGTGAAAACCACTAATCGTCTGAGGGTCGTCGACCCAAAGATTCTTCATGAATAGCCTAATACCAAAAAGCTCCTTCTTTTGTCGCGCCTTTATTAAAGCCAAACATTAAAGGCCCATGTCCGTTCCCCCAGAAGAAAAAAAAGGAAAGGGGGAAAACCCTTCTTTCCCCCAAAAAATTTGAAGTTTGGAAAGTTTTTCTTCCCCTTTCTTCTAAATCTTTTTTTTGTTTTTTGGGTTTTTTGAATTTGATAGGGGAAAATCTTTTTTAATTTACTTTATATCAAAAATTTAAAAGGGGTTTTCTAAAAAATTTAAACCCGTTGTGGAAATCCACTTTTTATTTTCCCCTTCCCCTGACCCCCTTTTGTCAAAACCCTTTTCAACGCCCCATCACGCAAGATGAGGTTATACGGAGGTTTTTTTGTTAAAAATTCTTCAGCCGGGGCCGGGACCCCCCCTTCTATGGGGAAATAAAGGATTTTTTCCACGCATTCGCGGGGGGTTTGAAAACCCAAAATTTATTTTTTTACAATCCCGGGCCCCAGGTTGGAAAGGTTTAAAGACAAAATTAGGAAACATTTAAAGGAAAATTTTTATTCCGAAACGTTTTTCCCCCCCCCAAAAGTGGGGCCTTCTTCAGTGGGGGAATTTACAGAAAGTAGGCGGGGAAAAAAAAGGGGGGAAAAATGGTGGAAGACGTTTTGTAATCAGTCCATCCCCCTTTTGAAGGTTTTTTTAAAAATTTGGGGGTTGGGCAGTCCCTGGGCCCCTGGGGGGAAAGGTTCAGTTCCATTGGGTCAAAAAAATATCCGCAAGGGTTTTTTCAGTAGCCCAAACCATTTG
The DNA here is from genome assembly GCF_026875155.1 of Cherax quadricarinatus. Classification (NCBI taxonomy): domain Eukaryota; kingdom Metazoa; phylum Arthropoda; class Malacostraca; order Decapoda; family Parastacidae; genus Cherax; species Cherax quadricarinatus. The sequence goes on along the minus strand of NC_069421.1, from coordinate 24,477,007 downwards.
GGGAAAAAATTTCCCCTGATCAGCCGGGTTTTGGATGGCTCTGTATGTTTGCAGATGTTCCGCTCAAAGTCGGGAGTAACCAGAAAATAACAGGCTGTGTCCTGGGGCCAGGTACGGGGGTTTTTAACACTGGGGAAAAACACAGAAATTTCCTAATATCAAAAACCGGGTTTTCCGGAAGGTTGGGGGTTGCCGGGGTTTTTTGGGAAGAAAAAAAATAATTAAAAAAAAAACAGTTTCTAGTGTAGTTTCAAGATTTTTCAAGGTCACCACGGGGGGGGAAAGAAATTTATTTGCTTGTCAAGTACCATCGTGGTGACGACGAGGAGTCTCCCCTGGATTTAATACCCCCCATAAGACGCCCGAGGAGTCTACCTGGAGTAAAAACCCCTTTTTTAATAAAGACGAGGGTCAAACCTGGATTTTACTACCCTCCATAATGACGACGAGGAAGTCTACCTGGGTTATACCCTCCAAAATTGACGACGGGGTTTTACCTGGAGAAACTCCCCTCCAAAAAAGGGCGAAAAGAAGTCTACCTGGGTTTCCCCTCCATAATGACAAAACAAGAATTTCTCCCGGGGAGTACTACCCCCCCATAATGACGACGAGGAGTTTTTTTCCCTTGTCAACTGCCTTTCATGAGGGCCCTACCCCCCACACCCCGAAATATGGAAGTTTTGGGGGTTTATTATTTTTGGTAAACGGGCCCTTTGCGGTTGTGTTGGGGGTCGCGGCGAATAGGGTAGGGGAAAATTTTTGGTTAGGTAAGGGGGGGGGAAAGGGGGGGGAAAGGGTGTCCTTTTTTTTTTTAAAAATTGGAATTTTTTTATAGCCACGTGTGATGGGGGTGGCTGGAGGGGGGGGGGTTAGGGTTGGGGGGGGGGGGTTTTTGGGTTGGAGGGGAGGAATGAGTTTGTTGGGAGGTGGGGGTTGGGGGGTTTAGTGGTGGGGGTGGGGGTTTAGTTTCTTCCTGGGGGTTCAGCGTCCTCCCCTGTACATTACCCCCCCCTGATGAAAACACCTCCCACCCCCCCCTTCCCCTCCCCCCGTCCCCCGCCCCCTCCCCCCCCCTTCCCCCCTCCCCCCTCCCTTCCCTCCCCCCCATCTCCCCCCCCTCCCCCCTTTCCCCCTCCCATCCCCCCTTTCCCCCTCGCCCATCCCCCCCTCCCAGGGTACCCCTTCATTTTTCCCAAATCCCGGGGGCCCATAAAGCCACGTGATTCAAAACCCAACCATTTTTTTTGGGAACGACGTTTCTAAACAGTATTGATCCTCTTTTAAATCTTGATGAAGGTCCCCTCATGAACAAAACCCTTTGATGAAGGTCACCCATGAACAAAAACATTGATAAAAGGTCCCCATGAACGAAATATTTTTTTGAAGGTCACCCCCAGAACAAAACATTGGGAAGGTCCCCCAAATTGAACAAAAACTGATAAAGGGGGGGGGGGCACGGGGAAAACGCGCTTCCTCCATGGTTGGCTAGACCCACCCCGGGGCTGTGATGGAAAAGTGCGGTGCCCTTTGGGGAAAAATGTTCGGGTACCCAGGTATCCCGGGGGGGCCCCCTTTCCCCCTCTCCCCTATTTTGTTGTTCTTCCCTCCCACTGCCCAAAAACTCTCCATCCCTTACTTCCCCCCCATGTTCCAAACTCTCTTTCCCATACTTCCCCCCCACTTTTCCAAAAACTCCCCAAATTCCCTTACTTCCCTCCCATGCCCAAATCTCCATTCCTATTTCCCCTCCACTGCCCAAATCTCCATCCCTTTAAATTCCCCCCCACTGCCCAAAACTTCCATCCCTTACTTCCCTCCCACTGCCCCAAATTTCCCACCCCTTACTTCCCCCCCACGGTCCAAACTCTCCATCCCTTATTTCCCCTCCCCTGCCCCAAACTCCCCATCCCTTTACCCCCTCCCATGTCAAATCTCCACCCCCTTTACTTCCCCCCCACTGCCCCAAAACTCTCCCCCTTTTATTTTCCTCCCATCCACCCGGTTTCCCGGGAACTGTTTCGTGGGGCCCTATTAGAAATTTGCTGCGTTTTGGTCAACTATTATGCTTACTATAAAGGTCTCCTCCTAAAGACAGGGGGTTTTTTTTGTAATTTAATTTACATCTGGCAACCAGCGGGCTGTTTTTAGCAATAGCCAATTTGATAAGGTAAGCCCCGGGCGACCCGGGGCTGCAGGAGTAGAAAAACTGAAATTTGGGAAAGATATATCAGAGATTTTTGGGTGCAATTACCTTTGAGGGCTTGGGAGGGTTTTTCTACCTTAGGGAACCCCAGGGAATAAGTTTGGGACGTCCCCGTTTTCCCTGTTGACCATTAGTAAACTAGGCTGTTGATGTTTAGTGCTTATTCGTGTATATTTTATTTGTTGCCCCCTCCTTTTCAGTTTTTAGATTTTTTTACCCTGTCATCATGTTTTTGACCTTTCAAATGGAAATTTTAAATTTCTTGTATTTCACTTGTAGTTCCCCCCCCCCCCTTTAAAAGGGTTTTGTTCACCCCCCCCTAAAAAAGGGGGGTTTTGAAGGGAGGTTACCTGGAGGGGAAAAATTTTAATTTTCATCTAAAATCCCTGACAACTAACTGACATTTGTTTTAATTCTAAAAGAATTTGAAAAAAGGGAAAATTTCAAAAAAAAGCCGCTCACTTTAGCAATTTTGGAAATTTCCCCATGAAAAAAAGTGAAAGTGCTTTTAGCACGGGCCCTCAGTGGGTTTTTTGGGGAAAAAAGCCCAGATCCCGGCGAAAAAAACCCGAGTTAAAAAAAGTGACAAAAATAGTCCTTTGTGGAGTGCTAGCCAAAAATTTTCAGGGCCGTAGCCCCCCAACATCTTTAAAAAACTAAGAGTGATTTGGGGATGTTTAGTTTTTCCAAAAAATTCGTTGAACAGCAGTTTTGCCCGTCACGGCTATGAACCACTGACAGAATTACTGGGGGGCGTTTTACGAAAAAACCCAAAAGGCAAAAGTGATACAACAGATTTTGCAAAAGGCGTTTTAAAAAAATTTCGTCGAAATGCTCTCTTTTTATCCAACCCAATATTTTTTTGGTTTTTTTAGTTAAAACTTTTGGCCTTTTAAAAGCCTGGGCCCCTTTTGCTTTCTACCTCCTCTGCCCTTTCCCTTTCCTTCCCTGCCTTCCCCGCTTTTCCCCCCCTTCCCCGCCTTCCCCCCCTTCCCCCCTCTCTTTGTCCCGTTGCTGATAAGCCCTTTCCCCCCCATTTCCCGGTTTCCCAAAAACAAAACAGCGACTGTTTTAAAAAATTACCAGGGTATAAAAACTCTAGAGTTTTTGGCCCAAACTCTCTGTTCTGCCCCTCTCTCTCTCCTCTCTCTCTCTCTCTCTCTCTCTTCTCTCTCTCCCCTCTCTCTCTGTCTCTCTCTCTCTCTGTCTCTTCTCTGTCTCTTGTCTCTCTCTGGGTCTCTCTCTCTCTGTCTGTCTCTTCTCTCTCTCTCTCTCTCTCTCTCTCTCCTCTCTCTCTTCTCTCTCTCCCCTCTTCTCTCTCTCTCTCTCTCTCTCTCTGTTTTCTCTCCTCTGGGCTGTCTCTCTCTTCTTGTCCTCTGTCTCTCTCTCTGTCTCTTTCTGTGTGTCTCTCTGTCTGTTTTGTCTTTTCCCCTCTTCTCTCTTCTCTCTCTTCTCTGTCTCTCGGGTTTTCTCTCTGTCTCTCTGTCTCTCTCTGTGTGTTTTCTTCTGTGGGGCTCTCTGGGGTCCTCTCTCTGTCTCCTCCTCCTTTTCCTCTCTGTCTCTCTCTGTCTCTATGTTCCCCTCTGTCTGTCTCTCTCTCTCTCCTCTCTCTCTTTTCTCTCTCTCTCTCTCTCTCTCTCCTCTCTCTTTTCTCTCTCTCTCTCTCTCTGTTGTCTCTCTGTCTCTCTTTCTCTCTTCTCTCTTCTCTGTCCTCTCTCTCTCTTCCCCTCTCTCTCTCTCTCTCTTCTTCCCTTCTCTCTCTCTCTCTCTCTTCCCCTCTCTGTTGTCTGTCCCGTTCTCTCTGTTTTCTCTCTCTTCTCTCCCCTTGTATGTCTCTGTCTCTGGGCTTCTTTCCTGTCCCTTCTCGTCTCTCTCTCTCTTTTCTCTCTCGTCTCTCTCTTTTCTCTCTTTCTCCCCTCTTCTCTCTCTCTTTCTCTCTCTCTCCCCTCTCTCTCTCTCTGTCTCCCCTTTTTCTCTCTCTGTCTCTTCTGTTCTCTCTGTCTCTCCCCTTTTCTCTACTGTCTCCCTGTTTTCGTTCCCCTGTCTCTGTTCTCTCTGTCTCTCTCTCCTGTTTTCTTCTTTTTCTCTCTTTTCTCTGTTCTCTCTTTTCTCTCTCTCTCTCTTTTCTCTCTCTCTCTCTTCTCTTCTCTTTTCTCTCTCTCTCTCTCTCTCTCCCCTGTCTCTCTCTCTGTCCCCTCTCTCTCTCTGTCTCTTTTCTCTCTCTCTCTCTCTCTCTTCTCTCTCTCTCTCTCTCTCTCTCTTCTTTTCTCTTCTCTTTTCTCTTCTCTTTTCTGTCTGTCTGCTCTCTCTGTTCTCTCTCTTATGTCTCTGCTCTCTTTTCTTTGTCTCTCTCGGGCTCTCTCTGTTTTCTGTTCTCTTTTCCCCTGTCTGTCCTCTCTCTTCTCTCTCTCTCTCTCTCTCTCTCTTTTTTTTTTTCTCCTTTCGCTTCCTCTCTTTTCTCTCTGTCCCCTCACTGTTTCACTGTTTTCTGTCTCTCTGTCTCTGTTCTCTCTGGGCCCCTTTTCTATGTTTTGTCTGTCTGTCTGTCTCTTTTCTCCCTTCTCTCTCTCTCTCTTTCTTTTCTTGTTTTCTCTCTCTCTCTCTCTCTCTTTTCTCTCCTCTCTCTCTTTTCTCTCTCTCTCTTCCCCTCTCTCTCTGTGTTGCCTCTCCTTTTTTGTTTTCTCTCTGTCTCTCTCTCTGTCTGTCTCTCTCTCTGTCTCTGTCTCTCTGTCTCTCTCTCTCTCCTCTTTTCTCTTCTCTCTCTCTCTCTTTTCTCTCTCTCTCTCTCTCTCTCCTTTTCTCTCTTTGTCTCTTCTCTAGTCTCTGTCTCTCTGTCTCTGTCTCTCTGTCTCTGTCTCTCTCTTTTCTGCTGTCTTCTCCCCTCTCTCCTCTCTCTCCCCTCTCTCTCTCTCTCTCTCTTCTCTCTTCTCTTCTTTTCTCCCCTCTCACACCCACAACACCACACACACAACAAACACACAACACACACACACCCCACACCATCCCACCACCACCCTCCCCCTCACCACCCCCCACCACCCTCATCCCACCCCCCTCACACCCCCCCCCCCCCCCCCCCCCCCCCCCCCCCCCCCCCCCCCCCCCCCCCCCTCCCCACCACACCACCAACCCTCCCCCAAATAACCCCAAACCCTTCAACCCCAAACCACCCTTTTTTACCGGCCCCCCGCAGGAAAGTAAAACCTTTGGGGGATGAACATACCTTTGGGCCGGCATGGCCGGGCCCCTTTTTCCCCCATTCCCCAGGGTTTCTTCTTTGGGGCGGCCCCCCAAAACCTTACCTGGTTTCCGGCCCTGGTCTGGAAACCGGGGCCCCCGGGGGCGTTTGGATCCCCGGAATCCTCCAAAAGGTAACCTTGGGAAAATAACCTTTAAAGGGCAGACCCTTTTTCCCCCAAAAATTAAAGGGGCCCGGGGGTTAAACCCCCAAGGGTTTTTTTAAAATTTTAGGCTTGCTTTTTTAGGGGTTTTTTGCTTTAATTTTACCATTTCCCCCAGGGGCCCCCAAATGGTTTTTTATCAACCCCCCCTTGAAAAAAGCAATCAATTTAAAACCCTTAAAATGGTTGAAAAAATTCTGGTAAATTCTTTTTAACCCCTTGTTTGGAATTTGGGGTTTTAAGGGGTTTAAAATTACACTTTTTGCTTAAAAAAGTGATTTTAAAAGGGTCTCTTTTCCGGCGTCTTGTTTTAAGGGTTTTTTTTCCCTTTTTTTTTGGGCCCGTCTTTGGGACCTTTTTCCAGGAAATTTTCCCAAAGGGGTTTTTTTTAAAATTTTTTCCCTTTTTTGGTTTCCAAGGGGGTTTTCCGTTTAAAATTCTTCCCAGGTTTTTCCCAAAAAAAAATGTTGGGGAAAAATTAAAAACCTAGAAAGGTTTTTTACAAAAACCCTGAAGCGAAATTTCACCCTTTAATGGGGTTTTTTAATGTTTTCGCAGTACCGACCTAAAGACCCAAATTTTTATTTGGGAAAAAATACAATTTTCCCCTTGGCCCCTCCCCCCTTCGTTTTAAGTCCTCCTTTCCCCAACCCATCACCTTTTTCCCCCAAGGGGCCCCAAATCCCCCCCCCCCCGGGCCGTTTTAATTTTTTGGAAGGTTAAAAATTCCCCCGGGGAATACCCCCAGGCCCTTAATTTTTTTCCCCAAAATTTTATGGGCCCAGTTTTTATATACTGTTTTAGTTTTATTTTATTGGTTTTAAAAACCCGGGAGAGTTGAATTTGCCTTTGGGAAACCCAAAAATTTACCATTAGCCCCGGGAAAACTTTGGGTTTTTTAACTTCTTTGGGGTTCGGGTTCAGGAGTTTGGGCCCCCCCCATTCCCGGAATTTCCCTTTACCGAAAGGGAGCCTATAGGGAAAACTTTTTAAATTTTTATATTAAACTGTTTTATTTCTTATGATAAAGGAAATTAAAGGGTGGGGGGGAGGACGGGAAGGGGTGCCCTTCCGTTCCCAAAAAGGGGAAGGGGGAAACCGGGGTTTAAATCCCGTTTTGAAGAGTCTAAACCCCTTACACTTATTGTCTTATTAGTGCATACATAGCATCTCTGCCGAGCGCTCTTGCTTTTATAGGGAGTGATTTCTGTGTGCAGATTTGGGACCATTCCTTCCAGGATTTTCCAAGTGTAGATTATGATATATCTCTCCCTCCTGCGTTCCAACGAGTACAAGTCAAGTGCTTCCAAGCGTTCCCAGTAGTAAAGGTGCTTGACAGAACTTATACGTGCAGTAAAGGTTCTCTGTACACCCCTCTAGATCTGCGATTTCACCTGCTTTGAATGGAGATGTTAATGTACAGCAGTATTCCAGCCTAGAGAGAAACAAGTGATTTGAAAAGGATCATCATTGGCTTGGCATCTCTCGTTTTGAACGTTCTCATTATCCATCCTATCATTTTCTTTGCACGTGCGATCGTGGCACTGTTGTGATCCTTGAAAGTGAGATCCTCGGACATTACTACTCCCAGGTCCCTTACATTATTTTTCCGCTTTATTGTATGGCCAGAGTTTGTAGTATACTCTGTTCTAGTTATTATCTCCTCCAGTTTTCCATAACGGAGTAGTTGGAATTTGTCCTCATTGAACATCATATTGTTTACCATTGCCCACTGGAAAACTTTGTTTATATCTTCTTGGAGGTTAACCGCGTCCTCAGCAGATGACAGCCTCATGCAGATCCTAGTATCATCCGCAAAGGATGATATGGTGCTGTGATGTATATATCTGTCTATGTCTGATATGATGATGAGAAATGAGATGGGGGCGAGTACTGTGCCTTGTGGAACAGAGCTCTTCACTATGGCAGCCTCCGATTTAACTCTGTTGACCACTACTCTTTGTGTTCGATTTGTTAGGAAGTTGAAGATCCATCTCCCCACTTTCCCAGTTATTCCTTTAGCACGTATTTTATGGGCTATTACGCCATGATCGCATTTGTCAAATGCTTTTGCAAAGTCTGTGTATATTACATCTGCATTCTGATTTTCTTCCAGTGCATCCAAGGCCATATCATAGTGATCCAGTAGTTGTGAGAGGCAGGAGCGACCTGCCCTGAATCCATGTTGCCCTGGATTGTGCAGATTTTGGGAATCCAGGTGATTTGCAATCCTGCTTCTTAGCACTCTTTCAAAGATTTTTATGATGTGGGACGTCAGAGCTATTGGTCTATAGTTCTTAGCTAATGCTTTGCTGCCGCTTTTATGGAGTGGGGCTATATCCGTCGTTTTAAGTGACTGGAATTTCACCCATGTCCAAGCTCCTCCTCCATAGTGTACTTAGGGCACGCGAGAGGGGCTTCTTGCATTTCTTAATGAAAACAGAGTTCCACGAGTCTGGGCCCGGGGCTGAGTGCATGGGCATGTTGTCAATGGCTTTTTCGAAATCTATTGGAGTTAGGGTAATGTCAGAAATCTGGCATACATTTATGGAGTTTTGAGGCTCATTCATGAAGAAATCATTTGGGTCGTCGATCCTCAGACCGATTAGTGGTTCACTAAACACAGAGTCGTACTGGGATTTCAATATTTCACTCATTTCCTTGTTGTCATCTGTGTAAGTCCCATCCTGTCTGAGTAAGGGCCCAATACTAGATGTGGTATCTGCCTTGTTTTTGGCATATGAAAATAAATATTTTGAATTTCTTTCAATTTCACTAATAGCTTTAAGCTCCTCCTGTCTCATCTGGTTCCTGTAAGAGTCATTTAACTTAAGTTCGATAGTTTCCACTTCCCTGGTCAGCGCCTCGTTTCGTGTATCGGATATTCTAGCACTCCTGAGGAGCTCAGTGACTCTTCGTTGTCTTCTGTAGAGGGAGCGTCTTTCTCTCTCCAGTTTACTCCTGCTCTTCTTTCTTAGGGGAAAATGCCTAGAACAGCTTCGCGCCGGGAAAAGTTGATCCTTTCAAGGCACGGGTTTGGATCCATGTCTTTTTAAATATCTTCCCAAAAGGGTTTCGTTTAGGAAAAGTTTACCTGGCCCCCCAGTTTGATTTTTCTTTTTTTTTGTTGAATTTGTATTTTGGTGAAGACACCTTCACGGTACTTTCTTTCCCTGCTGACGGGAAACCCCCTATGCATGTACGTCTGGATTTTTGATTGGGTTTTCGCCCGGGAATTGTTGTTTTTATTTTCCCCTTTATGTCTTTTTTCGGCCTCATTTTTTTGGGAAGAAAAAGGGTCAAGGGGGTTTTTTTCTAGTGTTGTTGGGCTCCACTACCCTGCGGGGCTTAAGGTGTTTTTTTGGGCAGAGACTTAGTAGTCATGTGTGGTGTAACCTTTTTCATCTGCGCAAACCCCCTGGGGATTTTTTTCAGCAATAACATTTTTTTGCTCTTTCTTCCATTTTTTTAATGCCTTGGGTTTGGGAAATCACCAAGCAGAAAGGGAAGGGTTTGGGGGGATGGAGCTGGAAGATTTTCCAGCAGTAATAAAATTTTTTTCATAGCCTGTTCCTTAACTGTTGTGGGTTGCATCGGGGTGGCTTGTATACAACCACGATAAACTAGGTTTTGGTTCCCCAACTTTATTGATAAAACTTAAACTACCCTTTTTGGGGTGTTCAGCAACTCCGTGCAGATGAGGGACCCTTTGCCCATACGGGCCCAAACCCCCCCCCCCTTTGCTGCCTGTTCATTCTGTCCATCTAAAAAGGTTGAAACCACTTTTCCATTTTTATCACTATCAAAGGACTTTTGGTGAGCCCCTCTGGGGAAGGGCTGAAAACATTGAAATTAGACTCCTCTAAAGCCCCACTGATAAAAGGTTTTTTTGTTGTTGGGGATGGCTTAAGGCCCTGTATTTAAACCTGGGTTACCTGGAGGAAAACCCGGGGATCAACGCCCCCCGGGCCCCGTCCTTTCCCAGGCCTCCCCAAAGGTTTCAGGGCCGGACAACTAGGCTTTTAAACTGTGGCCGCACCCACCCAAACCCGTACGACCACACCCTGGCGTTTCCGGCACTGACTTTGGGTTCTGCCCAGCTCTCTTTTAAAGGGCACCCGGGGTTTTAAATTGGGGAAATTTCCCCCTAATGCTTGATGGGAGGCGTTGAATTTTTTTGGGGCCCCAGACATTTATGTTTTTTTTCCCTTTAGTGTATCCAAGGGGGGCCCTACTTTTTTTTGGGGGCTTTTTTGCATCGCCTCCCCGGGCCCTTTTACTTTTGTAGGGAGTAAATTTCTGTGTGAAAGTTTTGGGGACCATTTCCTTCCCAAAATTTTCCCAAAGTTTTAGATTATGAAAAATTTCTCCCCCTGCTTTCCCAAAACGAGTGCAAGTCAAGTGCTTCCAAGCTTCCCAGTATTTTAAGGGGCGCTTGACAAAAATTTAAAACGTGCATTGAAGGATTCTTTTTCACTCTCTAAAATCTGCGATTTCACCGCTTTAAATGGAGATTTAATTTTACGGGCAGAAATTCCAGCCTAAAAGAAACAATGTTTTGGGAAAAGGGACATCAGGGGCATGGCATCTCTCTTTTTTTGAAAGTTTCTCTTTTATCCACCCCAAAACATTTTCTTTGCACGTGCGATCGGGGCACTGTTTTGACCCCTTGAAAGTGAGACCCCTAAAGACATTACAAACCCCGGGCCCCTTTAACATTATTTTTTTTTTGCTCTTTTGTAGGGCCCCGGAGTCATTGGGTAAACCTTTTTCAAAGTTATTATCTTCCTTTCAGTTTTCCATAACGGAGTATTTTGGAAATTTTTGTCCTCTTTGAACATCATATTGTTTCCCCTTTGCCCACTGGAAAATTTTGTTTATACCCTTCTTGGGGGTTTAAAACCGCGTCCCCCGCAGATGACACCCCTCTTGCAGATCCAAGTATCATTCGAAAAGGGAAGATCGGTGCTGTGGTTTTACACCTGTTTTTTTTTGTCTGAAAAGAGGAAAAAGGAATAAGAGGGGGCGAGAAACGGGCCCCTTGTGGAAAAGCTTTTCACTATGGAAAGCCTCCTTTTTAAACCCTCTTTTGCCCCCCTTAACCTTTGTTTTTTCGATTTGTTGGGAAGTTGAAGATCCCATTCCCCATTTTCCCCCAGTTTTTCCCTTTTAGAACGATTTTATGGGGCTATTACGCCATAAACCCCATTTGTAAAATGCTTTTGAAAAAATTTCCTGTGTATATTACATCGCATTCTGATTTTCTTCCAGTGCACCCAAAGGGCCCCCCCCCATTTTCATAGTGATCCAGTAGTTTTTGAGAGGCAGGAGCGACCTCCCCTGAACCCATGTTGCCCTGGATTGTGCAGTTTTTGGGGAATCCAGGTAAATTTGCAATCCTGCTTTTTAGAAACCCCTTTCAAAGTTTTTTATGATGTGGGACTTCAGAGCTTTTTGGGTCTAAAGTTCTTAGCAAAAGTTTTTTGGCCTCCCAAAACCCTTTCATGGAGTGGGGCTATATCCTTTGTTTTAAAAGTGCCTGGGGAAATTTTTCCCCCAGGTCCAAGTTTCCCTCCTCCATGTGAAACTTAGGGGCACCGAGAGGGGTTTTTTGCATTTTTCTTAATAAAAAACAGAGTTCCAGGTCGGGGCCCGGGGCGATTGCATGGGAAATTTTTGTCAATGATTTTTTTTCAAAAATCTTTTCATTTAGGGTAATGTCGGAAACTGGCATACTTTTTGGGTTTTTTTGGGGGCTCATTCAGAAGAAATCTTTTGGGGTCTTCGATCCCAACCGATTAGTGTTCACAAAACACAGAGTCGAACTGGGATTTAAAATTTTCACCCCCTTTTTCCTTTTGTCATCTTGTAATTTCCCCCCAAACCCTGTCGTGAGAAAGGGGCCCCGATACTAATTAAAAATTTTGCCTTTTTTTTTGGGCATATGAAAAGAAAATTTTGGGAATTTTTCTTTAAATTTTCACTAAAGTTTTGGGCCCCCCTCCTCCCCTCTCCTGGTTCCTGTAAGAGTCATTTGCTTAAGTTCGATATTTTTCCATTTCCCCTGGCGGGGGGGGGGGCCCCCTTTTCGTGTATCAGATATTTCTAGCATTTCCTGAGGACCCCAGTGACTCTTGGGTCGTTTTTCTGTAAGGGACTTTTTTTTTTCTCTCCAGTTACTCCTGCCCTTCTTTTTTTCTTAGGGGAATAGGGCCTAAACAGCTTCGGCTACCAAAGTTAAACCCTTTTCAAGGCACTGGTTTGGATCCATGTCTTTTTTAAGCCCTTTTTTTCCCCCAAAAATGTTTCTTTTAGGACAGGGTTTACCTTGCCCCAGTTGATTTTCTTTTTAGTTTTGAAATTGTATTTTGGGTGAAGACCCCCTTTTCACGGGTCCCAATGAAATTCGGGCTGTTCAGGACCCCCTATGAAATGTACGTCTGGATTTTCGTTTAAATTTGGTAAAATGGGAAATTTAGTTTTTTTTGGATTTTTCTTAGCCCTCTTATCGGGTCCTCATTATTTGTGAAGAAAAGGGGCCCAAGGGTTTTTTCTAGTCTTGTTGGCCCCCCTATCTGCGGGGTTTAAAGGGTTTTTTTTTTCGCAAAGATTTATTAGCTCATGGGGTTTTGGGGCCCTTTTTCCATCTGCACTCCCTTCCGGGGAATTTTTTTCCAGCTATAACATTTTTTGCTACATTCTTCCTTTTTTGTACCCAAATTTGAAATCCCCAAAGGCAGAAGATGCTTGGGGATGGACCCCTAAAAGGTTTTTCCAAAAGAAAACGTTTTTCCTGTACCTGTTTTCCTTAAAATGTTGTGGGGTTGGGAAAATCTGGTGGTTTATACAACCACAATCTTTCTCGATTTTTATTGATAAAAATTTTCAACTACCCTCTTTTGGGTTTTTCAGCAACTCCCCTTGCAAAAAAGGGGACTCTTTGACATACGGGCCAATTTTGAAACAATATAAACGGGTTGGGTTTTCTGTGTTTTTTGGGGGGGTTTTTTGGTTTATTGGCATAAAGTAGTTGAAATTTCTGGGGGGCCATGGGGGGGCCCACTGGCTGTGCCTCCGCCCCAACAAGGTTTCCAAAGGGGTGGGGACTTTTTTTGGGTTATTTCCTTCCATTTTCTTTTTTTCCGTTTCCTGCCACTAAAAAATCACCTGGATTTGGGGTTTCGTGCTACTATTTTTTTTTGTCTTGGGGGTCTTTTGCCCTTCCTGGTCCCTTCTAGATGGAAAGCAGGGAAACGATTTTGAAAACCTCCTTCGGAGGCCCGAGGATAAAAACCTTTTTTTGGGTGAAAAAAAGGGTACAGGAAGAAGAACGACACACTTTTCCCCTTTAGACAGGAAAGGGCGCTAAAATTTTTTTGGGGTCTTTAAAGTTGGGATGTCCCATTTTTTTCCCGATATTCCATGCTTACAGATGCCCCAAGCATAAAATTTTTCACAAATTAAAACCCTTTTTTTGAGAATTGTTGGGAGGTGTGTTTTCAATTTCTGCAGGTTCGGGACTGCCAAAATATAATCCTTTTAGTATCCCCCCCGGGCCACCCCCTCCCCGGATTCCCCCTACTTCCCTCAGTAGAGGAAAACGAGGAGACCCCCTCTCAAAAAATCTTACTTGGGGTTTTAAAAACCCAGGATAACACAAGAAAGTCAAGCATTAAAGTTTCATCCTTTTTTTTCGCCCGCCCTCCCCCGGTAGACCCAAGGGACTTTAGGACGTTCCCGTAATTAAAAACACACCAAACGTCAGCGTGGGGACACCCAAAGGGGTGTCTGACCAAAAGTGGTGTGCGACACTAAAGTGGGTGTTTCTGACACTAACGTGGGCGTGTGACACTAACGTGGGCGGGGGTGACACTTTCCCTGGGCGTGGTACCCCCAGCGTGGGCGGGGAAAGGGGGGGTCACCGGAAGCTGGGCCCCCCTCCACCCAAACACAGACGCAAAATTACCTCTGCGCGTGTGCTTACCTGTTTTTTGTTTTCAGGGGGCGATTTTATAGCTCCCCGGCCCCGCCCTCCTACAACCGCAGCCGTCCCTGTGTGGAAAACGGAGAAACTATCTAATCTCGTGGATCGTAATTTTTTTTTCATGTTTTCCAAATTTAAAAAAAAATTAAATGGGAAGCATATAGAAAAATTTAATTTTTTAATTTTATTAAAACAAGTTTTTAAACAAGGAAGGGAAGGACAGCTCCCCGTTTTTCCCTTTGGTTTAAAAAGACCTCTGGCATTTAAGGGGAAATTTTTAAAAAGGGAAAGGGAAAATATAGTTTTTTCTGTTTTTCCCGGAGAAAAGGGGGTTTTGGGGGGCAACGCCCCCGCGGGGCCCCCCTGGGGACCAGGCCTGTAAACGTCGGTTTTTTTTTTAAAAATATTTTGGGGAGGTTTTTTTTACCCCCTTTTATACCTGCTCTGGTGTTTTGTAATCACCTATTTGGGGGTTGCAGGGGGCGAGTCACAGCTCCTGGCCCCCCCCCCCTTCGCTGATTGCTACTAGGTCCTCTCTCTCCCTTTCCCCAAAACCCCGTTTTAAAACTATAAGGTTTCCCCCCTCCACTACTCCCCTTTCTTAGGCTTATTTTCCCCGGGCCCGACTACTCCCAGACTGAAGAAATACTTTTCCAAAAATCCCTTTGATTCATCTGGGGTCTTTTTAACCCTTCCCCAATTTTTGACCTCCTTTTTGTCCCGTGTCCCATCTGTGTGTGTGTGTGTGTTTTTGTGTTGGGGTGTGTGGTGGTGGTGTGTGTGTGGTGTGTGCCCGTGGGGTGTGTTTGTGGGGTCAACAAACTTTGTGTGTGCATTTTTTTGGGGAATTTAGGGCCCAGACTTTTTTTTTTTTTCTAGGGTTTGTTAGGTTCAATTTTTAAATTTTTCTCCTGGTTCCCTTTTGTAAGTCAGTAAACCCGCGTCAACCCCATTGCAAACCTCTAAACCCTTTCGATTTTCTGAAAATGCTTTTTTTTTTTGGGGTTTCCCTGTGGGTATCTGAGTTTGCAGAGAACAGGGCCCCCCCCGGCCAGGTCCCAACCAGGCCCCCTGGTGGATGAAGACTTGATCATCTTTAAACCCGGGCCTACGCCCGTCCCAACAACCCACACCCCGGGTGATCGAGTATTCTCCATCACCGGGGACTTATCCAATTCCCTAAAGACAAAGTGGGGGTCTGTTTTATAATCCCCCTTGCGTTTTTAAAAAGGGGGGGTTGAAGAGTCCCCTGGCCCCTTGCCCCTTATTGCTCTTTAGGGGGGAAGGGTTTCCAAACCCTTTTGCCGGTTTGTGGCCCTTTTGGGAGAAAAGTTTCCTTTTAGATATAAAAAACCCCTTCCCCCTTTTTGATTTTTTTTCCCCGGTATACATTATCAAAATTTCTCCTCGAGTACAGGGAAGGGTTTTTTAGACAAATCCCGTAATAAAGTTTTCCAAAATGACAGAAAACAAGGGTTCCAAAGTTGGTTCGTGTTGTTGACCGGGTGTTCTCCCCCTCAACAACAGATAGCCATCAAAATTAAAAAATGAAATTAAAAAATTGGTAAGAGTCTAGGGCACCCAAAGGGAGAAATCCAGGAAAACAAGGTAAGTCCCCGGAAAACGAGGGCAGAGTCCAGGACAAAGGGTAAAGCCAGGGCACAGGGTAAGGTCCAGGACACAAGGATAATCCAGGAAGCAGAAACCCAGCACAGCTACAACCCCTACAAACTTTTTCTTACTTACTGTGAAAACCCGCGAAATAAGATCCAGGCGATTGAGAAGGGGGGGGAGGGGGGATACAACCCCAGTAGAGGATTGATGGCAGCATCACTCAGTGGGGTGTGGGGCCCTGGTGGCCTCAGGGGTGCCATGCATCATGACGACACCGGCGCCACCACCTCATCACTCTCAGGGTACCCCAACACACGCACACGCACACGCACACACACACACACGCACACGCACACACACGCACACCCACACACACACACACACACACACACAGAGGCCCATAATGCAGTACGCAGCACCAGTTTGGAACTCACACCTGGTCAAACACGTAAAGACATTCGAGAAAGTGCAAAGGTTTGCAACAAAGCTAGTTCCAGAGCTAAGGGGAATGTCCTACGAAGAGAGGTTAAGGGAAATCAGCCTGACGACACTGGAGGACAGATGGGTCAGGGGAGACATGATAACGACATACAAAATACTGCGTGGAATAGACAAGGTGGACAGAGACAGGATGTTCCAGAGATGGGACACAGAAACAAGGGGTCATAACTACAAGCTGAAGACTCAGATGAGTCAAATGGATGTTAGGAAGTATTTCTTCAGCCACAGAGTTGTTAGGAAGTGGAATAGTCTGGCAAGCGATGTAGTGGAGGCAGGAACCATACATAGTTTTAAGACGAGGTATGATAAAGCTCATGGAGCAGGGAGAGGGAGGACCCAGTAACGGTTAGTGAAGAGGCGGGGCCAGGAGCCGAGTCTCGACCCCTGCAACCACAATTAGGTGAGTAAACACACACGCACGCAGGCAGGCAGGCACGCACGCACGCACGCACACATACACACATACACACATACACACATACACACATACACACACATACACACACATACACACACATACACATACATACACATACATACACATACATACACACACACACACACACACACACACACACCACACACACACACACACACACACACACACACACACACACACACACACACACACACACACACACACCACGCACACACCACACACACGCACACACACCAAAGGTACAGGAATAGTGAAAAAGCCAGGATGAGCCCTTGGTTCACCCAAAGGTGCAGGGAGGCCAAAACCAAGTGTGCTAGGAAATGGAAGAAGTATAGAAGGCAAAGGACCCAGGAGAATAAGGGGAGCAGTCGTAGAGCCAGAAATGAATATGCACAGATAAGAAGGGAGGCCCAACGACAATATGACAATGAGATAGCAGCGAAAGCCAAATCTGACCCAAAGCTGATGTACCGCCACATCAGTAGAAAACAGTCAAGGATCAGGTAATTAGGCTGAGGAAGGAAGGAGGAGAGATCACAAGAAACGACCGAGAAGTATGTGAGGCACTCAATATGAGATTCAAAGAAGTGTTCACAGAGGAGACAGAAGGGACTCCAGAAAGGCAGAGAGGTGGGGTACACCATCAAGTGTTGGACACAATACATACAACCGAGGAAGAATTGAAGAGGCTGTTAAGCGAGCTAGATACCTCAAAGGCGATAGGGCCGGATAACATCTCTCCTTGGGTCCTGAGAGAAGGTGCACAGGCGCTTTGTGTGCCACTGACAACTATCTTCAACACATCTATCGAAACAGGACGACTACCGGAAGTATGGAAGACTGAATATGTAGTCCCAATTTTTAAAAAAAGGTATAGACACGAAGCATTAAACTACAGACCAGTGTCACTGACGTGTACAGTATGAAAGGTCATGGAGAAAATTATCGGGAGAAGAGTGGTGGAGCACCTGGAAAGGATTGAGCTTGTCAACGACAGTCAGCACGGTTTCAGGGATGGGAAATCCTGTGTCACAAACCTTCTGGAGTTCTATGACAGGGTGACAGCAGTAAGACAAGAGAGAAAGGGGTGGATAGATTGCATTTTCTTGGACTGTAAGAAGGTGTTTGACACAGTTCCACACAAGAGATTAGTGCGGAAGCTGGAGGACCAGGCAGAGATAACAGGGAAGGCACTACAATGAATCAGGGAATACCTGTCAGGAAGACAACAGCGAGTCATGGTACGTGGTGAGGTGTCAGAGTGGGTGCCTCTAACGAGCGGGGTGCCACAGGGATCAGTCCTAGGTCCGGTGCTGTTTCTGGTAATTGTGAATGGCATGACAGAAGGAATAGGATCCGAAGTGTCCCTGTTTGCAGATGATGTGAAGTTGACGAGAAGAATTAAATCGGAGGAGGACCAGGCAGAGCTACAGAGGTATCTGGACAGACTGCAGGCTTGGTCCAGCAACTGGCTCCTGGAGTTCAACCCCACCAAGTGCAAAGTCAAAGAAGGGCAAAGAAGACCACAGACGGAGTACAGTCTAGGAGGGCCAGAGCATACAAACCTCACTCAAGGAAAAGGATCTTGGTGTGTGTATAACACCGGGCACATCTCCTGAGGCGCACATCAACCAAATAACTGCTGCAGTATACGGGCGCCTGGCAAACCTAAGACCAGCATTCCGACATGTAAATAAGGACTCATTCAGGACCCTGTATACTGCGTACGTTAGGCCCATATTGGAATATGCAGCGCCAGTTTAGAACTCTCACCTAGCCAAGCATATAAGGAAACTAGAGAAAGTGCAAACGTTAGCAACTAGTCCCGGAGCTAAGGGATATGTCCTACGAGGAGAGGTTAAGGGAAATCGACCTGACGACACTGGAAGACAGGAGAGATAGGGGGGAATATGATAACGACATAAAATACTGAGAGGTATAGACAGGGTGGACAGAGACAGAATGTTCCAGAGATGGGACACAGCAACAAGGGGTCACAGTTGAAAGTTGAAGACACAGATGAACCACAGGGATGTTTGGAAGTATTTCTTCTGTCACAGTTGTTGGGAAGTGGAATAGCCTGGGTAGTGATGTAGTGGAGGCAGGATCCATACATAGCTTTAAAATGAGATATGATAAAGCTCACGGAGCGGGAAGAGTGACCGGGTAGCGGCCAGTTGAAGAGGTGGGGCCAGGAGCTGTGAATCGAACCCCGCAACCACAACTAGGTGCGTACACACATACACACACATACACACACACACACACACGTGGAACAGTCTGGCGAGCGAATAGTGGAGGCAGGAACCATGCATAGCTTTAAGACGAGGTATGATAAAGCTCATGGAGCAGGGAGAGAGAGGACCTAGTAGCATTCAGTGAAGAGGCGGGGCCAGGAGCTGAGTCTTGACCCCTGCACCTACAATTAGGTGAGTACACACACACACACACACACACGCACACGCACACACAATGAGTGTCTAGGTGGCTACACAACCACGTAGTGGAGACCAGGACAGTCTGGCTGCAGTTGATGATACAAATGAAGATTAGTTCGGCATTAAAGAATAAAGGTTGCATTATCCTGACTGGACTAGTTCATTTAGTTCCAGACTTGTAAACTACCATAACAACATACTACAGTGAGAGAGATGGCAGCAAGTACAACACAGTAAAGAGGATATGTTGCTGTTTGCAGGTTATGCTCAAGAGTTTTTTTAAACTCAGGAATGATGACTGAAGATGACCCTGAAAGGTCACCACCCTTCAGTTCTGGTTCAGTAATGACCGTAGATGACCCTGAGAGGTTACCACCCTTCAGCCCTGGTTCAGTAATGACTATATGACCCTGGAAGGTCACCACCCTTACGGTTCTCTGAACCATTCATCTACAAAGTCTTCCATACATACACGAGGAACTGGAGTTTCCAAAGTCAGTGCCTGGAGGTTACCTGGAGGTTATTCCGAGGATCAACGCCCCCGCGGCCCGGTCCATGACCAGGCCTCCCGATGGATCAGGGCCTGATCAACTAGGCTGTTACTGCTGGCCGCACGCAGTCCGACGTACGAGCCACAGCCCGGCTGATCCGGCACTGACTTTAGGTATCTGTCCAGCTCTCTCTTGAAGGCAGCCAGGGGTTTATTGGCAATTCCCCTAATGCTTGATGGGAGGCTGTTGAACAGTTTTGGGCCCCGGACACTTATGGTGTTTTCTCTTAGTGTACCAATGGCGCCCCTACTTTTTATTGGCGGCATTTTGCATCGCCTGCCCAGTCTTTTACTTTCGTAGGGAGTGATTTCTGTGTGCAGATTTGGGACCATTCCTTCCAAGATTTTCCAAGTGTAGATTATGATATATCTCTCCCTCCTGCGTTCCAACGAGTACAAGTCAAGTGCTTCCAAGCACTTGATGTGGTGCTTACGTTGGATTTCTTGCAGCTAGCACCAACAACCTGATTGGTCAAGCCATCCGGACCAGGCCACATGGGCATTGACCCTCGGAACACTCCCCAGGTAGACTTCAGGTACCTTCCTAGAATCAATAGAACATCTAAACTATTGAGATCGCCTCAAAACACTTGTAATCATGCGCGCGCGCGCGCACACGACGGGCGAAGAATGAAGGGGCGGGGACAGGAGCTTTGAATCGACCCCCCGCAACCACAATTAGGTGAGTACACACACACACACTGTACCTTATAACAACAGTGAGAGAGAGAGAGAGAGAGAGAGGAGAGAGAGAGAGAGAGAGAGAGAGAGAGAGAGAGAGATAAGGGATGATGTGAGGAATAAATGCAGTAAAGAACTGGAGTAAAAAAAAGTATCATTAGAGAATACTGTCAACAACGGTGGTTAACGCGTCTTCAGCCTCCTTACAAGACAACACTTTGATTATTACCTGCTCCAAGTACTTATCAGGCAGGTTGTGATGTTTTGCGAAGGCCTGCAGGAAGCTAGCAACAACAGCCTGGTTGGCGAATCAGTCAACAATGAGGTTGCCCTCGAGTCAACCTTCGAAAGTAGAACAATAGAAGTTGTCCCGCCAGGCCCGGGCACCGAATTCTGGACCTTTAAGTTGTCACTCAAATGCTCTACTTTTGATCACCAGGTTGGGATTATGATGGTAATATTTTGGTAGCGGTGGCTAGGGTTGTAGAGCTTGCGGTAGTAATTTTATTCATATATAGGTACACATAAATACAGTTACATAAATTGTCATACATAGCAGCATATGTGTAATTTACTTAGGATAACCCAGGAAGTCAGATAAAGTGACTTAGGGTGGTGAAAGATTTTTTTTAATTAACATGACTAGGTACAAGGATACCTTTGACCCAACACTTCGACACTTCCAGTAGGGGCTAACACACAGGTACCTGTTTTCATTGCTATGTGGGCAGGGGCAGTAGGCGTGTAAGGAAATTTGCCTTGTTGTCGGTATCAGGGGACAGAACCCCTGAGCGTGCTGTTGTGAGTGGAATACTCTCACCAGTGAGCTAGACAACACCCCGTGTGGGAGAAGCTGGATGTTGAGGGGGGAGGGGATGTTCCTCCCTCACATTATTCTCTCCATCACTCACTGTTGCGTAGAGTTACACACCATCCTCTGCCCTCCCCTCCCTCTCATCACCTACCCAACTCAACCACCCTCCCCTTCCATATCTCCTACCCTTCCCTTCCATTCCCTCCCGTCCCCTCACCACCTCTCCTTTTCTATCCTCACTTTCCATTCCTCCACTGTCCCTCCCATTCCTCCCTCTCCTATCCCCCGAAGTTGCCTGTAGTCATCACTCCCGCATCCCGGTCCCAGATGTGGCCTCCGTGTTGTGGCTGCCCGATCCATCAGTGTGTTGGAGGTAGCAGCACAACCCACCGTAGGCACTTCAGCCCGGTTGATCAGGAAGTAACTTGAGCAACTTAATAAGTTCCATTTGAAGACTTCTAGGCGGCCGTTGGTAATTTCAAACCATTTATATTTCAATAACAGCTACTTAAACTGCATGAACGAGAGAGAGAGAGAGAGAGAGAGAGAGAGAGAGAGACGCCCAGGCATGCCAAGTAAACCCAAAGTTATTCAGAAGGAAAACGTTTCCATCTCTCTCTCTCTCTCTCTCTCTCTCTCTCTCTCTCTCTCTCTCTCTCTCTCTCTCTCTCTCTCTCTCTCTCTCTCCTCTCCCTCTCCCTCTCCCTCTCCCTCTCCCTCTCCCTCTCCCTCCCCTCCCCTACAGCTTGCAACAGAGCTCCACCCCCTGCAGCGTGTCCTGAAGGGACCTGGGGGAAGGTGGGGGACTGAGGAATGTTTTTTTTTTTTTTGTGCGAGTCTGAGGTCGTGTTTTTGAGGCGGGGCTGGTCGCCGGCTCACTGCCCTAATGACCGGACGTGACAGCAGACTCCACTTCCGCTACCATGATGCTGCCTCTGAGATGATCTCTCTCTCTCTTTCTCTCCCTGAGTCTCTCTCTCTCTCTCTCCCTGACTCTCTATCTCTCTTTCTCAGACTCTAACTCTCTCTCTCTATCTGTGTGTTCCATTCTTTTGTTCATTACTCTCTTCATCTTTCGTTCTTTCCCTCCCTGATATTCATTTTTCCCGTGTCAAAGGAATTGTAAGAAAATCACTGTTATCGTCTTTCCTACCTCCTTCATTCCACTTCGTTAAAACAGCGATTATCACCTGACCCTCTTCCCTTCCTTTGTGTTTCACTTTGATTTCATTGTGTTCGAGGTCTTACTGGTCGTTAAGTGTTTGTCCTGTTACTGGATTCGAGAGTTTCACGTCTTGTTCATTACTTGATCAACCGGGTTGTTGTTGCTGATGCCCGCGGCTGACAACCATCACAACGGCTGATCTGTCACATCCTGCTGCAGAAACTTGTTCAGGTTCCTCTTGGGGACTTGTACCTTTGTTGCGGCAATGTTTCTAATGTCTTCTGGTAGCAGGTTGGCGAGTCTTTGCCACGGATGTTGACACATTCTTCTCTTAGTTGTGGCTGTTAAATCCTTGCTCTTCACAGAGTTTATTCGCTCTTCTTTCTGTATCTCCCATTCTAGTATCTTCCATATCTTTATTATCTGGAGTTTACCTGGAGAGAGTTCCGGGGGGTCAACGCCCCCGCGGCCCGGTCTGTGACCAGGCCTCATGGTAGATCAGGGCCTGATCAACTAGGCTGTTACTGCTGGCTGCACGCAATCCAACTTACGTGTCATGTGGGTTCGATTATGTGGATGGGGTAAAAATACTCACGTAGGCTGGTAGTACGTATAATATATAAGGGAAAGCATGGGAAGCGCCAACAGCCGACCTGCCTCTCTCTGCTCCCTATCTTAGACTGACTTACCAGTGCCTCGCAGGTAAGGCATTCAAAAATATGCTATGGTCAGCAGCAACATGAATAACAGTCAGTGATTCACACAGACGGTTGGTAGTGAGTCATCTACTGGTAACTGGTTACTGGTAACTAGTACTACTGAGAGCTCGGCGACGCTAACGTATGTTGTCCTGACATACAGCTAATACAAACTAGAGACGGCAGGCGTACGGCTTGGGCTGATTCTATACAATGTCAAAGTACACAACAATTGAACATTATAACACACATAAGTAGAATATTGGAATGGAAGCTTACATAATTGAAACTAATAAAACTGTAACGCATTACAAGGTATGATATAGCACAACTCATCGAATGAAACTCAACATTGGGATTACACAATAGAAGTGATAAAGAAAAATTTGATCGATCGATCTGTATTCATGTGATCTACGGATTCTGAGGAAGGAATATATACAAAGAAAGAAGTGTTTAACAGAAAGGCAGATTCGGTGCACTCAAATCTAGACTGTTAACTCTCAGAATTCGGAGAGAACATGAACACAAAAAAAAATCTTGAATACTGATAAGTTGATACTGTAATTATTCATCTATACAGGTTATTTACATTTAACCTCAACTCTGGTAGGGTGAGATTGACATATGCAGAATGGGTGTCATCTCTGGGAGGATCAAACTCTGTTGCACTGGCTAACTCATGCCGTATTTGAGGCAAATCTGAATTGGTAGTTACAAATGATACTTGAGGATTTCTCAATACCTGTTGTGTACGTAGGGAATAACAACATTCAGGTTGATCGTCTGACTGAGTATCAGAGGTAGAGAGTACAGGATCAGGAGGATTGTCAGAGTCTGTCACATTAGTCTGGGTTGGAACATCATTATCATCACATACTAACTTCATATGATCTAAATGCAATTCTTTATACTGACCAGTACTAATTTCTCTAACCTTATACTTATTACCAGTGATATGTTCAACTACTCGATAAGGATCAACAAACTTTTGATCAAGCTTAGGCATTGCAGACGTTTTGTTAAAGTTAGTCAGCATAACTCTCGAACCTACTTTGATTTTGGACGGCTTTTGCTCGAGTGTTAGCGACTCTTGTAAATTCTGCTGTTGATTTATGAAGTGTTTCACGGATTCTTCTAAAGACGCTTTGAGCTAGGCTGGTACGAGTTGCTATGAAATCATCAGGGTTGTAATTTGGTTTCGGATTAGAATATAGCAACTCATAAGGCAAACGTTTATCTACACCGTACAATGCATAATGTGGAGTGTCACCTATGGACACATTATAAGCAGAATTTATAGCACACTGCACATCAGGGTATAACTTCATCCCAAGTTTCACTGTTGGGATTGATAGTGGCTCTCAAGAAATCAAGTACTTTCTTATTGGTTCGTTCCGCTAACCCATTGCTGGCAGGATGATGAGGAATAATGGTGGATTTAGAGATCTTGTACAAGGTACACAAATTTTCAAGAATCTCATTACAGAATTCACCACCATTATCTGTTACTAGGGACTTAGGGGTGGTATGCCTGCAGATAATGCGTTCTTTAAACGCTTTAGCTACTGTCTCTGCAGTCTTATCTGCAATAGGGACTAACTCACAATATCTGGTGAAATGGTCTACCATAACACATAGATGTTTGTTACCCTGAAGGGAACATTGGAAATTAGTTAACAAATCTAGCACAACTCTCCCATGGTTTGCTAGTAGTTGGATACACTTGGATTGGATTAGGACTATTAGCATTACCTTTATGTTGCATGCAGACACTACATTTCTAACATACTCAGAAATATCAGCTGCCATACGAGGCCAAAAGTATTTCAATCTGACTTGTTTTACTGAATGATCCATACCAGGGTACGCAACACCTGGTACATTGTGAACTAGCTGTAAGGCTACATTCACTAGTGACTGTGGAATTACTAACTGGTATACTCTTCTGCTAGGAGTACCCAACTCGGCTGTTCGATACAGTAATTCTTGGTTCATGACAAAGTCACTGATGGGTGCTGGTGGCTTCACAGTCAGAATAAGATCTTCCTGGAGCAGGAATCGAATCACACCAGACCACATGGGATCTGTTCGTTGAGCATTCTTTACATCTTCGGCAGTATATGGAGGGTCTGCAGTTACTATACTAACATGTCGCAATAAGGCATCTGTGACTACATTTGACTTGCCAGGTAAGTGTTCAAAGGTGGGATTGAACTCTTGGATAGTCAAGGTCCATCTGGCTAACCTTCCAGTAGGTTGTTTGTTCTGGAATAAAGGTATCAGTGGAGCGTGGTCTGTCAAGACATGAACAGAGTACTGATAAATAATGTCTCGGAAGTGATTTAAAGACCATACTATTGCTAAAGCTTCTTGCTCAGTTACTGTATAATTACGTTCAGTCTTCGTAAGGACTCAGCTAGCAAATGCAACTGCGTTGTACGTACCAACAGTCTTCTGAGTTAGTACGGAACCTATGCCAATAGAACTAGCATCAGTTGTCAGATAGAATGGCTTAGAAAAATCTGGAAATTTCAAAATTGGAGCAGATGTTAGCTTTTCTTTTAGAGTTTGGAATGCTCTTTCTTGACAGAAGGTCCAAACAAAAGGAGCATCTTTCTTAAGCAACTCAGTTAGAGGAGCAGCTATGGAAGAAAAATTGGCAATGAAAGATCTATAAAAACCTGCTAAGCCCACAAAGGATCTTACGGCATCAGCAGTTTTGGGAGTTGGAAAATTTAGTACTGCAGTTACTTTACTTTGGTCGGTCGTAACCCCTCTAGGAGTGACTACGTGACCAAGAAACTTAATTTCTGATCTGAAAAATTGACATTTACACAGTTTGATCTTTAAAGGCTTCTTCAAGCTTACCAAGTACTACATCAAGTCTTTTCAAGTGTATCCACGTCTTTAGACATGACGATTACGTCATCTAAGTACACCATAAGTGCATTACCTATGAGACCTCTAAAGATATTAGTCATGAGCCTTGAGAACGTGATAGGGGAGGATCGTAATCCAAACGCCATACGGAGGAAGTGATAATGTCCTGTAGGAGTGGAGAATGCAGTTAGCTCTTGGCTGTCCTCGTGAAGAGGGACTTGCCAAAACCCTTGTAAGAAGTCCAGGGTTGAAAAGACTTTATCTCCAATGTTACGTAAAAGATCACCCAGTACAGGAAGTGGGAAGCGATCTGGAATAGTTTTCGCATTTAACTTCCTAAAGCCAATCACTGGGCACCAAGTACCATCCTTCTTAGGTACTAGGATCAAGGGTGCATTCCAAGGTGAATTGTTAGGTGCAATAACTCCATCATCAAGCATTTGATTGATCAATTCTTCTGCGACAGCAACTTGTGAATGAGGCATTCTTTACGCAGGTATATAGATAGGTCTAGTACTAGGTTCAAATGGAATACGATGGGACAATAAGTTTGTTATACCCATCTTCTCACCTGGTAAGGCAATGGCTTTACGACGTTTGTTCAACAGAGTCAACAAACGCTTGACTTCATCTGGGAAGTCAGTGGGAGCTAAATCTTTCTCCACAACTGGTGGAACAGATTGATCCAGTGAAGTGGATGAGGTCACACAGACGGTTGGTAGTGAGTAATCTACTGGTAACTGGTTACTGGTACTACTGAGATACGAAACACAGCCCGGCTGGTCAGGTACCGACTTTAGGTGCTTGTCCAGTGCCTGCTTGAAGACAGCCAGGGATCTATTGTAATATATCTCGCCTATACATACTGGCTCCCTTCCTCTCGTGTGTTAGTGTAATTTGTAAATGCTTAAAGTCGGATCGAAACGTCGTGATAAGCTTCTCTCACCTATGTGCGGGTTGTGTATATATCTCCTCCGTTTCAGAAAATACATTTCCAGAGCTCTTCCATTCTGGATGCTCAGCCCGGAATCAGAATCCACATGGTATATAAAACAAGAGACTAAGAATGTTACAGAAGTTGATTAAATGTGGAAGAGGCGGGCTTGTGCTTTTTAAAAATTGACAAAACCTAATTTGTAATACAGTACTGTACGTTTATAAATCGTGAACATAATTGTATCATTACATACCAAGACAGTATCAAGAAACGCAATTATACACGAAGATTATAGATAATTATAAGTATTACAAGCCGTGGGAATTGTGGCGGTGGGGGTGGTTGTTCTGGAGGTGGGGATGGTTGTGCTGTGATAGTGAAGCTAATAAGGATGGGCAGAAATGGTGGCTGTGTGGAAGGGGAATTGTTGTAGTGTTTGTGGGTAAGAAAGGGCGTTTTTTTTATTTATTATTATTATAATCAAGGGGAAGCGCTAAACCCGGAGGATTATACAGCGCCTGGGGAAGGATGGGGGGGTGTGGAAGGCATTCAGGCTTAATTCGGGGAACTGGAGCACAGATCCAATTTCCTAAATCAAGAGCCCCTCACCAACATCAAGGAACCTTCCTTGAGGGGTTTTTTTATTTAGCAAAATTAATTACATTGGCGATGTGTTGCTACCCTTGTCTTCAACGAGCATCTCAGTGCATAAGAGTAATTGCTACCAAATATCTGGTGGTCTTCAAGAGGGAACTGGACAAGTTCCTTAAATCAGTGCCTGACCAGCCGTGCTGTGGTTCGTACGTTGGACTGAGCGAGGCTAGCAATAACAGCGGTGTTGATCAGGCTATGATCCTCCACGAGGCCTGATCGGAAACGTCCTTCGGGTATATTTCAGGTATATAATAGTTACGTAGTGGGAAGGAAATCTAGGTGTGGTTATGTGTCGTATTCCATCACATAGGATGGGTTGCATATCATTTGAGGTCTTGGCTACATCCTGGGTAATAACGGAAAAGTACTCTTGACGTTCTTAACTTAGTAGTAAGTAATGGAAGCCAAGAGGATTAACCGGTTGAGTTGAAGATTGAGACACTTATGTACCATATGGGAATCTTTATTTAGGAAACGTTTCGCCACACAGTGGCTTCATCAGTCCAATACAAAGCAGAAAGGTGCAAGGAGAGGAGGAGATTGAGGTAATCAGTCCCTCAGCTTGGAGTCGATGTGTTCAGTCCATCAGTCTTGTAGAATGTACATCATAGGGCCGTAGACGTGGCTTATATACTGTAGTCAGGTGAGGCGAAGCAGGAGGAGGCGGGGTCATAGTGGTCATAGTCATAGTCGAAGTAGGTCTTCGTCCAAAGGTAGGACAAGTTGGAGAATTCTTTGTATCAAGATCCCATGATGATGCAGTGTCTGACAGTTGTGATGAATGGTTTTGAAAACCGACATATGATTCCCATATGGTGCATAAGTGTGTCAATCTTCAACTTGTCGGTTTTCAAAACCATTCATCATAACCGGTTGAGGTTAACTGTGGCCCGTTCTGAACAGCGCTGAAGTTCATACATAAGTGTTCAGATGCGTCAGCCTAATTTAGGAGACTTCAGTAGGGCAATGAAGATCACGTCAGATGTTCCGTTAAAGGTTCAGCAGCTACAGGATATATATATATATATATATATATATATATATATATATATATATATATATATATATATATATATATATATTATATATATATATATAATATGCAAGATAAGCCACAGGGTGGAAATCTTTAGCTCAAGTACTTTCACACCTCACTGCGCCATCAGGAGCTACGCAATGTTGCAAAGCAGCACATTGCGTAGCTCCTGATGACGCGCTGAGAAGTGTGAAAGTAATTGAGCTAAAGATTTCCATCCCCGTGGCTTGTCTTGCATTGTTAAGATCGCCTGTCTGCAATTGTTTTGATATATATATATATATATATATATATATATATATATATATATATATATTATATATATATATATATATATATATATATATATATATATATATATATTCGTAGGTTATGAAGAGGGTTGTAGGAAGGGGTGGCACAGTAATGGTGGTAATACCGTGGACACTTCTTCCTCCACAAAAACTAATTAAATTTGTCGAACTAATTGAGGCAGACACACACAGTCTGTTCAAACGAAAGGAGTAACACACAACAAAAAGAAAGAGAATGCCGGGTTAATTTACATATTATCCCGTTAGTCACACGTGTGAGTGAGAGATTCCCGGGGAGGGGTTATCTTGTGGCCAAGGATACTCTCTCACACACACACAACTACAGGCGCTCATATAACTAGTGTATTAGTAATTCCAGCTTTGCTGAAGGAAAACATTTAAATCTACCGTTGCGGCTTTACCCATTGTGGAATAATGCAAGTAATATTAACTCCAGCAACTCTGCTGGAAGTAGAGTTTTGATGCTGCCATAATACTGACCCCATAATGGAATGTCTGATGATATCCAGTGAAAAGCATGGGTACCATCAAACACTGCTGGGACAAATATCTTCACGAGATGCCAAATTAACCAGGCTGTGATGGATATATAGGCCAACGGGCCACCTGCAGCAACAGACTGGTTGACCAGGCAAGCGCCAGACGAACCTGGCCCAACGCCGGGCTCCGGGTGTAGGAAAAACTCTCGAAACTCATCAGAGATATATCAAAGGTACGTGCATACACAATTAAAGATTACTGTATGTCTCTGATAATTATGTTCGTATTGAAAGAATAGTACAGTAAATATTTATAATACACTGTAACTCCGTATGTCGATCACATGGCTATAATTCATCTTAGAGAGGGAGGGAACAAAAGAGCGTACAGAGGAAGGGAAGAGGAGAACGGAGGGGGGGGGGAGATGAAATAGGAGTAGAGGGAGAGAGAAAGCTAGAAAATAAGAAAGGGGAATGAGTAGAGATGCAGGCAGAGGAAAATAGATATTAGACCTGAATAGAGGGGAGTTAAAACGAAAGGGAGGAAGGAGAGGGGAGGTAAAAAAAAGAGCAGAGGGGGTAGAGAGTAGGGAGGGGAGGAGAAAGAAGAGGAGAGCCCAGCCATGGGCCAGGCTCGTGGCCCATATGGAGGGAAGAGGAAGAGAGAGAGGAGAGAGAGAAGAGAGAGAGAAGAGAGAGAGAAGAGAGAGAGGAGAGAGAGAGGAGAGAGAGAAGAGAGAAGAGAGAGAGAGAGAGAGAGAGAGAGAGAGAGAGAGAGAGAGAGAGAGAGAGAGAGAGAGAGAGAGAGAGAGAGAGAGAGAGAGAGAGAGAGAGAAGCAGAGTGGGTAGGAGAGGAGAGAGGAATGAACGGTCTAAAGGAGTAATGATGAGTGACATACTAGCGGGTAGCAACAATGTCATCAGCAACCATTACACACAAACTCACTCTCTCCATCAAATCTTTATTTTCTTCCACTTCTCTTTTTTTCCAACTCCACATTCTGCTTTTTTGTTATTCTTGCTCTTCTATACTCTTCGTTGTCTTTTATATTCTCCAGCTCCCGATGTGTACTTTCTTCCCTTCCTCTAAAGATGGATATAGATTGTCAAAACAGAAAAAGGTGATGAGGGTCATCAGATAAGCCAGGGAGGTCTGGCTCCAGACTGGACACGAAAGTAGGAGTCTTCGAAACTCTTCTCAGGTAAATCACATATGAAGAAAATGGGGTATGAATTGATTGTTAAGACAGAAAACTGGATGTTGGGATAGGTGGTTTATCAATTAGTGGTTTTGATGATATCTTCCCCACGGAACACTGCAAGTAGACTTCAGGTAGGTAGATGGCCCCGATCTTAGACCAGGCCTCCTAAGGTAGAAAGGAAATATTGCAGAATTAAGAACTATTAAGAGACACATAGGAAAGAAAAGGCATGTATGTACCGAATGTAGGTACCTTCTCGACTCGACCTTAGGAAGAAGAATGGGAAGCGGTTGGGAGGGACGAAAGGCTACGGGGGATAGAAAATGGGATGCGAGTAGGTAGGTCAAATACTGGCCAAAAAAAAAAAAAAAAAAAAAACTGAGAGTTGCTAGGTAGGCGAGAAAGGGAATGTAAGCGGCGGTGGTCACACGAGTGGAAAGGAATCCACTGTTATGGTGTGTGTGTACTCACCTAATTGTGGTTGCAGGGGTCGAGACTCAGCTCCTGACCCAGCCTCTTCACTGATCGCTACTAGGTCCTCTCTCTCTCTGCTTCCTGAGCTTTGTCATACCTCGTCTTAAAGCTATGTATGGTTCCTGCCTCCACTACATCACTTGCTAGACTATTCCACTTCCTGACGACTCTGTGTGTGTGTGTGTGTGTGTGTGTGTACTCACCTAATTGTACTCACCTAATTGTGGTTGCAGGGGTCGATACTCAGCTCCTGGCCCCGCCTCTTCACTGATCGCTACTGGATTCTCTCTCTCTCTGCTTCCTGAGCTTTGTCATATCTCTTCTTAAAACTATGTATGGTTCCTGCCTCCACTACTTCACTTGCTAGGCTATTCCACTTGCTGACAACTCTATGACTGAAGAAATACTTCCTAACGTCCCTGTGACTCGTCTGAGTCTTCAGCTTCCAGTTGTGACCCCTTGTCCCTGTGTCCCCCCTCTGGAACATCCTATCTCTGTCCACCTTGTCTATTCCCCGCAGTATCTTGTATGTCGTTATCATGTCTCCCCTGACCCTTCTGTCCTCCAGTGTCGTCAGTCCGATTTCCCTTAACCTTTCCTCGTACGACATTCCCTTGAGCTCTGGGACTAGCCTTGTTGCAAACCTTTGTACTTTCTCTAACTTCTTGACATGCTTGACCAGGTGTGGGTTCCAGACTGGTGCTGCATACTCCAGTATGGGCCTAACATACACAGTGTACAGTGTCTTGAACGATTCCTTATTAAGGTATCGGAATGCTATTCTCAGGTTTGCCAGGCGCCCGTATGCTGCAGCGGTTATTTGGTTGATGTGTGCCTCCGGTGATGTGCTCGGTGTTATGGTTACCCCAAGGTCTTTCTCCCTGAGTGAGGTCTGTAGTCTTTGTCCACCTAGCCTATACTCTGTCTGTGGTCTTCTTTGCCCCTCCCCAATCTTCATGACTTTGCATTTGGCTGGATTGAATTCGAGAAGCCAGTTACTGGACCACATGTCCAGCCTCTCCAGGTCTCTTTGCAGTCCTGCCTCATCCTCGTCCGATGTGTGCGTGTGTTACCATTCTGTCGTAGGCACGTGTCGATTAGACATTAGGCCTGTTGTATATGCGTGTGTGTGTGTGTGTGTGTGTACTCACCTAGTTGTGGTTGCAGGGGTCGATTCATAACTCCTGGCCCCGCCTCTTCACTGGTCGCTACTGGGTCACTCTCTGAACCATGAGCTTTATCATACCTCTGCTTAAAGCTATGTATGGATCCTGCCTCCACTACATCGCTTCCCGAACTATTCCACTTCCTGACTACTCTGTGATTGAAGAAATACTTCCTAACATCCCTGTGATTCATCTGTGTCTTCAACTTCCAACTGTGTCCCCTTGTTGCTGTGTCCCATCTCTGGAACATTCTGTGTGTGTGTGTGTGTGTGTGTGTGTGTGTGTGTGTGTGTGTGTGTGTGTGTGGTGTGTGTGTGTGTGTGTGTGTGTGTACTCACCTAATTGTTGTTGCAGGGGTCGATTCATAGGTCCTGGCCCTGCCTCTTCACTGGTCACTACTAGGTCCACTCTGCTCCATGAGCCTGTGTGTGTGTGTGTGTGTGCACTCACCTAGTTGTGGTTGCAGGGGTCGATTCACAGCTCCTGGCCCCGTGTGTGTGTGTGTGTGTGTGTGTGTGTGTGTGTGTGTGTGTGTGTGTGTGTGTGTGAGACGGACAGAGCTTTGGTACAGGTTACTGATATATATAATCTAGCATTGGAATGTGTAGGAGTATTGTGAGTCAGAAAGCATCATAATAGCTGTGGGTTTAGTCACAACTTCGCCTACGTCATCCGTAGTTCTTTCATCACAGCTGCGTGTCATCAATGGTTCCTGAGTCGCTGTGCGTCATCCATGGCTCCTGTGTTACAGCTGTGCGTCATCAATGGTTCCTGCGTCACAGCTGCGCGTAATCCATGGTTCCTGCGTCACAGCTGCGCGTCATCAATGGTTCCTGCGTCACAGCTGCGCGTAATCCATGGTTCCTGCTGAAAGACAAACTAGAGGGACCAGAAACAAGGGGACACAGGTGGGAGCCGGAGACAAAATCTTGCTAAAGGTTAGTGTAATAGTTACATTATGCACCTTAATTCTAAGTTAGTAGCACCGAAACAATGGCTGTGAACAGGGGCAGCTCCAGAAGTTTTACGTAAGAGTGACAGTCTGATCGGAAGGGGCGCTAGGGAACTTCTTGAATTATTATAATTATTATTATTATTAATATTATTAATATTATTATTATTATTGTTGTTTAGGTGCCGCGACTGACTGTGGCACACTTATCAGTGGTATTGCGACTATACTGATATATTGACCCCAGCTGGTCCTGCCATTAGTGACCCCAGCTGGTACTGCCACTACAGTGACCCCAGCTGGTACTGCCACTACATTGACCCCAGCTGGTACTGCCACTACAATGACCCCAGCTGGTACTGCCACTACATTGACCCCAGCTGGTACTGCCACTGCAGTGACCCCAGCTGGTACTGCCACTACAGTGACTCCAGCTGGTACTGCCACTACAGTGACCCCAGCTGGTACTGCCACTACATTGACCCCAGCTGGTACTGCCACTACATTGACCCCAGCTGGCACTGCCACTACAGTGACCCCAGCTGGTACTGCCACTACAGTGACCCCAGCTGGTACTGCCACTACAGTGACCCCAGCTGGTACTACCACTACGGTGACCCCAGCTGGTACTGCTACCACAGTGACCCCAGCTGGTACTGCCACTACAGTGACCCCAGTAACATTAGTTACAAGAGAAGGGTTGGACGTCTCACCAGTGTGACATACACTCCCAGGCACTTAGTATTCAACTCTTGTAGTGATGTCAACGGCACATAGTGACCCTGCCGCCCCTGGTGCCCACACTCACTGTCCACCCACACAGTATAATTTATTAAAACGAGTGAGTTATTGAGTGTGGGGGATATTGAGAGTACCTGCGAGAGTGAATGTTAGGCCCACTTAGTTTAATGTGTGTGTGTGTTTTTTTTTTGGGGGGGGAGGGGATTAAATGTTCTTTGTTGTTAGTGAGTTTTAACGGCCTTGTTGCAGGTGCTGTCATGACCCACACACTGCCCACATTCACTGCTCACGTACATTGCCACTCGCCTGCCCACATTCAGTGCCTGCCTCCCTACAGCCATGGTTCTCACAGCCTCTTCGCTGTCGGAAGCTCCGAAATTAATATCCAACTGCAATTACTGTTCATCCGCGCTCACCGCTGGCCCAAGTTCTCGCTCACCCACACTCATACCACCCAAACTCACCACTCGCCCACACTCACCACTCGCCCACACTCACCTACTCACCTACACTCACCACTCGCCCACATACTATCACGCACACACTACTCGCCCACACTCACCACTCGCCCAAACTCACCACTCGCCCACATACTACTCTCCCACACACTACTCGCCCACACTCACCACTTACCCACACTCACCACTAGCCCACACCACTAGCTCACACTCGCTACTCGTTCACACTCACTACTCATTCACACTCGCTACTCGTTCACACTCGCTACTCGTTCACACTCGCTACTCGTTCACACTCGCTACTTTCACACTCACCACTCTTTCACACTCACCACTCACCTATACTCACCACTCACCCATGCTCACCATTCACCCACACTTGCTATTAATATAGCAAATATCTTCCCAGATAAAGTGCATATAGAAGACTGAGTTGCATTATTTCAGTTCAGTGCAGTTTATAGTATATGTAAAATATAATACTTTTGTAGACAGCCTGTACTGTCTGCACAGACAGCCCATGCTGTCTGCCAGCTTAGTTCATATTTCGCGCCACTCAGGTGCTGCCATCTATAGGCCTTGCCACTTCAGTATGCCCAGACATGCCTCCGCCTCACTCACACAGCGGCCTAGCAGCAAGACACAAGTACTCCCAGCTCTCTCTCGTGGACATGGCCCTCCTGGGCCATGGGCACAACACAAGCCTGTGTACCCACTACGACTTAACAATAAAGAAAGAAGCCTCCGAAGAAGTTAATCATTTAACTCCCCGCTACCAGAACACCCAAATAATCTCTTTCGTTATACTTTGACTTGCTTCAACTTTGTTGATTGCACTTTTTATTTGTTCATTAGTCACATGATTTATTATCCATACTTTTCTAGGCAGCTAATTGAAAATTGTTGAACCAAAAAAAAAATGTTAAAGCTTAGT
The DNA here is from genome assembly GCF_026875155.1 of Cherax quadricarinatus. NCBI lineage: Eukaryota > Metazoa > Arthropoda > Malacostraca > Decapoda > Parastacidae > Cherax > Cherax quadricarinatus. Next base: position 24,442,289 of record NC_069421.1, on the reverse strand, counting down.
CAGTGTCAAATGGGATTGGATGTTAAGTTAAACATTCTATTTGCAAGTCATTACTTACGTGTTGCTTAAATAATAAATATATAAATATATTTTTGGGTCACCCTGCCTTGGTGGGAAATGAATGATGTGTTAAAAAAAAGCTAATAAAAATTGCTAGAAATAATGTACCTGGGCACATGTTATGAACCTGCGCTTTCCTCTTTCACTCCTCTCCTGCATCTGTAGGTAAATGTTCAGTGTGGTATGGTTGGTATGTAATAGTCTTCATGTAAGTGTATAGGAGGAAGAGTTATGGAAAAAGAAACAATTACAAAAATCTACAGATGTGTATCTGGTCAGAACAGTATTTGTTTTTGTATTCCTGGTTGCTAAATTTTAAACACTGTAGTGGGAAAATGACATGTATTTAGCACATTTCATTTATTAAAAATGTTGTGCGGGTTAATTTTAAGTTAAGATCAAGGTACTAAAGGCAAATAATAAATTAGGGATTGATAACCGTCATACTACACAGTGTAATAATATACAAAACTGTTACTGCTGGCCACGTGTAGTCCAGCGTACGAACCACAGCCCGGCTGATCCGGCACTGATTTTAAGTATCTGTCCAGCTCCCTCTTGAATGCAGCCACGGGCCTATTCAAATTTAAAGTTTATTCTCTATAAGGATTAAAATGCTGAGTTTACAGAATTTGGTTATTGTGTGGTTTACATGTAGTCAAATAATAATTACAGTGTGTACCACTAGAACAGCTAGCATGGCTAGGCATTTCGGGCAGACTTAGATTAATTCTTAAATTTAAAATACAGTGGACCCCCGCATAACGCTATTAATCCGTTCCTGAGAGCTCAATGTTATGCGAAATTATCATTTTGCGAATTAATTTTCCCCATAAGAAATAATGGAAATCAAATTAATCCGTGCAAGACACCCAAAAGTATGAAAAAAAATTTTTTTACCACATGAAATATTAATTTTAATACACACAAACTTAAGAAAACATGCACAGTTACATGACACTTACCTTTATTGAAGATGTGGTGATGATTGATGGGATGGGAGGAGGGGAGACTGGATGGTTTTAGTGTTTAGAAGGGGAATCCCCTTCCATTAGGACTTGAGGTGTCAAGTCCTTTTCCGGGGTTGCTTCCCTTCTTCTTTTAATGCCACTAGGACCAGCTTCAGAGTCACTGGACTTCTGTCGCACAACATATCTGTCCATAGTGGCCTGTACCTCTTGTTCCTTTATGACATTCCTAAAGTGTTTCACAACAGTGTCAGTGTAATAGTCACCAGCACGGCTTGCAATAGCTGTCTGAGGGTGATTTTCATCCATGAAGGTTTGCACTTCAAGCCACTTTGCACAGATTTCCTTAATCTTTGAAGTAGGCAACTTCTTCAATTTCTCTCTCCCCTCCTCCGAAGCAATTTCCTCAGGTGTGGCCTCTTGCTGTTGAAGTTGATCTAGCAGCTCATCAGTGGTTAGTTCTTCATTGTCCTCCTCCACCAACTCTTCCACATCCTCCCCACTAACCTCCAACCCCAAGGACTTCCCCAATGCCACAATTGATTCCTCAACTGGGTTAGCCTCAAATCCTTCAGAATCCCTTTGGTCTACACATTCTGGCCACAGTTTCTTCCAAGCAGAGTTCAAGGTCCTCTTAGTCACTCCCTCCCAAGCCTTACCTATAAGGTTTACACAATTGAGGATATTAAAGTGCTCTCTCCAAAACTCAATTGAGTTTCTGAGATCACTACAAAGCACCTTTCAAACAGAGCTTTTGTGTAGAGTTTTTTGAAGTTTGCAATAACCTGCTGGTCCATGGGCTGCAGGAGAGGAGTGGTATTAGGAGGCAAAAACTTCACCTTAATGAAGCTCATGTCCCCACAAAGTCGCTCTGCCAAGTCTGTAGGATGACCAGGGGCATTGTCTAACACCAGGAGGCACTTAAGGTCTAATTTCTTTTCAGTTAGGTAATTTTTCACAGTGGGGGCAAATGCTTGGTGTAACCAGTCATAGAAAAAGTCCCTAGTGACCCATGCCTTATTGTTTGCCCTCCACAGCACACACAAATTAGCCTTGAGGATATTCTTTTGCCTGAATGCTCTGGGAGTTTCAGAGTGATACACTAATAAAGGCTTCACTTTGCAATCACCACTAGCATTGGCACACATGATTATAATATCATACAGATATTCACTTTATATTTTACACACACAAAAAAAAAAGTACCAAATGGTAGCATAACAAGTATAACCGAGCAGTCAAAAATAAATCACATGGGACTGGTTCCTACTATAAAAATAATAAGAACCACCACCGCTTAGACACCATGTCATATAGGGGGGTAATGATTGAATAGGATATAAGGGGAATATGGGAGTAAGGGATTATGTAGGGAGGGGAGAGGCAGGCGAGGTGGTAGGAGTGAGATGATTAGCGGAGGTAGTTAATTACAGGTCAGTGGTGACCACCACGACACTCTCATTAACTCTACACTACTCACTAACATATGCCTCGCCCACTCTTCACTCATAGGCTTATGTCCTGGGAGTGGCTTTTCCTCCTGAGTAATGTAGGTCCTGCTTGGCATTTTCTTCCAAAACAGGCCTGTTTCATCACAATTAAACACTTGTTCAGGTTTCAGTCCTTCACTGTCTATGTACTCCTTGAATTCATGCACATATTTTTCAGCTGCTTTTTGGTTCGAACTGGCAGCCTCACCATGCCTTATCACACTATGTATGCCACTACGCCTCTTAAATCTCTCAAACCAACCTTTGCTGGCCTTAAATTAACTCGCATCACCACTTGTTGCAGGCATTTTTTTAATTAAACCCTCGTGCAACTTCCTAGCCTTTTCACTTATGATCGCTTGAGAGATGCTATCGCCTGCTATCTGTTTTTCGTTTATCCACACCAATAACAGTCTCTCAACATCTATCACTTGCGATCTCTGTTTCGAAAGCACAGTTAAACCTTTGGCAAGAACAGCTTCCTTGATTGCCGTTCTCTTGGACACATTAGAAGTGACGGTTGATTGGGGTTTACTATACAACCTGGCCAGCTCGGAGACACGCACTCTACTTTCATACTAAGCAATGATCTCTTTCTTCATCTCCATAGTAATTCTCACCCTTATTCCTGTAGGGTTGGCACTAGAAGCTTTCTTGGGGCCCATGGTCACTTATTTTTCAGGTGAAATCACTATAAAAAGGCTGTAATAATATGAAATGTTCCAATTGTATGCTTGAATGTTACCGCGGAGGCTGGCTTGTAAACAATGCCACTGGCAGAACAAGTGAGGCTGGCTCAGGCCACATGGACGTGTCTTGGACGAATCACGTTGAGCGAATTTTTTAGCACTATGCGAGGCAAAATTTTAGCGATAAAATGTATCGCTATGCGTATTTAACACTATGCGATGCCAACGTTATGCGGGGGTCCACTGTATTACAAATTATGAGGTAAGTTGGTATTATGGCTAAGTGACTAAATACTTGTTTGTGAGTTTAGCAATGTGAATGCTTTTGTTTTGGCACAGTACATAGTTTCAGTATTGGAGTATCACAGGCCAACTTATGACTAGTTAGGATTCATTATTTTAAGATTGAGATTGATATTTCTGTTTATGGTCAAATGGGTGAGTGAGTGTAAGTGTGAACCACCAGGTGGTATTTGTGTAGTTAGTTGACGGGGTGTATCAGGGAGATAAGATGTTTTCTAATGGTAGTTTTGAAGGTGGTGAATGTGTCTGCAGTTCTAGAGTTTTCAGGTAGGGTGTTCCAGATTTTAGGGCCTTTGACATACATTGAATTTTTGTAAAGGTTTAGTCGGACACGGGGAATGTCATAGAGATGTTTGTGTCTGGTGTTATGCCTGTGGGTTCTGTCACAACTATCAAGAAAGCGTTTTAAGTCAAGGTTAATATTGGAATTTAAGGTCCTGTAGATGTAGATTGCACAGTAGTAAGTGTGGATGTACTGAACAGGGAGTAAGTCTAGATCTATGAAGGGTGTTGCAAGGGATGGGATTTAGTGATCATTCTTACTGCTGCTTTTTCTTGGGTTATTATTGGCTTTAGGTGTGTTGCTGCAGTTGATCCCCAAGCACAAATAGCATAGGTGAGGTATGGATAAATAAGTGAGTGGTATAGTGTGAGAAGGGCATTTTGCGGCATGTAGTATCGTATCTTGGAGGGGATTCCAACCGTTTTGGATACTTTTTTGGTTATGTGTTGGATATGGGTGCTGAAATTCAGGTTGTTGTCGAGGTATAGGCCTAGGAATTTGCCCTCATTATGTCTGGCAATTAGAGTGTTGTCGATCTTAATGTTAATTTGCACAACTCCTGCTCTGCTACCAAACATAATATAGTAGGTTTTGTCAGTGTTAAGCATAAGTTTATTGGCTGTCATCTAAGTCGATATTTTGATCAGCTTCTCGTTAACAATGGTGTTGAGGGTGGCAAGATTAGGGTGAGAGATGACATAAGTCGTGTCGTCAGCAAAGAGAATGGGGTTCAGGTGTTGGGATACGTTTGGAAGATCATTGATGTATATGAGGAAGAGCAGGGGACCAAGGACACTTCCCTGCGGAACTCCAGTATCAAGTGGCCGTGTTGTTGATGCTGTGTCTTTAATGGTGACATACTGATACCTATTAGTAAGGTAAGATTTGAAATATGCAAGCGCATGGCCTTTTATACCGTAATGGTCAAGTTTGTGGAGTAGGATGCCGTGGTCTACTGTGTCAAAAGCTTTTCTTAGGTCAATAAAAATTCCTAGTGGATATTCCTTATTTTCCAATGCTGTGTAAAGCAGATCTAGCATTTTTATGATTGTATCATTAGTGCTTTTATTTTTCCTGAATCCAAATGGGCAGGGGTTGAGTATGTTTTGTGCCATTATAAATGAATATAGTCTCGTGTGCACGAGTTTCTCAAAGATTTTGGATAGCAATGGTAAGTTTGATATTGGCCTATAGTTGTTTAAATCTGTAGGGTCACCACCTTTATGTATTGGTGTAACCCTTGCCGTCTTGAGTAGTTTCGAGAAGGTGCTAGTTTCTAGTGACTTGTTAAAAAGTAATGAAATAGCATGCGAAAGGACATGGGCTGCTCGCTTGTACAATAATGGTGGGACATGAGACAGATTCCCTGAGTTATTTTTAAGTGACTTTATAATCTCGGTAATTGGTAATTCCCCTTATGCATGGTGGGAGGCTGTTGAACAGTCTTGGGCCCCAGACACTTATGGTGTTTTCTCTTAGTGTACCAGTGGTGCCCCTACTTTTCATTGGGGGTATTTTGCACTGCCTGCCCAGTCTTTTACTTTCGTAGAGAGTGATTTCTGTGAGCAGATTCAGGACCATTCCTTCTAGGATTTTCCAAGTGTAGATTATGATGTATCTCTCGTGCCTTCGTTCCAGTGAGTGCAAGTCAAGTGCTTCCAAGCATTCCCAGTAGTTAAGGTGTTCAGTAAAGGTTCTCTGTACATTCTCTAGATCTGCAATTTCACCTGCCTTGAATGGAGATGTTAATGCACAGCAGTATTCCTGGCTAGAGAGAACAAGTGATTTAAAAAGGATCATCATTTGTTTGGCATCTCTCGTCTTGAATAGTCTCATTATCCATCCTATCAGTTTCCTCACAGATGTGATAGTAGCACTATTGTGATCCTTGAAGGTGAGATCCTCAGATATTACCACTCCCAGGTCCTTCACATTACTTTTCTGCTTTGTTGCAATATATGTAGCATATGTACATAGGAGGGCCCCTCTCATATACCGTGGAACCTCGACTTACGAGTGCCCCAACATACGAGTTTTTCAAGCTATGAGCCATCGCTCAGTCAGTTTTTTGCTCTGAGTTACAAGCCAAAATCCAAGTTACGAGTGAGCTTCAGAATGCCACCACTAGTTGGCACAGCAAACACCACAACATCCGCTCAGCAGTGCATGTGTTTACCTCGCCGTGGAAGCATTTCTCTTGTGTTGTGTTTGCATTTTATGCAGTTATTTAGCCAAATTTCTTTTTTCTAATCATGGGTCGTAGCAGTTAAGTTCAGCGATAAAGTGTAACATTAACAGTGTAGCAGTTAAGTTCAGCGATAAAGTGTAGCACTAAGAGTGTAGTAAGTAGCCTATCTTTTCCACCCTCCACCTTCACTAGCATCTGTTCTCCAAAGTAAATACGTACACTTTATAAAACCAGTTTTTCTTTACATTCTCTAATATGTTTTATAATGTTTTTATACAATATTTCTTATTTATAAATACGTACATTGTTTCAGTGTTTTCCATATGAAACAAGTGATATAGTGCATTTAGCCTCACAAACACTCCATTTTCAGAATGACACATTTTATTCATTCTAGAGTATACATGTATATCACGTTTCTATGTTATTTATATTGTTTATTATGTCATATTAGATCAATTGTGATAGATAAATAAGCCGTAGAGTTGATATTAGCATTTTATTGACATACAGTGGACCCTCGGGTAACAGCAGCATTGGCTAATGCCAAAATCAGATAGCAGCTCATTTTTGCATCAAAATATTGGCTCGGCTAATACCCAAGAATTCGGTTAAGGGCATTCGTCCCGAACGTGTCTGCCTGTCTGCCCAGCCTGAGCGCCTGAACTGCCCTGCCTTCAGCTAGTGTGCCATTGTTTAAAAGCCAGTCTGGATGATTCCACACATACATGCGATACATTTTGTATTATTCCAGTGTTTTTAGTGCTTGTAACTGCTAAATAAGCCACCATGGGCCCAAAGAAAGCTTCTAGTGCCAACCCTTTGGTAAACAGGGTGAGAAATACTATTGAATTAAAGAAAGAGATAATCGCAAAGTACGAAAGTGGAGTGCATGTCTCCGAGTTGGCCAGGTTGTACAACAAACCCCATTCAACCATCACTACTATCTTGGCCAGCAAAAAGGCAATAAAGGAACCTGTTGTTGCGAAAGGTGCATGTATTCTTACAACACAGAGATTGCAAATACTCGAAGATGTGGAGAGACTGTTGTTGGTGTGGATCAACGAGAAACAATTGTCAGGAGATAGTGTTTCTCAGTCAGTAATACGTGAAAAGGCAAGGCAGTTGCATGATGATCTAATGAAGAAAATGCCTGATGCTGATGTTAGTGAATTTAAGGCCACCAAAGGTTGGTTTGAGAGATTTAAGAATCGTAGTGGCATACAGTGTGATAAGGCATGGTGAGGCTGCCAGTTCTGACAAAAAAGCAGCTGAAAAATATGTGCAGGACTTTAAGCTTTACTCGTATATCACTCAGAAACTCCCAGTGTTCAAGAAAAACAATGTCGTCAAGACTAAATTGTGTGTGATGTGGAGAGCAAACAGTAAGGCATGGGTCACTAGGGACATTTTCCTTGACTGGTTTTATGACGTGTTTGGCCCCACTGTGAAAAAATACCTCCTGGAAAATAAATTGTCACTCAAGTGCCTCCTGGTAATGGACAGTGCTCCTGCTCATCCTCATGACTTGCAAGAGCAAATTGTGGGGGAGTTGAGCTTCATCAAAGTGAAGTTGTTGCCTCCTAATACCACTCCTCTCCTACAGCCCATGGACCAGCAGGTCATTTCAAACTTCAAAAAACTGTACACCAAAGCAGTGTTTCAAAAGGGCTTTGAAGTGACCTCAGACACTGAATTGACCCTAAGAGATTTTTGGAAAGATCACTTCAGTATCCTCAATTGCATAAACCTTATAAGTAAGGCTTGGGAGGGAGTGACTTGCAGGACTTTGAACTCTGCTTGGAGAAAATTGTGGCCAGAATGTGTACAAGAGAGGGATTTTGAAGGGTTTGAGGCTAACTATGAGGAGCCTATGCCAGTTGTGGAATCTATTGTGGCATTGGGGAAGTCCATGGGGTTGGAGGTTAGTGGCGAAGATGTGGAAGAGTTGGTGGAGGACGACGATGAAGACCTAACCACTACAGAGGTACAGGAGCTTCAGGTGCAACAGCAACAGATCACATCTCAAGAATGTGCTTCAGAGGAGGAGGAAGAGAGAGTGAGGAAGTTGCCTTCGTCAAAGATTAAGGAGATTTGTACAATGTGGACAAAGGTACAAGCATTTATGGATGAACATTATCCTGACACAGCTGTTGCAAGCTGTATTGGCAACATGTACAATGACACTCTTGTGTTCACTGTAGGGAAATCTTAAAGAGTAGCCAGAAACAGAGCTCTCTGGACAGATATTTTGTGCGACAGGGGTCCAGTGACTATTCAAGCTGGTCCTAGTGGCATTAAAAAACCAAGAAGGGAGGTAACCCCAGAAAAGGACTTGTTACCTGAAGTCTTTATGAAAGGGGATTTCCCTTCCAAACAATAGTACACCTACATCCTCTCCCCTCCTCCCATCTCATCACTCAATAACTTACCACAATAAAGGTAAGTGTCATTTCAGTATTGTTCATTGTGCATGTCTCATTGTTTTCTGTGTAGGGAAATGTATATTTCATATAAAAAAATTATTTAGTTTAATACTCTTGGATGTCTGGAACGGATTAATTGGATTTCCATTATTTCTTATGGGGAAAATTAATTCGGTTAACGTCCAAATTGATTAAAGGCGAGCTCTCTGGAATGGATTAATGCTGTTACCCGAGGGTGCACTGTATTTTCTCCTGCCTCCCGAGAGCAGGAAATCCACTGGAACAGACTAACGGCATTTCAGTTAATTTCAGTGAGGAAAACTGATTTGATATATGAGCAAATTAAGTTACAAACTAGGTCACGGAATGGATTAAACTTGTAAGCCAAGGTACCACTGTAGTAGGTTAGGTTACGGGTTACTGCTGTAAAGCGAAAACTACTGTATAGCTAACGAAACATAGCTTTTTTTTTCACTCTCAAATGCATATAAAAGCCTGATAACATGTTTACACTATCATATATTAAGTGAGCAATAGAGCTAGGCCTAAAAATTGCACATATAGTACACACATTACCTATTTTAAAATCTTTTCATCCTTAGCTTATAGTGAGTGGTATATACTATATTTATTGTAGAAAGTCTGAATAAATAAAGAATGGGTATACATGTAATTGAAAACCGCTGTATTAGTGAAATACCATAAAGAAAAAAAACACATTTTGCTGCACAAAACTGTTGAATTTTTCAAATGATACAGTGGATATTCTAGGTATATATCAACTTATGTCAGCAACAACAGGAATTCACAGATCGGTAAGGAAGAGAGGTAGCTTCTAGAATCCCAAACCAAATATTATCCTCCTTGGAGATTTTAAGCTCCTAAATATGAAATAGAAGATAATTCACAGTATTGTACTAGAAATATTTTGCATATTTGAGTCTTTAAAACAATGAGCCAACCAGAGGAATAACAATCATAAAACAATGAGCCAACCAGAGGAATAACAATCATAAAACAATGAGCCAACCAGAGGAATAACAATCACAAATACAATATTATCTGATCACAGCATCATAGAGGTGCACACCAGACAAGCCTAGCCCAGGGTAGGGTTGCTGGAATAGGAAAACTCTCGAAATCTATCAAAGGTACAAAGATCATGTGAGCCATTCTACTATGGCTAAAATGTGTGAACCATTTTACCTCAGCCTCATCATGCAGGCTGGACACAATGTGTGAACCATTCTGCCTCATCCTCACAATGCAATCCGGACATCATGCAGACCAATACAGCCATTCAGATCTTTACCACATTAACTGGGTTGAGGGAAGCTGCAATGTTCGGCTAACTGAGCAATATTGCACTTTCCCCGGCCTAGCTAGTGATGGTGCCACCTGCCATGTTGAGATGCCACCTTCCCTCTTCTTGGTCTAGTGAATGAACCAACTGGTTGATGGACTATGCGCTTCTTGTTGGTCTGATAAATTATGTTTTGTTTGCCTATTTGATGAATTGCGTATTCATTGTTCAGTTGTTTGATGAGTGGTTTCATGTGTCTTTATTTATTGCACTGTGTTTCCTTGCTTGGTTATTTTGATATTGTTGTTCTTGTTCAGGTGCCTGGTTCTTTATGTTCTTTATTCAGTTTTCCGATAGTGTGTTTAACATTCGTTTTCGGGAAAAAATTTCCAATTCATTTAGATTTGGGTAAAAACTCCCTTGCACTGTTGATATCTCAAGATCATGGAGAAAAGTGTGTTTTAGGGAATATGCAGTAAACCAGGGGGGGAAAATGTGCATTTTTGTGATTTCACTTAAAAATGCACTGCCCCGGGCCCCTGCGTACCTGCTTTCCCTGCTGCTGCGCTACTTTAAAAGTCCTTGAACCTTTGCCTGAGAGTAGATTGGGTTTGGGGGGACCCAGGGAACCCAACAAAAACCTTTTGGGTAGGCGGGCCCCTACCTTAGGCTTTGGAAATAATTTGAAAAATTGGGTTTTTGGGGCCATAATCCCAAAACCATCCATAAAGGTACGTAAAAGGTAAAAGGGACCAGCATTGTTTCTTTTTCATCACTAAAAATTTACCCCAGAACATCGAAATGGGCCTCCATCATAATGCTCTCCAAACCCTCCCCTCCATCTCATGTCACTTTTTTTTTTTTTTTAAATGGGTAGCAGTCTCCTGCCAAGGCAAGGTGACCCCAAAAAAAGAAATGCATTCACCATCATTTTATTCAATCACTGTTTTCCAGAAAAATTTTTTGAATCACAGTTCGGGTTTTTCTAAATGAAACATCCCCACACTTTCCTTTCAAGTAGAGGTGCTACCCCCAGTCTTTTGCCTGTACCTGAAAGAAGATACGACTGTAGTAAGAAGGCAAATAAAAAGTTTGACAACTTGAAAAAATATATATATTTTTAATTTTAAAATATATATTTAAATATTTTAAAAAATTTTTATATATTAATATATATATATATATATATATGTATATGTATATTATATTGTTATATATATGTATATTATATATAAAATGTATATATAATATATGTATATATATTTTATGTAAAATATTATATATATTATGTATATAAATTTATAGGGAAGTACCACCTCTATAGCTGGAATGGGGACCCTCATCCTCAGAGAAGACAATAAACGTACCTCAGGGAAAACTCAAGGTTCTCCCGGAGCTGTTTGAATATTTTTCTTCTCCTACCACCCCCTATATTTATATTCTATGTGGACATTTATTAATAAACAAATACATTTACAAAAAAAAAACAAACATGAATACAATGGCACAATGTATCAAGATGATGAATTTCCTCCAGCTCCTCGAGGCTGGACGTGAACCAAGTATGCAGCAAGCATTTCCCCTCTGGATGGCGACGCTGAGGCGCTGGAACATGAAAGTGCTGCCCTTGGGTCCCTGGTGGTGTCGATGAGTCTGGAACCCAATTCTTTAAGGAAGCGTGTGGCATTTTTTCCCATAAACCCCAAGGTCTCTGATCCCACTGGGACAAATTGATACTGTTGGGTTAATTTTCCCTGTACTTGCTGATCTTGTATTTCCTCCCTGTGGTCAGCAGCTCCCTCCCTGTCGCCCCACACTGTGATGGATATGGGTTTGTCAGCCAGTGTGGACACACAGGTATAGTCCATGTAAGAGCTTGCCATTCTTCCAAGGATAGATGGTGATCCCGTCGGGGGGGTTTGCTGGGGTTGTGGGTATTGTTTGCTGCAAGTGATCGTGGCTCCCTCTCGGAAGGGCATCCAGCTGTAGCAAGGGTTTCTTAATGATGTCGTTGACCCCCATTGTGTCTTGCATGCCAGCCTTGGTTTTGGAACGGGTGAGACCATGTAGCCCGTATTGGTCTGCTTGCACTTCGCCGCAAATACCATTTTATTCTTTTGTGAATTGGGGCAGCAAGGCGCAGAAGCCACTGCAATAGGAGGGTCTTAGGGTCGAGTCGCGTTCCCATTGCCGATATGGGAACTGTTTGGAGGAAGTCCCGGGAGTGAAAAGGTGCACTCACAGCCTGAGACGGGCAATCTCCTATCTGATGTTGCAGCCTGAGCATGTTGGCAAGCACCTTTTCAGCAATTGGGCTATCCCAGCTTGACTGTTTGTGGCCGTGCTGCACTAGGGTTGGTGCTGGAGCAAAGAGTCTCCCCTTCGGTGATGGCATGACATAGCTAGGGTCTTCTATTCCTGCTGAGTCACTGAGGGTGTCAGGAAGAAATTTTTCTTTTCAACTCGTTTGATGCAATGGAAGAGGATAGGGAAAAACTGGTAGAGCAATTGGGAGGATCTGCGTACTCCTAGCCCTCCAAGCCTGACCGGAAGTGAGGCTTGCAACCACTGTCCATCGTCAAGGGAAAGATTCAATTACACTCTCTAGAATGGCCTTCAGGAAGAGAGTCATATTCCTTGAGTTTTGGACTGCTGAAGGCGGGGAGCTTTTCAGAAAATGGTAAGTTTTGGGGTTGACAGGCACTGGTGAGGGAGGTAGAAGGATCGTGTGTGTCAATGTCTTTCATCCCGCTTTCCATCGTTCCGGGGTCTGAGACTTTTTTTCCCAGGATCGATCGATGGCATTGGGACCAAGAGGAGCCCCCGAGGGAGAGTGCTATTGGCTGGTCAATGGCTCGTGCTCCTGGTAAAACGGTTTCTATATTCTGGATCAAATGTTGATTGGTAGAAACTATTTCACATTTGGTGGGGTTTAAAAAAAGGCCCCGGCTTTCTCCCATGTCTTTAATTTTATGATGTCCCCCAGGGGATTCTGTTGTTGCCAGCTGGGTACCGTCGTCCCGGAACCAGATATTGAGCTCGCTGGAGAGTGCCTCCCTGACTTCCTTGATGTATATATATATATGTATATATATATATGTATATATATATATATATATGTAATATATATTATTTTGTTTATATATATATGTTATATAATATTATATATATATATATGTATATATATATATATATGTAATATTATATTATGTATATTTATATATATATATATATATATTTATATATATTATATATATATATAATATATTATATATATGTATATATATATATGTATAATATATATGTATTTTATATATATGTATATATATATATATATGATATTATATATATATTATATATAAAATAATATATATTTATATATTATATATATATATATATATATATATAATATATATATATAATATATTATATTAATATTATATATATATATATATATATATATATATATATTATATATATATATATATATATATATATTATATATATATATATATATATATAATTATATAAATACATTTAGTATCAATATGACAATTATATAATTTATATATTAATTATATATACAATATATATTTATTTAATATGGACTATATTATATTCATAATATATATATATTATGGAATATATATAATTTATATATATAATAAAAAAAATATATATAATATATATGTATATATATAAATATTATACTGATATAAAATATAGTTGTATTATATAGTATATATATACACAGTGGACCCTCGACCAGCGATATTAATCCGTTCCTGAGAGCTCATCGTTAGTCAAGTTAATTTTCCCATAAGAAATAATGGAAATCAAATTAATCCGTGCAAGACACCCAAAAGTATTGAAAAAAAAATTTTTTTTTTACCACATGAAATATTAATTTTAATACACACAAACTGAAGATTACATGCACAGTTACATGACACTTACCTTTATTGAAGATCTGGTGATGATTGATGGGATGGGAGGAGGGGAGAGGTGTTAGTGTTTAGAAGGGGAATCCCCTTCCATTAGCACTTGAGGCAGCAAGTCTTTTTCTGGGGTTACTTCCCTTGTTCTTTTAATGCCACTAGGACCAGCTTCAGAGCCACTGGACTTCTGTCGCACAACATATCTGTCCATAGAGGCCTGTACCTCTCGTTCCTTTATGACTTTCCTAAAGTGGTTCACAACAGTGTCAGTGTAATAGTCACCAGCACGGCTTGCTGTAGCTGTGTCAGGGCGATTTTCATCAAAAAAAGGTTTGCACTTCAAGCCACTTTGCACACATTTCCTTTATCTTAGAAGTAGGCAACTTCTTCAATTTCTCTCTCCCCTCCTCCGAAGCAGTTTCCTCAGGTGTGCCCTCTTGCTGTTGAAGATGATCTAGCAGCTCATCAGTGGTTAGTTCTTCACTGTCCTCCACCACCAACTCTTCCACGTCCTCTCCACTAACCTCCAACCCCAAGGACTTCCCCAATGCCACAATGGATTCCTCAACTGGCATAGGATTCTCAGGGTTAGCCTCAAACCCTTCAAAATACCTTTTGTCTACACATTCTGGCCACAGTTTTTTCCAAGCAGAGTTCAATGTCCTCTTAGTCACTTCCTCCCAAGCCTTACCTATAATGTTTACACAATTGATGATGGTAAAATGATCTTTCCAAAACTCTCTTAGAGTCAATTGAGTTTCTGAGGTCACTACAAAGCACCTTTCAAACATAGCTTTTGTGTACAGTTTCTTGAAGTTGGAAATAACCTGCTGGTCCATGGGCTGCAGGAGAGGAGTGGTATTAGGAGGCAAAAACTTCACCTTAATGAAGCTCATGTCCCTAGAAAGTCTCTGCCAAGTCTGAAGGATGACCAGGAGCATTGTCTAATACCAGGAGGCACTTAAGGTCTAATTTCTTTTCAATTAGGTAATTTTTCACATTGGGGGCAAATGCATGATGTAACCAGTCATAGAAAAAGTCCCTAGTGACCCATGCCTTACTGTTTGCCCTTCACAGCACACACAAATTAGCCTTGAGGACATTGTTTTTCCTGAACACTCTGGGAGTTTCAGAGTGATACACCAATAAAGGCTTCACTTTGCAATCACCACTAGCATTGGCACACATCAACAGAGTAAGCCTGTCTTTTCATAGGCTTATGTCCTGGGAGTGCCTTTCTCAGTAGTAGTAACCAGTTACCAGTAACCAGTGTACAAGTAGATGACTCACTACCAACCGTCTCTGCCTGAGTCACTGTCTGTATCATATTGTGCTGACCACAGCAGTATTCAAAGAACCCCCACATTATCTGTAATTATACGTACTACCAGCCTACGTGAGTATTACTTTACCCTATCCACGTATCGAACTCCCACATGATAAATGGTGGCACCGGTGTGGAGCGTGGATTTAAGTTTTTACGGGTAATTCAAGACGTTAGAAGACTGTTTGTGAGTAGCCGGCAGGGTCAAAGGTGAACCGTCTCACCCACTCCAGCTACTCGCTCCCCTCACTCACCACCTCCAGCCTGCAAGCCTGTTGCAGCCGTTTCAAGCTTCCTGGCTTAGGTCGTGTGCTAATTGCTTCAATCTCCGAGGGGTTGACCCGGATTTTGCAATTAAGCCAGTCAGTAAGCCAGACTGTGGAAGTGAATGCCAGTCAGCCTATCATCCAGCCTGTCTCCTGTCATCCACCTGCTCCTCCGTGCTGTGTGCATCGTTACACGTCTTCCAGTCAGCCATTCTCATGGGTTAAGCCAGTCAGCCAACCCAGCTTCTAACCCAGCTGAGAGAGAGAAGTAAGCCACGTAAGTTCAGAGCCTCTGAAGTATCGTCTCATGTATCGCTTTGTGCTCCCTGTTGGATGCTAAGAGTGGTCTTCACCATCCCTGTGGCATAGTGGCTTGTCAAGCCACCTTCGTGGGTAGAGTGGAGTGCGCGCCAGAGCACCAGCGAGAGTCACCTCACCCACCGCTATACACTCTCCCTCCACCAACCCACCACCAACCACCCACCACCAGCCACCCACCTCATCTACCTGTGGTTGTTTGCACCCTTGTACCGGGTCCTAATACTGTTTTGGCTCACATAATTGGTCAAGAGATTGTAGCTGAGCGCCGACGATAAAGCCAATTATGCGAGTTCACCGAGAAAGCGCATTTCTTCACGACGACAGTGTGAGTGTCGGCGTCATCACGCGCAGGACAACCTTCCTCATCACCAGTCATCACCCGACTACTACAGACTTCAGTGATAATTTTCTGTTTAGAGACGTTTTTCTTGCTTTAAAAGACATTTGCGTGTGTGAGACATTTATAGTAAATTTCTTGTGTACTCTAAACCTTGTGTTCTCAGTGTAGACTCAGTGTTTCTTTGACTCGTTATTTTTGCAATATTTTTCAGTGTTTTCGCTTATCTTATATTTTTTTTTATCTGTGTTTTTTTTATGCTACTCTCTGTCTGTAGTAAGTATTATTGTGTAGTGTACCAGTCAGTCCCTCTGTGTGAAGTGATTCATTTTTTTTATCGTGTATTCTTTCAGCGTTGTATTCTCCAGTAATTGTCATTGTATTTCATGCAGTGATATTCACCCCAGTATACCAAATTATCCATTTATTTCTATATGTGTCTTTTTTCGTATGCCAGGGAGTGTCTCATTCCTCTAATTTTTTGCCAGACTGTGGTACCATATTTTTGCCAGCAAATTTTTGTCGTATTCCCCGTTT
>NC_069421.1:24418391-24425356 GCF_026875155.1 Cherax quadricarinatus | reverse complement strand
ACCCAAGGGTTTTTTTGAAGGGAAATCATCAGATTGTGAAAGGATTAGATCCTAGGAAGAAAAAAGGAAGCCCGCAATTCATTGGATCTGGAGCCCTGCCCCCAGCATCAACTCGCCTTCTTGAAGGAAAAGATGCAGCTGTTATTTAGACAAAGTCTAAAATAACGCTTATCGTGTATGGTACCCCAGCGGTGATGTATACTCACAGTGGTTTCCACAGGGTGCTGTATACTCACAGTGGTACCCCAAGAGGTGCATATACTCACAGTGGTGCTGTATACTCACAGCGGTGCCACAGAGGTGCTCTATATTCACAGTGGTACACAGCGGTGCTTATACTCAACAGTGGTACCCCAGAGGTGCAGTATACTCACAGTGGTACCACAGCGGTGGTGTACACTCACAGTGGTACCACAGAGGTTCAATAATAACAACATTTCTACAGTTTTAGCAACATCTCTACAGTACTAACAACATCCCTTCAGTACTAACAACATCTCTACAGTACTAACAACATCTCTACAGTACTAACAACATCCCTACAGTACTAACAACATCTCTACAGTACTAACATCATCCCTACAGTACTAACAACATCTCTACAGTACTAACAACATCTCTACAGTACTAACAACATCCCTACAGTACTAACAACATCCCTACAGTACTAACAACATCCTACAGTACTAACAACATCTCTACAGTACTAACAACATTCCCTTACAGTACTAACAAACATCCTACAGTACTAACAAACATCCCTACAGTACTAACAACATCCCTACAGTACTAACAACACCATACAGTACTAACAACATCCCTACAGTACTCAAACAACCAGGTACTAACAAATCTACATACTAACAACTCACAGTACTAACAAATCCCTACATTAAACAACATCCTACATACTAACAATCTACAGTACTAACAACTCTACAGTACTAACAACTCTACAGTACTAACAACTCTACAGTACTAACAACATCCCTACAGTACTAACATCATCTATACAGCACTAACAACATCTATACAGTACTAACAACATCCTATCGTTCTAACATTTGTACAGTATTTAACAACATCTCTACGTACTTACAACATCTTCAGTACAAAACAACTATCCCTCTAATACTAACAACATCCCTACAGCACTAACAACACAATCCACAGCCCCCCCCCACACCCCCCCCCCCCCCCCCCAAAAACAAACCCCCCAACCCCCCCCCCCCCCAAAAATACTAACACATCTCTACAGTACTACACATCCCTACAGTACTAACAACATTCCCTACAGTCACTATAACAACATACTCTACAGTACTAATAACATCTCTGCAGTAACTAACACATCCCTACAGTACTAACAACACACTACAGTACTAACAACACCTCTGCAGTACTAACAAATCCCTACAGTAACTAAACACATCTCTACAGTACTAACAAATCTTACAGTACTAACACATCCCTACAGTACTAACAACAATTCTCTCCAGTACTAAACAACATCCCTTACAGTACTAACTATATCGTACAGTACTAACAAAACTCTCTACTAGTACTAACAACATCTTCTGCGCTACAACACATCCTTACCCGTTATAAAACATCACCTACAGTACTAACAACGCCTCCAGTTACTAACAACATCCCTACAGTACTAACAACATCTCTACAGTACTAACAACATCCCTACAGTACTAACAACATCTCTACAGTACTAACAACATCCCTACAGTACTAAGAACATAAGAACATAAGAAAGGAGGAACACTGCAGGAGGCCTGCTGGCCCATACTAGGCAGGTCCTTTACAATTCATCCCACTAACAAAACATTACCCAACCCAATTTTCAATGCTACCCAAGAAATAAGCTCTGATGTGAAAGTCCCACTCAAATCCAACCCTTCCCACTCATGTACTTATCCAACCTCTTAGATTTGAAACTACCAAAGTCCTAGCCTCATCCCCCCCCCCCCCCACTAGGTCGGCATGTTCCACTCATCAACTACCCTATTTCCAAACCAATTACTTTCTATGTCCTTTCTAAATCTAAACTTATATTATTTAAATTCCATTACTGCGGTTCTCTATTGGCAGTGACTTCCTCAAGACCTTATTAATATCCCCTTTATTTAATACATATTTCCACTTATACACTTCGATCAGGTCTCTCCCTCATTCTTCGTCTAAACAAGGTGAATGTAACTTAAGAGTCTTCAATCTTTCTTCATAAGGTAGATTTTGAGCTATGTATTAATTTAGTATACATACGCTGATTGTTTACTAACGAATTATGTCCATTTTGTAATACGGAGACCAGAACTGAGCTGCATAATCAAGGTGAGGCCTTACTAATGATTATAAAGCTGCAGTATGACTCTGGACTTCTGTTGCTTACACTTCTTGATTAAATCCCAGTAATCTATTTGCCTTATTTACGTACGCTTAGGCATTGCTGTCTTGGTTTAAGGTTTGCTGCTCACAAATTACCCCCAAGTCCTTTTCGCATTCTGTATGGCTAAGTTCTACACATTTAAATTATAAGTACATAGGGCTATGGCACTACCAAGCTTCAGAACACTTGAACTTATCTACATTGAACCATCTGCCACTTTTCTGATCCAGAACAGAGTTTGTTTAAATCCTCCTGAGTTCCCTAACATCTACGTTTGAATCCAATTATCCTACCTATCTTTGTGGTCATCGGGCGAATTTGCTCATATCACTAGAATTCCCTCATCACGATCATTGATATATATTAATAAACAACAACGGGCCAAGACTGTTCCATGTGGAACGCCACTCGTTCAGATCCACTCGGATTTAACCCCATTATGGACACTTCTGCTTCCTGTCAGGTGATCCATGTCTCGATCCACTAGAGCACTTTTCCCCCAATGCCATGGGCTGCCACTTTCTTTAACAGTTATATGTGCGGAACTCTTCAAAAGCCTTACTAAAATATAGTAAATAATTATCAAATTCTTTATGTGGTCAAACAGCCTCAAAAGCTTTACTGAAGAGTTAATAAATTAGTTAGAAGCGGCCTCTTGTGAATCCATGCTGAGTATCATTAATCAGCTATGGTTATCGAGTGGCTTCATTATAAACTCAGCTATAATTGACTCTAGTAATTTTCCTACATTGGGTCTGGCTTATTGGGCGGTATTTGCCCCCCCCCCCGGTACCCCCCGCCACTTGTCACCTGTTTTAAAAATAGGAGATTACATTAGCCATCTTCCCATATCAGGGCCACTACACCTGTTTGAAGAGATAAATTAAAAATATTAGTTAATGGTTCACAGAGGTACCATTTTGCATTACTTAAGAACCTTGAAAAAACCTATACAGGACCGGCGATTATTTTGCTTCAGTCTGTCTATCTGCCTCTCAAACAATCTCAATACGTTACTGTGCTGTTACATAATTTATCTTCTTCTAGCCCACTGTAACAAAATTAATTACTGGAATATTGTTAGTGTCTTCCTGTGTAAAAACTGAGAGAACAATAATTAATAAAATCAAGAACATTTCATTCTCATTGTCGTAAGGTGCCCATAGTTATTTTAAGGGGGACCTATCTTATCTCTACTTTTGTTCTATAGACCTGGAAAAAAACTTTTTGGGTTAGTTTTAGATCCTAGCAACTTTAATTTATAGTCCCTTTTAGCTTTTCTTATCCCTTTTTAATGTCCCTTTAATGTCAATATATGATTTCATAAGATGACCCTCACCTCTTTTGATACGCCTATAAATCCTTTCTTATGCCCTAGTAGATATTTGAAGCCTATTATTCATTCCATTTTGGGTCATTTCTATTTGAATCTAATTTCTTTATATGGTAGGATAAACGTCTTTGAGCAGCATTATATAGTGTGCAGAAAACTTTCATATTGATAGCTCTCTTCGTTACCCCAGTCAACAGATGATTAAAGTGTTCTCTAAGCCCATCGTAAATTGCCTAAGCGAAAATCTGGGACTGTTACATCTATATCTCAACATTAACAACAAACAAATTAACATACCATCAAATAAAAAAAAAAACCCAACCAAATTTATATATCCCAAATCCCACCCCACCATATTTCCCCCACCCCCCCCCCCCCCCATTTCACATCCCCCCCCCTATTCCACTTTGGTCGCTAGCACCCAGTTCCTCTGAAATTTCTAAAGTATTAACAAGGATTCATTGTTTGGACATAACTATGTCAAGCAGGTTATTTCCCCTTGTAGGTTCTGTCACAAACTGCTTCAAAAATACAATCTTGAAATACTTCTAAGAAGTCGTACGATTCTAAATTTCCAGTCCAAGAAATTACAATCCAAACATGTCTAAAGTTAAGTCTCCTTAGGGAATTACTACTATCGTGCTTGTGGCTTATTACAATTTCCTCCCATAGTAGTTTCCCTTGTCCCTATCTAAGTTAGGGGGTCGGTTATCACTCTAAATCCTGTTTTTCATGCCCTCTGAAAATTCTATCAAAAACTGACTCTGTATGTGATTAATTCAGACTTAATAACCGTTTTTATGCAACAGTTCATGCGAATCTCGGACATACTATGCCCACCCCACCCCCTCCTCCCAATATTCTATCTTCTTGGAACAATTTTAAAACCTGAATAGACATTCCGCAGGCTTGTCCGACTTTTTGAATTAAACCACGTCTCAGTTAAGTCAAAATACATCAATGTGGCTACCTACACACTAGCAAACTAATCTCATCTCGTCCCATCTATTCCTAGCACTACGGCAATTAGCATATTAATAAACATTGAAAGACTCTCCTTTCTCTTTACCCCTTCTGCTCATTCTATTTTTCTACTAAACCTATTAACGTCCTTAAACCCCCCCCCAAGGTCCCTGGCTTTTCAATATCTATTCGTTCTTATTAATTACTAGTTCCCCTAGAACTGTAATATTACTACACTGGGACTTCACTGTTTTCCTGCCAAAAACAATACTACTAAGGGAATTCACTGTTTTCCTGCCAAAACCTATTCCACTAACTATTCTAGTTTAAGTCCTAACTGCTCCTCCATGGCAGTTGCCAGTGCTCCCACCACACACCTAGATAGAAGTGAACCCCTTCATAGCTTTAAATGTCATTTCTGCCATAGAAGAGGTCCCCGTTGTCAAATGACATGGTTACCGCATTTTTCCTTACAGTATTTGTTCCACAAGCTATTGACACCAATTCCCTGGACAACACATTCACTTCCACTCCCTCCTTGGGCAATTAACCAAAATATGAGTGGTTTCCAACCCTTACTTTAATTATTTCTTTTGCTGAACCTATCCTGCTAATCAGGTCCTCACTCCTACGTCTGCCAACATCGTTGCCTCCAGCACTGAGACAGATAATAGGATTGCTCCCATTACCTCTCATGATGTCATCCAGACGGCTTAACAATATCCTCATTCCAAACCACAGGAAAGCAAACTCTCGGTCCCTTTACTCTGTCCTTCAAGCAGATCGCCTATCCATATACTAAATCATCAACTAACAGTCTAACAACACCTCTGCAGTCAATAACAACATCCCTACGTAATATCAACATCTCTACAGTATAAACACATCATACAGTACTAACAACCCTCTGCTGTATAAACAACAATCCCTACTGTCTCTAATCAACTTCTCTACAGTACTAACAACATCTCTACATAATAAACAACATCTCTAAGTACTAAAAATCAAGACAGTACTAACTAACACCTATGCAGTACTAAACAACATCCCTACAGTACTAACAACATCTCTACAGTACTAACATATATCTCTACAGTATATAAATAATCTTATTCAGTTCTTACACAGCCCTACAGTAATAACAAATCCCTACAGTACTAAAAACAATTCCCTACAGTACTATATTCTTCACTACTGTACTAACAACATCTCTACAGTACATAAACAACATCTCTTACAGTACTAACAAAACCCTACGTCTAACAAAACATCCCTACAGTACTAAACAACATACTTACGTACTAACACACTCTACAGTATAAAACATCATACAGTACTAACAACATCCCTTCAGTACTAACAACTTCCCTACAGTACTACAACATCCCGACGTATAACAACATTCTCTACAGTACTAAACAACATCTCTACAGTACTAAACAACATCTCTACGATTCTAATAATCTTCTATTCAGTACTATCTACATCCCTTACAGTACTAACAAAATCCCTACAGTAATAACATCATCTCTACAGTACTTTAACATATCTACAGTACATATCAACAATCTCTACAGTACTAATCAACTTTTATAGTGTACTAACTAAAATCTCTACAGTAGATAATTACATCCCGTACTGGACGTATCAACATACCTACAGTATCGTACTACATAGCTACAGTTCTTTACAACTTCCCTTCAGTAATAACTAACTTCCTACTGTTCTTTCTTATACCTACATGTTACTATCAACATAACTACAGTACTATACATCATCATAGTCATAGTACTAAAACATCATGAGTGTGTAAGTTCTATTTATAGAGTACTTTAAATTCTCTTAATGTACTAACAACATCACCTACAGTTACAACAAAATCCCTTACAGTTCTTTAATCTGCTCCTTACTGGAAGTTATCACTGATAGTACAAGGTAGATATTACAGCGCGAATGGACTTTTCTTCTTCGCGACATGTTAGTTCTTATGGCCAGTAAGGTAGTTCTTATGAACACGTATGGTGTTATTATTGAGACGTATGTAGTTATTATAGAGAGTATGGTAGTTATTATGGCAAGTAATGGTAGTTATTATTGCGAGAGTATGGGGTAGTTATTATGGAGATGGTAGAATTATTATGAAAGTATGGTAGTTTTCTATGTAGAGTAAACCAACTGGAGTCAGTTATTATGAGGTAAATTTGGTGTTATTTGAGAAGTGTTGGTAGTTATTTATAGAAGAGATATATCGTATGTACGTTATTATGA
>NC_069421.1:24400891-24413391 GCF_026875155.1 Cherax quadricarinatus | reverse complement strand
TTTCCTTGGTATACTCTGTAAATTATTCCTCTATAATTTTTACACACCTCTTTTGTCCCCTTCCCTTTATTTAAGGGAATACTACCATTGTCTCCGCAATCCTAGGTACCTTCACTCTTTCATCATTTATTAAACAAAAGTAAACCAACCACTCCAACACATATATCCCCCCCTGCTTTTAACATTTCTGCATGGATCCCATCAAGTTCCAGCTGCTTTACCCCTTTCATTCTACGTAATTGCCTCACGTACCTCAACCACAATTACATCCTGTCTTCTTCACTCCTAAAGATGGTATACCTCCCTGGCCAGTTGCATGAAATTACGCCTCCCTTTTCTTCCTCACAACATTAAAAGTTTCCTCAAAATATTCTCGCCATTCTACATAATACCTCCCTCGCCCATCTACTAACTCCCCTACTCCTGTTTTTTAACGGAACAAATCCATACTTTCCCAGGGGCTTTTTAACTTGTTTAACTCACTCCAAATTTTTTTCGTATTTTCATATATATTATATCTATATATATATATATATATATAATTATATATATATAGAGAGAGAGAGAGAGAGGCAGAGAGAGAGAGAGAGGAGAGAGTGATGAGGAGAGAGAGAGAGAGAGAGAGAGAGAGAGAGTGAGAGAGAAAGAAGAGAGAGAGAGAAGAGAGAGAGAGAGAGATGAGAGAGGAGAGAGAGTGAGAGAGAGAGAGAGAGAGAGCAGAGAGGAGAGAGGAGACGAGAGAAAAAAAAACATTACTGTGGGAACAAAAATTTCCACCTGGCCGTATGTGTGTGACGTAAAAAGATCTACAGAAATGTGGTAACAAGAGCAAGAGTGCTTTTTATCAAGACGTGAGGAGGAGGATTGAAAGAGCAAGAGTAGGTGTTGTGTGGGTCAAGGTCACCCATGTCCAGATAATTATACCTCACTCATCAACAAACAGTACAATAAAGAAAGACCTTGTCCGTCTTGATGACCGTCCCGTTTAGGTTAACGCCATCACTCCTCAAAGTTATCGTTGGGTTATATGGAGGTTATCCTAGGTTACCATCTGCCTAATTTACTCAGCTATATGGTCTATATATTATATTGAATACCTCAGTCTTTGTATAAATGTATACATTGAACCGTAAAGCCACGTGATTATTTCGCATAATCATGGGACGCAGATAGGCTTATACAAGCGCCTGAAGAATGGGTAATCATCAAGTTTGATCCGAGGAAGGGGATGGCAACTATCATTACTCGGATCAAAAGCCCTTGAGGGGCAATTATAAGGGTTAATTAGTACTTGTCCAAGAGATGGTTTTTATTATTTTTATTATTATTATTATTATTATTATTTTTATTATTATTTTTATTATTATTATTATTATTATTATTGCTGTTATATTTTAATGTTCTGGGAATGGCTAAATCCTTACGGGTCACTTACAGCGGCCTGGGGTATTAGTGTTAATCAGGATTCATCAAAAGGAAGAGAGCAGCTTCAATTTTATTAGGATCAAGAGCCTCCACCAGCATCAATGACTATCCTTGAGGGACAAAACAAACGGACTCCCCGGTGCATAGCACCCACATCTTCGAACACCGTAAAGCTTCACGACGATACAGATCCGAGTCTCGAATCCAAGTCACTTAGTACACTTTATTCCACACTTACACAACCCTTAAATAGGAAAATTGACGTTTTGGTTCGTCCTGAGGAAAGCATCGTCTAATTTCTATTTCCAGGCAGTGGGCCATCGCACCCACGACCTGGTTTCACGTTGTTAGTTTTCGCAGAACTCAGTGTATTGTAAGTACCTTAACCCGGCTGATCAGGGAAACACCTGGAGGAGCTTGTCATGTTCGCTTTTGTGAATTGTTCTAGCCACGGTATTGTGACTCGCATTCTACAGTCATTCACGTTCTATGATCAAGCCGTCGGCCAATGTGACGTATTTACTCAGATTAACGACTTGCCTCAGCTCAATGAGACGTATTTGGTGAGACCAACGACCTCCCCTGCTTAGTGAGACACTAGGGCTCAATACGGTGTAAGCTATCAGCATCCCTATAAACCTGAATGAGAAGACGACGACGTATCTAGACTCCCTTCAGCATAAGTCAACGACCTTCTGGGACTCCCTCCTGCAATATCAACGGACCTTGCCAAGCACTCCCTCAGCAAGATCAACGACCTGCATGAGCTTCCTCAGCAAGATCGACGACCTACCTGGGCTTTCCTACAGACAGTATCAACGAACCTGCCAAGACTTCCCTCCAGCAGATCCACGACCTGCATGGGCTTCTCCAGCAAGATCAACGGCTGCATGGATCCCTCAGCAATATCAACGAAAAACTGACGACACTTCCGGACTCTCTCAGCAAATATAAAAGGCCTGCATTGGGCTCCTCCCACAAGATCGACGACAGCCTGGGCTCATTCAGAAAGATCGACGACCTACTGAGTCCCATCAGCAGATCCACGACCTACTGAAGCTCCCTCCAGCAAGATCAACGACCTGCTGGGGCTTTCCTCCAGCAAGATCAACGAACTGCATGGGTCTACTTCCAGGAAGATCAACGACCTACTGAGCCCTCCAGCAAGATAACGACTAACCTGAGCTCCCTCAGCAAGATCAATGACTGCCTGATCTCCAGCAAGATCAACGACTTACCTGAGCTCCCTCCAGCAAGGATCAACGACTGCCTGGCTTCCTCCAGGACAAGAATCAAGACTGCTGGGCTTCCTCCAGCAAGTTCGAACGACCTTACTTGAGCTCCCCCAGCAAGATCAACGACCTGACTGGGCTTCCTCCAGCAAGTTCAACGACCTGCATGGGCTTCTCCAGCAAGATCAACGACCTGCCTGGGTTCCATCAGCAAGATCAACGACCTACCTGAGCTCCTCAGCAAGATCAACGACCTGCCTGGCTCCCTCCGCAATATAACGACCTACCTAAGCTCCTCCAGCAAGATCAACGACCTACATGAGGCTCCCTCCAGCAAGATCAACGGACCTGCCTGGCTCCTCAGCAAGATCAACGACCTGCCTGCGTTCCCTCCAGCAAGATCAACGACCCTGCATGAGCTCCCTCCCAGCAAGATAACGACCTGCCATTGGCTTCCCTCCAGGCAAGATCAAACGACCTGCCTGGGTTCCCTCCCGCAAGATCAACGAACCTGCCTGAGCTCCTCCAGCAAGATCAACGACCTGCTGGGCTTCCTCAGTCAAGATCGACTGACCTGCCTGGGCTTCATCAGAAAGATCGACGACCTACTGAGCACCCTCCAGCAATATCCACGACCTACTGAGACTTCCCTCCAGCACAAGATCAACGACCTGCCTTGGGCTACCTCCGCAAGTTCAACGACTGCCTGGGCTTCCTCCAGCAAGATCAACGACCTACCTGAGCTCCCTCCCTGCAAGATCAACGACCTACCTGAGCTCCCTCCTGCAAAGATCAATGACCTGCCTGAAACTCCTCCAGCAGATCAACGACCTACCTGAGCTTCCTCCAGCAAGATCACGTTCTGCCTGGGCTTTCCTCCAGCAAGATCACAAGACCTGGCCTGGGCTTACCTCCAGCATGTTCGCGACCTACTTGAGATCCCTCAGCAAGATCAACGTACCTCGCCTGGGCTTCCTCCAGCAGATCACCGACCTGCCTGGGCTTCCTCCAGCAAGATCAACGACCTGCTGGGTTTCCTCCAGCAAGAATCATCGACCTGCCTGGCTTCCTCAGCAAGATCAACGACATACCTGAGCTCCCTCCAAGCAAGATCAAACGACCTGCCTGGGCTCCCTCCAGCAATATCAACGACCTACCACACAAACCCCTAAGCTCCCTCCAGCAAGATCACGACCTACCTGAGCCTCCTCCAGCAAGATCAACGACCTGCCTGGCTCCCTCCAGCAAGATCAATCGGACCTGCCTGCGTTCCTCAGCAAGATCAACGACTGCCTGAGCACCTCCAGCAGATCAACGACCTGCCTGGGCTCCCTCCAGCAAGATCAACGACCTGCCTGGGTTCCCTCCAGCAAGATCAACGACTGCCTGAGCTCCCTCAGCAAGACTCAACGACCTGCCTGGGTTCCTCCAGCATGATCAACGACCTTGCCTGGGCTTCCTCCAGCAAGATCAACGACCTGCCTGGGCTCCCTCAGCATGATCAAACGACCTGACTGGGCTTCATCCAGACAAGATCAAACGACCTGCTGGGCTCCCTCCAGCAAGAATCAACGACCTGCCTGGGCTTCCTCCCGGACAAGATCAACGACCTGCCTGGGTTCCCTCAGCAAGATCAACGACCTGCCTGTTCCTCAGCAAGATCAACGACCTGCCTGGGCTTCCTCCAGCAAGATTCAACGGACCTGCATGGGTCCCTCCAGCAAGATCAACGACCTTGGCCTGGGTTCCCTCCAGCAAGATCATCGGACCTGCCTGGGCTTCCTCCAGCAAGATCAAACGACTGCCTGGGCTCCCTCAGCAAGATCCAAACTAATATTTACCATTATAGCGGCCAAGTTCATAATGGATGAAGTCTTGCAGCGAAAGCAGCTTTTGAGTCCAAGACTTGAGCAAGACACAAGAGGTCACTGGGACGAAGACGGTGACCTACACGGCCTGAGCAGTGCAGGTGTGGCTGACTTCAAGAAGGTGTGACTGATTGCCAAAACAGGTGTGCAAAGGCCATTAGCATGTGTAAAAGGTCAACATCTTACGCAGGTTGATGATTAAGATGAATTAAGACACATGTGCAACCACTGAGTGTCTTTAGTGCAAAGGCATTTCGCTGCACAACGGTTTCTTCAGTCAACTACACTAACTAGAGACTCGTAGAGTGGGTTTGACTATGATCAGTCCGTCCATGCTTAGTGGAACGAGGTCGTCCCTTAAGCCCTTAACTAGTCGGTATTGTATAAATCAGTTATTGAGAAACACGGAGGATCATTTCGGGGCTCTTAGCTCTTGTCCTGCTTCACATGAAGTAATGAGTGGAGTTCACACAGCATTAACGTTGCGGTGTCAGCATTCAGTGTTGCAGTCACAGGGTTATGAAAGAACCAGACTTGGGCCCAGGCTCAAGTTTTTACACAATACTAATGACAGTTCGAGTGCTGTGCAACGCTTGTGTATGCCGCTACAGTCCACTTATTACACACTAAAATTTACAACATTAACAGGACGTAAGTAAGAGTACCCGACGAGCAGGGCGGATGATATCTAAGCACTATGAGAAGTGTACAATGAGGTAAACCTTTGGAAAACATGCATGTTTCGTCATCTTTAATTCCCGGGGAATTTGCGTTCACCTGGTGACTCCAGTTAGAATGGTTTGTTTTTCCTATGCTTGTTTTTTTTCCCTCCCGGTGATGTAGTACTAAAACTCTACAGTACTAACAAACCCTACAGTACTAACATCATCTATACAGCACTAACAAATCTATACAGTACTAACAACATCCTATCGTTCTAACATTTGTACAGTATTTAACAACATCTCTACGTACTTACAACATCTTCAGTACAAAACAACTATCCCTCTAATACTAACAACATCCCTACAGCACTAACAACACAATCCACAGCCCCCCCCCACACCCCCCCCCCCCCCCCCCAAAAACAAACCCCCCAACCCCCCCCCCCCCCAAAAATACTAACACATCTCTACAGTACTACACATCCCTACAGTACTAACAACATTCCCTACAGTCACTATAACAACATACTCTACAGTACTAATAACATCTCTGCAGTAACTAACACATCCCTACAGTACTAACAACACACTACAGTACTAACAACACCTCTGCAGTACTAACAAATCCCTACAGTAACTAAACACATCTCTACAGTACTAACAAATCTTACAGTACTAACACATCCCTACAGTACTAACAACAATTCTCTCCAGTACTAAACAACATCCCTTACAGTACTAACTATATCGTACAGTACTAACAAAACTCTCTACTAGTACTAACAACATCTTCTGCGCTACAACACATCCTTACCCGTTATAAAACATCACCTACAGTACTAACAACGCCTCCAGTTACTAACAACATCCCTACTGTACTAAAAACATTCTACAGTACTAACAACATCCCTACAGTACTAACAAACATCTCTACAGTACTAACAACATCCCTACAGTACTAAGACATAAGAACATAAGAAGGGGAGGAACACTGCAGGAGGACTGCTGGCCCATTACTAGGCAGGTCCTTTACAATTCATCCCACTAACAAAACATTACCCAACCCAATTTTCAATGATACCCAAGAAAGAAGCTATGATGTGAAAGTCCCACTCAAATCCAACCCTTCCCACTCATGTACTTATCCAACCTCTTAGATTTGAAACTACCAAAGTCCTAGCCTCATCCCCCCCCCCCCCCACTAGGTCGGCATGTTCCACTCATCAACTACCCTATTTCCAAACCAATTACTTTCTATGTCCTTTCTAAATCTAAACTTATATTATTTAAATTCCATTACTGCGGTTCTCTATTGGCAGTGACTTCCTCAAGACCTTATTAATATCCCCTTTATTTAATACATATTTCCACTTATACACTTCGATCAGGTCTCTCCCTCATTCTTCGTCTAAACAAGGTGAATGTAACTTAAGAGTCTTCAATCTTTCTTCATAAGGTAGATTTTGAGCTATGTATTAATTTAGTATACATACGCTGATTGTTTACTAACGAATTATGTCCATTTTGTAATACGGAGACCAGAACTGAGCTGCATAATCAAGGTGAGGCCTTACTAATGATTATAAAGCTGCAGTATGACTCTGGACTTCTGTTGCTTACACTTCTTGATTAAATCCCAGTAATCTATTTGCCTTATTTACGTACGCTTAGGCATTGCTGTCTTGGTTTAAGGTTTGCTGCTCACAAATTACCCCCAAGTCCTTTTCGCATTCTGTATGGCTAAGTTCTACACATTTAAATTATAAGTACATAGGGCTATGGCACTACCAAGCTTCAGAACACTTGAACTTATCTACATTGAACCATCTGCCACTTTTCTGATCCAGAACAGAGTTTGTTTAAATCCTCCTGAGTTCCCTAACATCTACGTTTGAATCCAATTATCCTACCTATCTTTGTGGTCATCGGGCGAATTTGCTCATATCACTAGAATTCCCTCATCACGATCATTGATATATATTAATAAACAACAACGGGCCAAGACTGTTCCATGTGGAACGCCACTCGTTCAGATCCACTCGGATTTAACCCCATTATGGACACTTCTGCTTCCTGTCAGGTGATCCATGTCTCGATCCACTAGAGCACTTTTCCCCCAATGCCATGGGCTGCCACTTTCTTTAACAGTTATATGTGCGGAACTCTTCAAAAGCCTTACTAAAATATAGTAAATAATTATCAAATTCTTTATGTGGTCAAACAGCCTCAAAAGCTTTACTGAAGAGTTAATAAATTAGTTAGAAGCGGCCTCTTGTGAATCCATGCTGAGTATCATTAATCAGCTATGGTTATCGAGTGGCTTCATTATAAACTCAGCTATAATTGACTCTAGTAATTTTCCTACATTGGGTCTGGCTTATTGGGCGGTATTTGCCCCCCCCCCCGGTACCCCCCGCCACTTGTCACCTGTTTTAAAAATAGGAGATTACATTAGCCATCTTCCCATATCAGGGCCACTACACCTGTTTGAAGAGATAAATTAAAAATATTAGTTAATGGTTCACAGAGGTACCATTTTGCATTACTTAAGAACCTTGAAAAAACCTATACAGGACCGGCGATTATTTTGCTTCAGTCTGTCTATCTGCCTCTCAAACAATCTCAATACGTTACTGTGCTGTTACATAATTTATCTTCTTCTAGCCCACTGTAACAAAATTAATTACTGGAATATTGTTAGTGTCTTCCTGTGTAAAAACTGAGAGAACAATAATTAATAAAATCAAGAACATTTCATTCTCATTGTCGTAAGGTGCCCATAGTTATTTTAAGGGGGACCTATCTTATCTCTACTTTTGTTCTATAGACCTGGAAAAAAACTTTTTGGGTTAGTTTTAGATCCTAGCAACTTTAATTTATAGTCCCTTTTAGCTTTTCTTATCCCTTTTTAATGTCCCTTTAATGTCAATATATGATTTCATAAGATGACCCTCACCTCTTTTGATACGCCTATAAATCCTTTCTTATGCCCTAGTAGATATTTGAAGCCTATTATTCATTCCATTTTGGGTCATTTCTATTTGAATCTAATTTCTTTATATGGTAGGATAAACGTCTTTGAGCAGCATTATATAGTGTGCAGAAAACTTTCATATTGATAGCTCTCTTCGTTACCCCAGTCAACAGATGATTAAAGTGTTCTCTAAGCCCATCGTAAATTGCCTAAGCGAAAATCTGGGACTGTTACATCTATATCTCAACATTAACAACAAACAAATTAACATACCATCAAATAAAAAAAAAAACCCAACCAAATTTATATATCCCAAATCCCACCCCACCATATTTCCCCCACCCCCCCCCCCCCCCATTTCACATCCCCCCCCCTATTCCACTTTGGTCGCTAGCACCCAGTTCCTCTGAAATTTCTAAAGTATTAACAAGGATTCATTGTTTGGACATAACTATGTCAAGCAGGTTATTTCCCCTTGTAGGTTCTGTCACAAACTGCTTCAAAAATACAATCTTGAAATACTTCTAAGAAGTCGTACGATTCTAAATTTCCAGTCCAAGAAATTACAATCCAAACATGTCTAAAGTTAAGTCTCCTTAGGGAATTACTACTATCGTGCTTGTGGCTTATTACAATTTCCTCCCATAGTAGTTTCCCTTGTCCCTATCTAAGTTAGGGGGTCGGTTATCACTCTAAATCCTGTTTTTCATGCCCTCTGAAAATTCTATCAAAAACTGACTCTGTATGTGATTAATTCAGACTTAATAACCGTTTTTATGCAACAGTTCATGCGAATCTCGGACATACTATGCCCACCCCACCCCCTCCTCCCAATATTCTATCTTCTTGGAACAATTTTAAAACCTGAATAGACATTCCGCAGGCTTGTCCGACTTTTTGAATTAAACCACGTCTCAGTTAAGTCAAAATACATCAATGTGGCTACCTACACACTAGCAAACTAATCTCATCTCGTCCCATCTATTCCTAGCACTACGGCAATTAGCATATTAATAAACATTGAAAGACTCTCCTTTCTCTTTACCCCTTCTGCTCATTCTATTTTTCTACTAAACCTATTAACGTCCTTAAACCCCCCCCCAAGGTCCCTGGCTTTTCAATATCTATTCGTTCTTATTAATTACTAGTTCCCCTAGAACTGTAATATTACTACACTGGGACTTCACTGTTTTCCTGCCAAAAACAATACTACTAAGGGAATTCACTGTTTTCCTGCCAAAACCTATTCCACTAACTATTCTAGTTTAAGTCCTAACTGCTCCTCCATGGCAGTTGCCAGTGCTCCCACCACACACCTAGATAGAAGTGAACCCCTTCATAGCTTTAAATGTCATTTCTGCCATAGAAGAGGTCCCCGTTGTCAAATGACATGGTTACCGCATTTTTCCTTACAGTATTTGTTCCACAAGCTATTGACACCAATTCCCTGGACAACACATTCACTTCCACTCCCTCCTTGGGCAATTAACCAAAATATGAGTGGTTTCCAACCCTTACTTTAATTATTTCTTTTGCTGAACCTATCCTGCTAATCAGGTCCTCACTCCTACGTCTGCCAACATCGTTGCCTCCAGCACTGAGACAGATAATAGGATTGCTCCCATTACCTCTCATGATGTCATCCAGACGGCTTAACAATATCCTCATTCCAAACCACAGGAAAGCAAACTCTCGGTCCCTTTACTCTGTCCTTCAAGCAGATCGCCTATCCATATACTAAATCATCAACTAACAGTCTAACAACACCTCTGCAGTCAATAACAACATCCCTACGTAATATCAACATCTCTACAGTATAAACACATCATACAGTACTAACAACCCTCTGCTGTATAAACAACAATCCCTACTGTCTCTAATCAACTTCTCTACAGTACTAACAACATCTCTACATAATAAACAACATCTCTAAGTACTAAAAATCAAGACAGTACTAACTAACACCTATGCAGTACTAAACAACATCCCTACAGTACTAACAACATCTCTACAGTACTAACATATATCTCTACAGTATATAAATAATCTTATTCAGTTCTTACACAGCCCTACAGTAATAACAAATCCCTACAGTACTAAAAACAATTCCCTACAGTACTATATTCTTCACTACTGTACTAACAACATCTCTACAGTACATAAACAACATCTCTTACAGTACTAACAAAACCCTACGTCTAACAAAACATCCCTACAGTACTAAACAACATACTTACGTACTAACACACTCTACAGTATAAAACATCATACAGTACTAACAACATCCCTTCAGTACTAACAACTTCCCTACAGTACTACAACATCCCGACGTATAACAACATTCTCTACAGTACTAAACAACATCTCTACAGTACTAAACAACATCTCTACGATTCTAATAATCTTCTATTCAGTACTATCTACATCCCTTACAGTACTAACAAAATCCCTACAGTAATAACATCATCTCTACAGTACTTTAACATATCTACAGTACATATCAACAATCTCTACAGTACTAATCAACTTTTATAGTGTACTAACTAAAATCTCTACAGTAGATAATTACATCCCGTACTGGACGTATCAACATACCTACAGTATCGTACTACATAGCTACAGTTCTTTACAACTTCCCTTCAGTAATAACTAACTTCCTACTGTTCTTTCTTATACCTACATGTTACTATCAACATAACTACAGTACTATACATCATCATAGTCATAGTACTAAAACATCATGAGTGTGTAAGTTCTATTTATAGAGTACTTTAAATTCTCTTAATGTACTAACAACATCACCTACAGTTACAACAAAATCCCTTACAGTTCTTTAATCTGCTCCTTACTGGAAGTTATCACTGATAGTACAAGGTAGATATTACAGCGCGAATGGACTTTTCTTCTTCGCGACATGTTAGTTCTTATGGCCAGTAAGGTAGTTCTTATGAACACGTATGGTGTTATTATTGAGACGTATGTAGTTATTATAGAGAGTATGGTAGTTATTATGGCAAGTAATGGTAGTTATTATTGCGAGAGTATGGGGTAGTTATTATGGAGATGGTAGAATTATTATGAAAGTATGGTAGTTTTCTATGTAGAGTAAACCAACTGGAGTCAGTTATTATGAGGTAAATTTGGTGTTATTTGAGAAGTGTTGGTAGTTATTTATAGAAGAGATATATCGTATGTACGTTATTATGAAAGTAACCCTCTGGATCGTACTTAATTATTGAAAAGTATGGATCGGTACATTATGAAAGTCTGAGGGTAGTTCATACTCGTCTTTATGTACTTTACTTCTTATAATTCTGTTTTTTCATACTGAGACATTGGAATGGTGAGATTATTATCGAGTGTTAGACTTGGTGTATTTATTGAATGTATAGGTACTTATTTTGAAAGTATCGGCTAGTTCATATGGAAGAGTATGTAGTTATTATGACAGAGATGGAAGTTAATCTAGACGTCGTAACTGGATCAGTTATTCATGAGAGTGTGGATAGTTTATTTATGAGAGTAATAATCATCGGTAGTTAATTTATGAAAAGTATTTGGTAGTTTATTTATGACTGTAAGGTTTGTTATTATGAGAGTACAATTGGTAAGATGTAGTTGAAAGTAATGGTAGTTTTTTATAGAAAGTAACATATTGGTAGTTATAATGATATTACGCAACGTATGGCTACGATTATATTATGAAGTATGGGTACGGTTATTATGAGTGATATGGTAGTTATTTAATGACGTAGTTATGGCAATAGTTATTATGAGAAGTGTGGTAGTTATTAATGAAGATGTAATGAGTAGTTAATCTTATGAAAGTAACTATGTGTTGTTATATTATGGAAAAACTGTATGGTTTTAGTTATTAACGCTATGAGAGTATATGGTAGTTATTATGAGAGTATGGTCAGTATTCTTTTATGAGAGTAATTGGCGTAGATCTATTTATTAAGAAGTGCGGTAGTTATTATGAGAGTTATTGGTCAGTTATTACTGAACAGTACCAAAAAGGGTTACGTTATTATGAAAGATATTTGGATACCGTTATTATTGAGAGTCATGGTAGTTTATTTATGAGATTACTGGTAGTTATATGAAAGTACTGGTAGTTCTTATGCATAGAGTAGGTAGTTTTATGAGAGTATGAGTAGTTATTATGAGAGTATGATGTCGTTTATTATGACAGTATGAGTCGTTATTTATGACCAATACAGTTCTTACACACATCTCTACAGTACTAATCAACATCTTACAGTTCTAACAACATACTTACAGTACTAGACAACATCCTACGTACTAACAAACCTAACCATCTACCCCCTCAACA
>NC_069421.1:24395891-24398391 GCF_026875155.1 Cherax quadricarinatus | reverse complement strand
TCCTTAAAAAAGTGCATGCATTGTACTTCCCATTTCCAGGAATCTAGCCGACTATATGAAAATACCAGTTTCTCTGAATCCTTCACTAATATTACCCTGCTCCACACTCCAACAGGATGTCAGGTTTCCCAAGTTCATTCGTCTCCATTCACTTCTATCTAACACGCTCATGCTCGCTTGGCTGGAAGTCCAAGCCCCTCGCCACAAAACATCCTTTACCCCCTCTTTTCCAACCCTTTCGAGACGACCCTTACCCCCCTATCATCCCTATAGATTTATATGCTCTCCTGTCATTCTACTTTGATCCATTCTCTCTAAATGGACCAAAACCACCTCACAACCCCTCTTCTGCCCTCTGACTAATTCTTTTATTAACTCCACACCTTCTCCTAATTTCGATCCTAATTTTCTGCATAAATAATTTACACACGCATTGCCCTTAGAAGGAACATCTCCTCTGCTCCAAACCGTCTCTCGCGGCTGCATTTTCCTCCCAAGCTTCACATCATATATGGAGTGTTGTTACTACTATAACTTCATACCA
Source organism: Cherax quadricarinatus (assembly GCF_026875155.1). Classification (NCBI taxonomy): domain Eukaryota; kingdom Metazoa; phylum Arthropoda; class Malacostraca; order Decapoda; family Parastacidae; genus Cherax; species Cherax quadricarinatus. The sequence continues at coordinate 24,397,847 of NC_069421.1, read as the reverse complement.
TTCCCTTCTTTGCCTCCATAGATACGTTTTTTCACTCAATATAACCTCAACGCACCACTCACCTTTTTTCCCTCATCTATACTTTGTTTACCTCTTCCTTTTAAATCCATCCGCCGTCACGTTCAACTCCAAGTATCTGGAAAACATTCACTTCTTCCATACTTCCTCCTCCCCAATTTGATATCCAATTTTTCTTTATCTAAATCATTTTGATACCCTCATCAACTTTACATCTTTTCTATGTTCACTTTCAACTTTTACCTTTACACACATTCTCAAACTCACCAACTAACCTTTGCATTTTTCTTTATAATCTCCATAGCCAGTATCATCAGCATAAAAGTATCTGTGTCAATTCCCATTTTGATTTGATTCCCCCTAATTTAAATCCACCCCTCTCCCGAACACCTAGCATTTTCTTCTTTTATAACACATCTATAAATTATATTAAAACAACATGGTGACATTACACATCCCTGTCTAAGGACATAATTTACAGGGAAGTTATTCTCCCTCTCTCTCTAACACACACTAACCTGAGCTCAATATCTCATAAAAGCTCTTTACAAGATTTCAGTAACTTACCACCTATTCCATAAAACTTGCAACATCTGCCACATTGCTCCTCTATCACTTATATATGCCTTTTCGTAATCCATAAATGCTAATAAATAACTTCACTAACCTTTATCTAATAACTGTTCACATATATGCTTCGATGTAAATCACTTGATCACTCATCCCCTACCACTCTGAAGCCTCCTTGCTCATCCGCAAATTTACATTCTGTCTTACCTCGATTCTTTCAATTAAACCTACCGTATACTTTTCCTTGGTATACTCTGTAAATTATTCCTCTATAATTTTTACACACCTCTTTTGTCCCCTTCCCTTTATTTAAGGGAATACTACCATTGTCTCCGCAATCCTAGGTACCTTCACTCTTTCATCATTTATTAAACAAAAGTAAACCAACCACTCCAACACATATATCCCCCCCTGCTTTTAACATTTCTGCATGGATCCCATCAAGTTCCAGCTGCTTTACCCCTTTCATTCTACGTAATTGCCTCACGTACCTCAACCACAATTACATCCTGTCTTCTTCACTCCTAAAGATGGTATACCTCCCTGGCCAGTTGCATGAAATTACGCCTCCCTTTTCTTCCTCACAACATTAAAAGTTTCCTCAAAATATTCTCGCCATTCTACATAATACCTCCCTCGCCCATCTACTAACTCCCCTACTCCTGTTTTTTAACGGAACAAATCCATACTTTCCCAGGGGCTTTTTAACTTGTTTAACTCACTCCAAATTTTTTTCGTATTTTCATATATATTATATCTATATATATATATATATATATAATTATATATATATAGAGAGAGAGAGAGAGAGGCAGAGAGAGAGAGAGAGGAGAGAGTGATGAGGAGAGAGAGAGAGAGAGAGAGAGAGAGAGAGTGAGAGAGAAAGAAGAGAGAGAGAGAAGAGAGAGAGAGAGAGATGAGAGAGGAGAGAGAGTGAGAGAGAGAGAGAGAGAGAGCAGAGAGGAGAGAGGAGACGAGAGAAAAAAAAACATTACTGTGGGAACAAAAATTTCCACCTGGCCGTATGTGTGTGACGTAAAAAGATCTACAGAAATGTGGTAACAAGAGCAAGAGTGCTTTTTATCAAGACGTGAGGAGGAGGATTGAAAGAGCAAGAGTAGGTGTTGTGTGGGTCAAGGTCACCCATGTCCAGATAATTATACCTCACTCATCAACAAACAGTACAATAAAGAAAGACCTTGTCCGTCTTGATGACCGTCCCGTTTAGGTTAACGCCATCACTCCTCAAAGTTATCGTTGGGTTATATGGAGGTTATCCTAGGTTACCATCTGCCTAATTTACTCAGCTATATGGTCTATATATTATATTGAATACCTCAGTCTTTGTATAAATGTATACATTGAACC
>NC_069421.1:24390891-24393391 GCF_026875155.1 Cherax quadricarinatus | reverse complement strand
AAGAGGAGAAAGTAAACCAAGAAAACGATGTTGCAGGAAGTGGACGAATGAAGAGGACTCGAGACACGCAGAGATAAGAGAGGAAGAGAAAGGGAGTGAGAGGAACAGGAATGAATGATGAAGGGGAAATGAATGTCTGACTGTAGGTAAGGATGAGTGTGGATGAGGACGTGGATGAAGACATGGATGGGACGTGAAGACGTGGATGAGGGACATGGATGAGGACGTGAAGACGTGGATGAGGACATGGGAGGACGTGAAGACGTGGATGAGGACATGGATGAGGACGTGAAGACGTGGATGAAGACATGGATGAGGACGTGAAGACGTGGATGAGGACATGGATGAGGACGTGAAGACGTGGATGAAGACGTGAAGACGTGGATGAGGACATGGATGAGGACGTGAAGACGTGGATGAGGACATGGATGAGGACGTGAAGACGTGGATAACAATGAAAATAAGGCTGAGGATAAAAGAAGTAGACGTCCATATGGATGCTAATGATGTGAAGGTGAAGCTCTGGATGACACTCTGGATGTTGATGAGTCAGGGAGGTGAGGGAGTCATCCCACGTCGTGACATTTACAACACACACACACACACACACACACACACACACAACACACACACACACACACACACACACACACACACACAGATGGAACACAGCAACAAGGGGACACAGTTGGAAACTGAAGACACAGATGAATCACAGGAATGTTTCAGTCACAGAGTAGTGAAGAAGTGGAATAGTTTGGGAAGCGATGTAGTGGAGGCAGGATCCATACATACCTTTAAGCAGAGGTATGATAAAGCTCATGGTGCGGGGAGAGTAACCCAGTAGCGGACAGTGAAGAGGCGGGGCAGGAGCTATGCATCGACTCCTGCAACCACAACTAGGTGAGTGCACACACACACACACACACACACCCCACAACACCACACACCACACACACACACACACAAACACACACACACACACACACACACACCACGCCACCTGACGACACTACAGGACAGGAGGGATAGGGAAGACGTGATAACGACATATAAAATACTGAGAGGAATTGACAAGGTGAACAGAGACAGGATGTTTCAGAGATGGGACACAGCAACAAGGGGTCACAATTGGAAGTTGAAGACTCATAGGAATCACAAAGATGTTAGGAAGTATTTCTTCAGACAAAAGATTTGTCAGGAAGTGGAATAGTCTGGAGAGTGATGTAGTGGAAGCAGGATCCATAAACAGCTTTAAGAGAGATATGAAAAGGTCTGAAGCAGGAAGAGAATAGACCTAGTAGCGACCAGTGAAAAGGCAGGGCCAGGGGCTATGAATCGACCCCTGCAACCACAACTAGGTGAGTACACTCACACAATTTTTTTTTTCTTTTTTCCTCCGAGAGGATTTTTTTCCTTATCGAGGACCGGGACCTCACCAGACCGAATTTTCCTACTTATCAAGCGCCCTCCTCAGGTACCTGTAATTTTCCCAGTTCTCAAAACCCCAAATGCAGGCTTGCATTTTCCCCGTTATCACAGCCTTTCAAGACTGCATTCCCGAGTTATAACTGTATCCACTTAACCCAGATTTCCTTTACGACTGTGAGTTAGGTAATGTTTGTCAGGAAACAGGACAAGTATTTCCTGACGTGGGTCATATGATGACCCTCAGCTGGAGCTTTAGGTCATTTTGACGAGGCCTTCCGCTGGCTCACCGGTCCACCCCTTCAAAAAATTAAGGTTATTTACCACTGTAGAATAACAGTGCCGTGGTTAGAGAGGAAATCTTCGATGTTTCGCTTCTTTCTGGACCATTATCAGTGCCACGACTCTATATATATATTTTTTAAAACAAATTTGGTTGGGTTTTGTGTTTAATGTCAACCTCACTCTAGAATTGTATCTCCTTGAATTGTGGGATCGTACGTTAATGTTACGACGTATGTCAATAGTTACGATAGTACATTAATAGTTACGATCGTACGCTAACAGTTACGCTCGTACACCCCTCAAGGAAGGCTCCTTGACGCTGGTGAGGGGCTCTTGATCTAGGGAATTGGATCTGTGCTCCAGTTCCCTGAATTAAGCCTGAATGCCTTCCATCCCCCCATAGGCGCTGTATAATCCTACGGGTTTAGTGCTTCCCCCTTGATTATAATAATAATAATAATACGCTCGTACATTAATAGTATTTTCGTACATCAGGAAGTCTTCCCCAACTGTTGTTTGATCGATGTGATACTATTTTATGATTATTTTTTTCATTATTTTTTTGGGGCGTCTTTTTGAGGATTTATATATGTGTATAATTGTTAAGATTGTGTATGACTGTTGAAGATTGTGCACGAATGTGTAAGATGTGTAACGTTGTATGTTTGTAAAATTGTTAACGATTGTGTAAAAATAGCGTAAAATTGTGTTTTAAGTATTGTGTTTGTGTGTAAATCGTTTAAAACACACAAGTTACTCTTGCAGTGTGTTAGTTACACCCTCTTTT
>NC_069421.1:24363506-24390391 GCF_026875155.1 Cherax quadricarinatus | reverse complement strand
TAAAATTGGGTCAGGTAAATTTTCTTAAGGAGGAAACGGAAACCGACCTGTTAGCAAAAGCTATCGGTCAAACTCACCCCCCCACATCTACTCATGTATTTATCCAACTATTTTTAAAGCTACACAACGTTCTGGCCTCTATAACGGTACTTGGAGTTTGTTCCACTCATCCACAACTCTATTACCAAACCAGTACTTTCCTATATCCCTCCTGAATCTGAATTTTCCAAACTTAAAACCATTGCTGCGAGTCCTGTCTAGGCTAGATATTTTCAGCACACTATTTACATCCCCTTTATTTATTCCTGTCTTCCACTTATAAACCTCAATCATATCCCCCTAATTCTACGTCTTTCTAGAGAGTGCAGTTCAGGGCCCTTAGTCTATCCTCATAGGGAAGGTTTCTGATACATGGGATCATCTTTGTCATCTCCTTTTTACATTTTCCAGAGAATTTATATCCATTCTGTAATACGGTGACCAAAACTGTGCAGCATAATCTAAATGAGGCCTAACCAAGGATGTATAGAGTTGAAGAACAACCTGAGGACTCCTATTATTTATGCTTCTTGATATGAAGCCAAGGATTCTATTAGCTTTATTGCGAACACTTATGCACTGTGTCTTGGTTTCAGATTACTGCTAACCAGAACTCCTAAATCTTTTTCGCCAATCCGTAATATTAAGATCTACATTATTTAGTTTATATGTGGCATGGTTATTGTCCTGTCCAACATTTAGAACTTTGCATTGTCTATATTAAACTGCATCTGCCACTTCTCCGACCACTGCATCAGTCTATTCAAATCTTCCTGGAGTGCTCGAATGTCCTCGTCAGAATGAATTCGACGGCCTATTTTGGTGTCATCGGCAAACTTGCCGATGTCGCTCTTTATGCCCTCATCTATGTCGTTTATGTAGATTGTGAACAGCAGGGGCCCAACACTGACCCCTGTGGAACACCGCTCGTGACGCTCCCCACTCTGATTTCTCCCCATTTATGCAAACTCTCTGCTGCCTATTTGTCACCATGCCTCTATCCAGGAAAAATTTTCTCCTCCTATTCCATGTGCTTTAATTTTCCTCAATAGTCTCTGATGTGGGACCCTGTCAAAAGCCTTACTGAAGTCCATATACACAATATCATATCATTTACCATGATCTACCTCCTCAAATACCTTAGTGAAAAAAGTTAATAAATTCGTAAGGCAGGAACGCCCCTTTGTAAAACCATGCTGAGATTCGTTGATTAATTTATGCTTTTCAAGGTGGCTACGAACTGCCTCGGCAATTATTGATTCCATAAATTTTCCCACTATGGAGGTTAGGCTTATTGGTCTATAGTTCGAAGCTAAGGACCTGTCACCTGTTTTGAAAATAGGTATCACATTTGCCATTTTCCACTTATCTGGCACCATGCCAGTTTGTAGTGATATGTTGAAAAAGATTAGCCAAAGGTGTGCTAAGCTCCTCTTTACATTCCTTTAGAACCCTTGCATACAGTTCATCAGGGCCTGGGGATTTGTTAGGTTTTAATTTATCTATTTGCCTAAGGACCATGTCACTTGTGACCCTAATAGTGCACAGTTTATTATCGTCCTGTTCTACATAATTTATCATTACTGGAATATCGCTGGTATCCTCCTGTGTAAAAACTGAGAGGAAGTATGTGTTAAAAATTCTACACATTTCCTTATCACTGTCAGTGAGCTGACCCGAGGAACTTTTGAGTGGGCCTATCTTGTCCCTGATCTTACTTCTGTATACCTGAAAGAATCCTTTTGGGTTAGTCTTCGATTCTCTTGCAACTTTAACCTCATAATCTCTTTTTGCTTTTCTAATTCCCTTTTTTATTTCTCTCTTTAACTGAATATATCGATTTCTTAATTGCCCCTCTCCTCTTTTGATTTGCCTATATATGCCTCTCTTTTGACCAATCAGATATTTTAATCTATTGTTCATCCATTTAGGATCATTTTTGTTTGATCTGATTTCCCTATTTGGAACATAATTTGACTGAGCAGCTAAAACTATGCCCTGGAAAGCATCATATCGGCAACCATCACCACCTACCTGACCCCTAGTCAGGTCATTCCAGTTCAGCCCACCTAAGTAATTTTTCAGTCCTATGAAATCAGCCAAGCGAAAGTCAGGGACGGAGACTTGATTGCCATTATTAGGGGAATTCCATGATATGTTAAAACTGAGTGATTTGTGATCACTCTCCCCTAGCTCATCATTAACCTCAAGATTATTAATTAGTTTCCCTACTGGCAAGAACCAAGTCAAGGAGGTTATTTCCCCTAGTTGGCTCTGTCACAAACTGTTTTAAAAAACAATCCTGGATCGTATCAAGAAAGTCACCTGACTCTAAATTTCCTGTCAAATTGCTCCAGTCAATCTGTCTATAGTTGAAATCTCCCATTAGCACAACATTTTCGTATGTAGATGCCTTACGAATTTCGTCCCATAGAAGTTTACTGCACCCCTATCAAGATTTGGGGCCCTGTAAATCACACCCCAAAATTAGTTTTTTCTCGGCCCTCGAGAAGCCTGTAACCAAACAGATTCAGTGGCTGACGCTTCTAATTTATATCTTGTCTAAACACAACAATTTAAATTGTCTCTGACATACATCGCTACTCCACCACCTTTCCTGTTGACCCTGTCAGTGTGGAATAATTTATAGCCTTGTATGTGACATTCAGAGGGCATCTCTCTATCTTTCAGATTGAGCCAGGTCTCTGTTATAGCAATAATATCTATGTTTCCTGCACTTGCAATTAATCTTAGCTCATCTATCTTATTTCTAACACTCCTGCTATTAGTATAGTACACCTTAAGGGAGCTAGTCCCTTGCTGCCCTCTGCTGTCCCCCTTTGCTGTGCCCCCACCCACTGCATTACAAAATCCACCCCTACAGCAACCACCCATAGTTCCTTATCAGGTCTCCCACTTCCCCAACCCCAATGCACCCCCCAGACCACAGTCTTAGAAAAGAAGTTGAAGGTGTGGTATACAAATGCAGATGGAATAACAAATAAGTGTGAGGAGTGCATGAAAGAGTCAAGGAGACATCCCCAGACATAAAAGCACTCAGAGAAACAAAACTCACCAGAATAACAGATACAATCTTTCCACCCGGATATCAAATGCTCAGGAAAGACAGGGAGGAGAGGGGGAGGAGGAGTTGCACTGCTCATTAAAAACCAGTGGGGGTTTGATAAAATGGAATGAATGGATGGCACGGGCGATAGGGACTACTTAGTAGGAACAATCCAGTCTGAGGGACATAAGGTGATAATTGCAGTAATGTACAACCCACCACAGAACTGCAGGAGGCCAAGAGAAGAATACGATGAGAGCAACAGAGCAATGGGAAAACCTGGAGCCCCATGGGGGTCCCGAAACATGGAGAGCCAAGATGATGGATGTGGTACTGGAAAACTTCATGCATCAACATGTTAGAGACACTACCAGAGAGAGAGGTGAGGATGATCCAGCAAGACTGGACCTTGTATTCACCTTCAGTAATTCGGACATCGAGGATATCATGTATGAAAGGCCACTAGGAGCTAGTGATCATGTGGTTCTGTGCTTTGACTACATAGTTGAGCTTCAGGTGGAGAGAGTAGCAGGAATAGGATGAGAAAAACCAAACTACAAAAGGGGGACTACTCAGGCATGAGGAACTTCCTGCAAGACATTCAGTGGGAGAGTGAACTGACAGGAAAACCAGTACAAGAAATGATGGACTATGTGACAACAAAATGCAAGGAGGCAGAGGAGAGGTTTGTTGCCAAGGGAAACAGAAATAATGGGAAGAACAGAACGAGTCCTTGGTTCACCCAAAGGTGTACGGAGGCAAAAACTAGGTGTACTAGAGAATGGAAAAAGTACAGAAGACAGAGAACTCAGGAAAACAAAGAGATGAGCCGAAGAGCCAGAAACGAGTATGCGCACATAAGAAGGGAGGCTCAGCGACAATATGAAAATGACATAGCATTGAAAGTCAAGTCTGACCCGAAGCTGTTGTATAGCCACATCAGGAGGAAAACAACAGTCAAGGACCAGGTAATCAGACTGAGGAAGGGTGATGGGGAGTTCACAAGAAACGATCGAGAGGTATGTGAGGAGCTCAACACGAGATTTAAAGAAGTATTTACAGTGGAAACCAGTAGGACTCCAGGAAATCAGAGCAGGGGGGTACACCAACAAGTGCTGGATGAGGTACACATAACCAAGGAGGAGGTGAAGAAGCTGCTATGTGAACTTGGCACCTCAAAGGCGGTGGGACCAGACAGCATCTCTCCATGGGTCTTTAGAGAGGGAGCAGAGATGCTGTGTGTGCCATTAACTAAGATCTTCAACACATCCATTGAAACTGGGCAACTCACTGAGGTATGGAAGACGGCAAATGTAGTCCCAATTTTTAAAAAGGAGACAGACATGAGCATTAAACTACAGACCTGTGTCACTAACGTGTATAGCATGCAAAGTCATGAAGAAGATCATCAAAAGGAGTGTGGTGGATCACCTGGAAAGAAACAAGTGTATAATCGACAACCAGCACGGTTTCAGGGAAGGAAAATCCTGTGTCACAAACCTGCTGGAGTTTTATGACAAGGTGACAGAAGTAAGACAAGAGAGAGAGGGGTGGATCGACTGCATTTTCTTGGGCTGCAAGAAGGCTTTCGACACAGTTCCTCGCAAGAGGTTACTGCAAAAGCTAGAGGATCACACACACACATAACAGTAAAGGCACTGCAATGGATCAGAGAATACCTGACAGGAAGGCAACAACGAGTCATGGTACGTGACGAGGTGTCAGAGTGGGCGCCTGTGACAAGCGGGGTTCCACAGGGGTCAGTCCTAGGACCTGTGCTGTTCTTGGTATATGTGAATGACATAACGGAAGAGATAGACTCAGAAGTGTCCTTGTTTGCGGACGATGTGAAGTTAATGAGAAGAATCAAATCGGATGAGGATCAGGCAGGACTACAAAGAGACCTGGACAGGCTACAAGCCTGGTCCAGCAACTGGCTCCTTGAGTTTAACCCCGCCAAATGCAAAGTCATGAAGATTGGGGAAGGGCAAAGAAGACCGCAGACACAATATATTTTAGATGGCCAAAGTCTGCAAACCTCACTCAAGGAAAAAGATCTGGGGGTGAGTATAACACCGAGCATATCTCCTTAGGCGCATATCAATCAGATAACTGCTGCAGCAACGGGCGCCTGGCAAACCTACGGATAGCGTTCCGATACCTCAGTAAGGAGTCGTTCAAGACTCTGTATACCATTTACGTCAGGCCCATACTGAGTATGCAGCACCAGTTTGGAATCCACACCTAGTCAAGCACGTCAAGAAATTAGAGAAAGTGCAAAGGTTTGCAACAAGACTAGTCCCAGAGCTACGGGATTGTCCTACGAAGAAAGGTTGAGGGAAATCGGCCTGACGACACTGGAGGCCAGAAAGGTCAGGGAAGACATGATAACGACATATAAATACTGCGCGAATAGAGGTGGTGACAAAACTGGATGTTTTCCAGAGATGGACACAAACACAGAGTCACAATTGGAATTTGAAGACCTCGGAGAAGCAAAGGGATGTAGAAGTTTTCTTCAGTCATAGAGTAAGTCACAGCCGTGAATATCCTAGAAAGTGAAGTATGGAGCGGGAATCCATACATAGTTTTTAGCTAGGTATGATAAAGCTCATGGAGCAGGGAGAAAGAGAGACCGATAGCAATCTTGAAAGGCGGGGCCAGGACTATGAATCAGACCCCTCAACCACAAATAGTGAGTAACACACACACCAACACACAACACACCCACACACCACGCACGCACGCACACATACACACACACAACACACACACACACTCACACACACACTCACACACAACCACACACACACACAGACATCAGCAACTTGGGTCCAAGCTCTCCGATTTGTGGTTTTAAGGCGTGCAACAACGTTACAGTAATCACGTATGACAACGCAGTGACAATCTACGAGTGTTAACCAAGTTAGTATTAAAAATCGAGAGAAGCCTGAAATCTTTAATATTTCAAAGTGTCAAACCCGGTTGCGGATAGTAAGGCTCTGTTGCGACACAGATCAAATATACAAAGATTCAAGTGAGTGTGGAAGCGGGTGTCAAGAGAATTTCGATAGATTGATAACAATTGAATTGTGGCAACATACAGTGAGAGTGGAAATAATTAATTAGCACAAGCAGAAAGGAAAAATATAATATAGAACAAGATAGTGGCATTTAGGCCTGCGTGAATCAGTGACGACACCAACGTTTTGTCTGACATTACATATAAAGTGGTAACAAACCGAATGTGAAGTGTATTCCAATATAAGTGGAAGTGTACTCATCATAAGTGACACTGAGGGTACGCGGATGCCTGAGCATATTACGGTTATAAAGAACACAGTGATGAATTTTCAAAATAGTGATAGAAGGCTAACGTCATCACATCTGGCAACTTGTCATCGCATACAGCCAGCTTAAAGTATACTCACCTGTTGGGGTATGTTTTTTTGGGGGGTCTGAATCCTGCCTTGAGTCACTGTTAGAATACAGGTCACTCACTCCGCAAGCTATTACCAGAATCAGAGCAGGAAATAGCATAGATAAGGTGAAGATAGGTTGACCTAGCGAGGAGCACATAGCGAGGGAAGCTAGTGAGGGTCCAGACACTCCTAGATGCTCAGACAAGCATAAATTTACAACCTACATACTTGTGTTTTATAAGTAGAAGTATAAGTGCTAAATCACTGTGCATTTTTAGAATTTACCTGGTATCTAAATACTACCGTAGTTATTACTGTATGAATACTAGAAGTGGGCTACGCACACACACCACACACACACACACACACACACACACACAACACTACACACCACAACACACACACACGCACACGCACACACACATACACATACTCATACACATACACACACACACACACACACACACATACTACACATACTCAAACCAACATACACACCACACACACTAACACACTACACATACACACACACGATACGCACACAGAACATGCATTTTATCTGTAGTAAACACGCAAAAACACACATACACAGATTTCACACCGTCCCTAGAACTGACCATCTGAACCTTTCTCCTCCCCCCCCCCCGCTTTCACGCACTAAGTGGACTTATCTCTACCTCCTCACTCATTACCTATAATCACTGCTCCTCTACCATCTCTCTTCTCTCTATCCCCTCTCCCATCTTTCCCCTCATCATCTCTTACCTCAACACCTCCCCCCCCTCTAAATCTCTCCCCCTCTAACATCTGTCCCCCTCCCATTTTCTCTCCCCCTCTCCTTTTTCTTTCCTCCCATGCCTCCCCTCTCTCCCGCCCCTACCTCTCTCAGCCCCCTCTCGCTCTTTCCATCTCCCCCCTCTTTCCCCCTCTCCCCCTATTTGCCTTCCCTTCTCCCGCCCTCCCTCCCGCCCTCCCTCCTCCCTATCTCTCTCTCTCTCTCCTCTCCTCTCTCTCTCACTCTCTCTCCTCTCTCATCTCCTCTCTCTCTCTCTCTCTCTCTCGCTCTCTCTCTCCTCTTTGCTTCTCCTCTCTCTCGCTCCGTCTCTCCTCTTCTTGCTCCCTCTCTCTCTGCTCTTCTCTTGCTCTCTCTCTCTCTCTCTCTTGCTCTCTCTCTCTCTGCTCTCTCTTCTCTCTTGCCTCTCTCGTGCTCTCTCCTCTTCTCTCTCTCTTCTCTCTCTCCTCTTTGCTCTCTCTCTCTCTTTTGCTCATCTCTCTCTCTTTGCTCCTCTCTCACGTTTTGCTCTCTCTCTCTCTCTTGCTGTCTCTCTCTCTTGCTCTCTCTCTCTCTTGCTCTCTCTCTTGCGCTCGCTCTTGCGCTCTCTCCTTGCTCTCTCTCTCTCTTGCTCTCTCTCTCTCTTGGCTCTCTCTCTTCTCTTGCTCTCTCTCTCTCTTTGCTCTCCTCTCTCCTCTTGCTCTCTCTCTCTCTTTGCTCTCTCGCTCTCTTGCCTGCTCTCTCTCTCTCCTGTCTCTCTCTTTTCGCTCTCTCTCTCTCTTGCTCTCCTCTCTTGCTCTCTCTCTCTCTTGCTCTCTTCCTCTCTTGCTCTCTCCTCTCTTGCTCTCTCTCGCTCTCTTGCGCTCTCTCTCTCTCTCTCGTGCTCTCTCTCCCTCTTGCTCTCTCTCCCTCTGTTGCTCTCTCTCTTGCCTCTCGTCTCTCTCTCTGCTCTCCTCTTGCTCTCTCTCTCTTGCTCGCTCTCTTGCTCTCTCTCTCTTCTCTTGCTCTCTCTCTCTCCTGCTCTCTCTCTCTCCTCCTGCTCGCTCTCTCTCTTGCTCTCTCTCTTGCTCTCTCCCTCTCTCTCTCTTGCTCGCTCTCTCTCTGCTCTCTCTCTTGCTCTATTCTCTTGCGCTCTATCTCTTGCTCTCTCTCTCATCTTGCGCGCTCTCTCTCTTGTCTCTCTCTCTTCTTGCTCTCTCTCTCTCTTTGCTCTCTCTCTCTCTTTTGCTCTCTCTCTTGCTCTCATCACTCTCTGCTCTCTCTCTCTCTTTTGCTCTCTCTCTCTCTTGCTCACTCCTCTATCTTGCGCTCTCTCTCTCTGCTCTCTCTCGCTCTCTTGCTCTTCTCTCTCTCTCTGCTCTCTCTCCCTCTTGCTCTCTCTCTCTCTTCTCCGCTCTCTTGCCTCTCGCTCTTGCTCTCTCTCTCTCCTTGCGCGCTCTCTTGCTCTCTCTCGCTCTTGCTAATCACTCCCTCTTGCCTCTCTCTTCTCTTGCTCTCTCTCTTAGCTCTCTCTCGTCTCTCTTGCTCTCTCTCTTGCTCCGCTCTCTCTCTCTCTCAATTGTTCTCGTCTCTTGCTCTCTCTCTCTCTCTTGCTCTCTCTCTTGCTCTCGCTCTCCTCCTGCTCGCCTTCGCTTGCTCTCTCTCTCTCATTGCTCTCTCTCTCTCTTGCTCTCTCCTCGTCCCCATATGCCCTTCTAATCTAACTCGCCCCTCGCCTACTCTTAACAAAAAAAAAAAAAAAAAAAAAAAAAAAAAAAATAAGAAAAAAAAAAATGGTGGGACTGACTCGCAGACCCAAGGATCAAGAGAAATGGTTCGGGTAAGGGAGGTGGTGGAGGAGCCAGTGGAAAAAGGATGGAACAAGAGTGGGAAGAGAAAATTAGGAGAGCTTCCTGAAAAAAATGGAGAAAGAGCTCTCTGTGAAATTGGAAAGGTGGTTGGAGAAGGTGACATAAGAATTGGGAGCACAAGTCGATACTGCAGTAAGCCAAGATAAGGTCCTAGAAGTTGAGAAAAATAGCTGGAGCGAGTTACAGGGGCAGTGACCAGAAAGACACAGCATATAAGCTGCGAGGCTGAACAGAAGAAGGCATTAATGAATTATGCTAACCACATCAATCTGCCAAGGAGGACCCAAGGAGTCAAAGGAAGAGCAACTGGTTGCAGATGGATGAGGTGATAGGTCGAATGCTGAGGCACAACAAGCTATCAAGAGCCACTGGAAAAATCAAGGGGAGACACTGACCACACACAGCAGGATCCAGACAGCCACAGAGGGTGAGCAATGCGAGGAAGAAAGGGGCAAACTCAGTGTTTATCCAGGGCTTCAGGAGAGAGAGTAAAGGTCACACACTGAAAGGAAGCCGGAAAAAGAAGGAGATTGGAAAATCATAACAAAATAGGTGAAGAGAGGGGACGAGATTGTAATTTTTCAGAAATAGGGGGGTACTTAGGGGTACTCCGAAGGTGAGAAACGACCAATCAACTGATCTCCAGACGGAAACATTGGCGGGACAGAGCCTCCAAGAAAACCACGATTGAAATACTCGATGATACAAAGGGTGTTTTCCTAACAGAGACAGAAAAAATCAGAACGTCAAGCAGCTGAGGAGAGGACAAAAATAAGCGAAAGGAGCAGGAAAGAGACAAAGGAACCAGTCAGAGGTCAGTCAAGAGCAGGACAGAAGCAGCAAGGGCAAGCACTCACACAACTTCTCTCAGAACCACACAACCTATCACACAATCCAACACACCCTACAATCCATACCCACAGCCTCCACCCAACTACAATCTATAGAACCCCACAGTATGCCACCAGGTACTCCCACCCTCACAGGCCCCCCAACCACAGTGTTGGAAAGGAAACTGAAGGTATGGTACACAAACGCTGATGGAATAACAAATAAGTGGGAGGAGTGGCAAGAAAGAGTCAAGAACAGCAACCGACATCCTGCTTCTCACAGAAACCAAGCTTACAGGTATGATAACAGATGGCCATCTTTCCACGGGATACCAATTCTAGAGGATAGCATAGGAAACAGGGGGGTGGAGGAGTGCGTTGCGGATCATAAATCGCTGGGAATTTGATGAGCTGGAGAGAGAAAGAGCGAGAAGAAAGTGATTACATAGTGGGAAAACTTCACACTGGAGTCCCAAGTGTAATAGCAGTGATGTATAACCCACCACAAAAGCAGGTGCCTAGCAAGAGTACGACGGAGCAATAGAGCGATGGTGACACACTGGCTAGATGCCATAAGAGCTCATCATGCAGGGCAAGCTCCTGATCATGGGTGACTTTAACCACAAGGAGATAGATTGGAAGAACTTGACTCACATGGGGGCCAAGATTCTTGGAGGGCAAAGAATGCTGGAGTGGGACTGAGAACTTCATGTACCAACACGTAAGGGACACTACAAGAGAGAGAGGAGAGGATGAACCACAAGGCTGACCTTATATTCCACCTTCAGTAGTGCAGAGATCGAGGACATCACATATAAAGACCCCTTGGGGCCAGTGACCACGTGGTTGTAAGCTCGAATACACATTAGAGCGACAAGTGAGGGAGAAGCAGAAGGCCAGGACGAATGAAGCCAAACTACAAGAAAGGACTACTCAGAATGAGAACTACCTGAACGGGGTTCAGTGGGACAGAGAACTGCGCAGGGAAACCAGTTAATGAGATGAATGAATATGTAGGCAATAAAATGCAAGGCGGCTGAGAGAAGGTTTTGTACCCCAAGGAAACAGAGTTACTGAAAAAAGCCAGGATTGATCCCATGTTTACCCAAAGGGCAGGGAGGCAAAAACCAAGGTGCAGGGAATGGAAGAAATATAGAAGGCAAAGACCCAGGAGAAATAAGGAGAAAAGTCGTAGAGCCAGAAATGAAAATGCACAATAAGAAGGAGGCCCAAAGACAATATGAAAATGACATACAAGCGAAAGCCCAAACTGACCCGAACTGTATGTAACAGCCACATCAGGAGGAAAAAACACAGTCAAGGACCAGGTAATCCAGGCTAAGGAAGGAAGGAGGAAGACAACAGGAAAATGACCGGAAGTATGGTGAAGACTCAACAAAGATTCCAAAGAAGTGTTCACAGAGGAGACAGAAGGACTCCAGAAGACGGAGAGGTGGGCACACCACCAAGTGCTTGGACACAGGTGCACACAACCGAGGAAAATGATGAGGGTCTGAAGTGAGCTAGATACCTCAAAGCAATTGGGCCAGATAACTCTCCCCATGGGTATTGAGAGAGGGTGAGCAGAGGCGCCTATGTGGGTACCCCTAACCCAATAATTCAATAACATCTATCGAAACAGGGAGATTGCCTGAGGCATGAAGACAGCAAATGTATTCCCAATCTTTAAAAAAGGAGACAGACATGAAGCATAAACACAGACCCGTGTCACTGACATGTAATAGTATGCAAAATCATGGAGAAATTAACAGAGAAAGTGGTGGACACTAGAGAAGGAATGATCACATCAACAGCAGCCGCATGATTCAGACCGGGAAAATCCTGTGTCACAAACCTATCTGGATTCTATAACATGGTGACAGCAGTAAGACAAGAAGAGAGGGGGTGGTGATTGCATTTTCTTGGACTGCACGAAGGCGTTTGACAACAGATTCCACACACATGAATTGGTGCAAAAACTGGAGGACCAAGCATGGATAACAGGGAAGGCACTACAATGGATCAGGGAATACTTGTCCAGGAAGACAGAGCGAGGCATGGACGTGGCGAGGGTCAGAGTGGGCACCTTGGACCACGGGTCCCCGCAGGGGTCAACCTAGACCAGTGCTGTTTCGGTATTGTGTGAACGACATGCGGAAGGAATAGACTCCTGAGGTGTCCCTGGTTGCAGATGACTGAATCTTGATGAGAAGAATACACTCGATCGAAGACCAGGCAGAACGACAAAGGGATCTGGACAGGCTCAGAACTGGTCAGCAATTGGCTCCGCCTGAGTTCAATCCCACCAAGTGCAAAGTCATGAAGAGTGGGGAAGAGGCAAAGAAGGCCCCAGACGATACAGACTAGGGGTCAGAGACTACAAACCTCACTCAAGGAAAAAGATCTTGGGGTTGAGTATAACACCAGGCACATCTCCTGAAGCGCACATCAACCAAATAACTGCTGCTAGCATAGGGCTCCTAGCAAACCTCAGAACAGCATTCCGAATCTTAATAAGGAATCGTTCATGACCCCTGTACACCGTATACGTTAGCCCATATTGGAGTATGCGGCACCAGTTTGGAACCCACTCCTAGCCAAGCACGTAAAGAACTAGAGTAAGGGAAAGGTTTGCAACAAGACGAGGCCCAGAGCTAACGGTATGTCCTACGAAGGAGAGGTTTAAGGGAATCAACCGGACGGACACTGGAGGACAGGAGAGGATAGGGGGGACATGATAACGACATAACAAAATACTGAGAGAATGACAAGGTGGACAAAAACAGAATTTCCAGAGATTGGTCACAGTAACAAGGGGACCACAGTTGAAGCCATAAGACACTGATGATCACTAGGGATATGTTAGGAAGTATTTCTTCAGCACAGAGTAGTCAGTAAGTGGAATAGTTTGGAAGCGATGTAGTGAGGCAGACCATACTAGCGTTTAAGCAGAGGTACGATAAAGCTCACGCGCGGCGAGGGAACCTAGTAGCGATCATGAAGAAGGCGGGGCCAGAGCTCGGACTCGACCCCCCCCGCAACCCTCAACTAGGTGTAGTACACCTAGTGAGTACACACACACACCAACACAACACACACACACACACACAACAAGGTTGTCGTATGGGTTATTTGGTCAATATGCGCCCTAGTGAGGGAGAGTCCGTCAGTAGTCCGTGGACACAGGAAGTGTTCACAACTCTACCTCCTTCCTCCAATACTCACAATCTTATGTTTATATTTCTATTTTACTGCCCAATTGATTTATGTTTGGAAACATGCTATGTCATTTATTTATGTGTATGTGTGTTTGGTGCGTGTTGTGTACAGATAACAGTTCACTACTGTCCCGGCATAGAGGTCACCTAATATTATAAAATTTTACCTAAACTTGAGAAAGAGAGAAGTAGGTACCTTTGCACTTATCATCGTAAAGGGTATTGCTTAGGAAAAAAAAGTTTAAAAAAATTACCACCGTTCAGACACTTTTAAAATAATTAAGTCAAATGTTTTGTCTCCTAAATAAGTCGTGTTCGTCCCGTACAAGTGAAGTACATTATGTACTTTTATGGTGCAGAATGCAGCTTTTAGAATAACCCAAAGATTCTGAATAATGAATGCCAACTGTTATTGTAACCATTTACGCGTGAAAACCTGATTTCTGGGAAGAGAATGTTTGTTTAACACGGTTCGCCTGTCGTTGAAATTCCCTATCTCAAGTGATGTCTTGGGTTGACCAAGGAGCTAAAAAAAAAAAAAAAAAAAAAAAAACTTTGCAGAGTAAGCTTTTTTTGTTTTTTTTTATTGGAAAGAGTTTCGACCCTGGCTGATCTTCGTCATTCTTAGCGTCGAATAATTATCAATGCCAGATCAGAACGTTCGCCCCAATTGAAACCGGTTCTCAATGTGTGCTATTTCTCAGTAAGTGTCGGAATTTTCTGTGACTTGAATACCTTGCACAGATTAACCCATAACAGGGGAGAGAAAGCATACGACGATTTTCGTCCGACGTGGACCATTGACAAACTGGCCACGTCCGTTCCCAAAGTCGAACTGAAAAGTCGTCGTAAGCTCCCCCATCTCCTATGTGCGGGTCATTTGTATATGTTTCCTGTCACCGTATTGGTGTCTTTTTGTTCTTTACTGAATACCTGCCATAGCCAACACGTTTTACTGTTGTTACTGTAACCTTTTATATTCGGTCATAGTTTAGTATGACCCATTCAGAATAAGCCCTAAAGCTTGATTTCCTGCTCTTATTTCTCATGTGTTCCTCGACGCCAATCCGCTCTTGCGCGTCAACATTATTGTGGATATATCCTACTCTATTTACTTTTTCGTGAGTACTGGTAAATCCTTCGGATCGTGGCGGGCTGCGTCCGGGGACTCATTGTTCATTAATTTAGTTGGTCGATCCTTTGGCCAAAGCCGGTGTGCTCGTTCGTGCTTCGTATTCGTAAAACACGCGTGCTTGTCCAGTCTCTCTTGAAGAAACAGCAGGCTAAACGTGAGAAGCGACTCGCGGGTCCCAATACAAGCATTTACGGGAAAACTTACGCTTTGTGGTAAGTTTTTTGTTTGTTGTTGTTTTTTTTTTAACATGACTTCGTGAAACTCCTATCGCATAGCTAAACGGTTGGCACACTGAAAACTTATTTGGCACCTGTGTCCTTTTCTTCAGAGGTGTTGTCAGTACGTCCCAATAGTTATCGCCAGCAATGAACGGGTCCGAATACGGATACAGAGTGCAAACTAACCGACATCACTGGGCACCTCGGATTGTTTATACGCACTCGCGTCACGAGCTCTGTGGACTAAGAACTGTAACGATGTTTTCAGAGTAATCTGAAGTCAGGTGTTTAAAGTGGCGAGATTTTAACAGTTTCTGTTGTTTTCACCAGAGGTTTCTAGTTAAGCCAAGAGAGGAGGAAAAACATTCTCAATGACCGTGTTGCATTTAGGTGGCCCTTCAGTCCCATGCCATTTTAGGTAAGGACTTCAATCCCATGTTATTGAACCGCAGCGTTATTTTTAATGCTCAGCAGAGGGCCATTATGAAGAAAAAACTTACGTTACAGAACAAGAGACTGCTTTCAAGACTACGGTTCCTCACGAGTTGCGGCTTTACGTCGTTCAGTATCATGGGGACATTAAGTCGGCAGCTTGCGAAGCCAATACTGGAAGGCCGCAGACACAAAGGGCATCCTTGGCCAATAAATACAAAAATAAAAATTAGTAACGACACTGTCAATATTCAGGGACGAAACCTCAACTTCAGGTGACCAAACTTCCTCAGCAGAATGTCATGTTGACACTGAGCATTTTCGCAATGAATGGAAATTGAGCAGCGAGTACCACAAGGTACCCTCTGTTGAAGATCTGTTGGCGGCGGTACTCATACACTTCAAGTAGCCCTTTCGTTCGGGAGACAAAAACATGTTGACAAATACGATAGAAAGACACTATGCCTACGTATCGCTATCTAGGACGAAACATCGACTGTAAATAAAGGTCGGCTCTGTACTGTGTCTTTCTGCCAGAAAGTAGCTCTTAACATTTAGCATATATAATTACGTGTTTTACAGTGACGGGAATAGATGTGTGCTCACTCAGGGTGCTTGTGTCCAGGTACCTGTGACCACCTCGTCACCACTAATTGTAGGTGTCATGTTCCTCCAGTCTCCACGTACTTTATCATATTTATCTTACCCCATAGTGTATCTCACTTGCTCACCTGCCACGCACTGCCTCTCACCAGATGTGTGTGTATGTGTGTGTGTGTGTGTGTGTGTGTGTGTGTGTGTGTGTGTGTGTGTGTGTGTGTGTGTGTGTGTGTGAGTGTGAGTGAGTGTGAGTGTGTGTGGTGTGTGTGTGTGTGTGTTGTGTGTGTGTGTGTGTGTGTGTGTGTGTGTGTGTGTGTGTGTGTGGTGTGTGTGTGTGTTGTGAGTGTGTGTGTGTGTGTTGTTGTGGTGGTGGAAAGACACCGATTCCCGTAGTTATTCTAGGGAAGATGAGGACTGAGCGGAGAAGAGCTTTCTTCTCACAGTAGTTTCACCTGTTTGGGTCCTGAGTGTGTCTGGTGAGCCCTGAGTGTGTAAAGTGAGTCCAGAGTGTGGCCAATCTCGCGATTGCATTGTTGTCTGGTGAGCCCAGAGTGTGTCAAGCGAGCCTAGAGTGTGTCAAGTGAACCCAGAGTGTGGTCCATCTCGTAAGACCAGTGTTGTCTGGTGGTGTTATGGGAGGACGTCTGTCGCTACCACTTACGGCTTCAGTAATGCCAGTGATTGGGGTTTAAATTTTAGTGAGGGACGTATGAAAGGGCTGGCAAAATGGATCACATGTGAAAGGTTTTGGCTGAAACCTCTTTTTCCCTTTCACCTTCACATAAGGTTTAAAATTTTTTTAAACTTTGTTGATTGGTTTTAAAAACCAAATCGACTACACGGGGGGTCACCCTTTGGGCCAAGAATACAGTTAATTTTTAAAAATAGGGACAAATAATAAAACCGGAGGGACATCTCACGGGTAATACCCCTGTAAAAATTTTTCTCTTTTTTATATAACTCGGGGCATTTTTTTTTTTTCCCCTTTTTTTAAATAAATCCCTTTTAAATTTAAAGGGTGAATTCTTAGTCTGCGTAAATTATTTTCCCACTACGCAGTTTGGGGATCAAGGTTTGGGCTAGATTCTTTTGATTTTGAAATTACAATGGCGTCTAATTACATTTTACCTATTTGCCATATTTTTTTTTTGCTTTAAATTTTTGACAATAGTTAAAGGTTTTTTTTTTTTATTTTCCCTTTTCAGTTTTTTAAGGTAAACAAAAACCCTTTTCCCCCCTTGGACCAGGGCTTCTCAACCCCATAGAAAGACTGTTCCTTTTGGGCGAAACTTCTAATTGTGGCTAGTTAATTGTCCAGGTTTTGGACAAAACGTCGTCTAAGTTTCAGTCTCCTGTGTGGGGGTTTAATTTGGGGTTTTTTTTTCAGGTCAGGGTTTTGTGCCTTTTTGTTCGCCCTGTTAAAGGGGGCCCTTTCACTCGAAATTCTTGCACAATTTGCCTTTTATTTTGGACTCCCGTCACACGGGCTGACACATGTTTTGCATTCACAGCTGGCTGACACATGTGTACCCCAATCACAGCTGGCTGACACATGTGTAGCAGTCACAGCTGGCTGACACATGTGTAAAAGTCACAGCGGGCCCTGACACATGTTTACAGCACAGTTTGGCTGACCATGTGTAGCATCAAACTGGCTAAAAAAAAATGTGTACACACAGCTGGCGACACATGGGAGCCAGAACAGCGGGCTACACATGTGAAAAGCAGTCACAGCTGGCTGACACTGTGTAGCAGTCACAGCGGCTAACCCTTTGGTATCCCTCACAGCGGGCCCTGACACATGTGTAGCATTCACAGTTTGGGGCTGACCCCATTTGTAGCGGGTCCAAGCGGCTGACAAAAAAAGGGGTTGAAGCAGTCACAGTTTGGCGACACAGGGTGTGGGCACCCACAGCGGTTTGACCCCATGGTAGCCATCACAGCGGGTTTACCCATGTGTAGCACCCACAGTTTGGTTTGACACATTTTGTAGCAGTCCAGCGGGCCCTAACAAAATTGTACAGTCACCCGCGGGCCCTGACACATGTGTGGGCAGCCACACTGGCGACACATTTGAACAGCCCCAAACAGCTGGCTGACACATGGTAGCATTCACAGCGGGCTGACAAAAGGGGTAGCACCACAGCGGGCGGACACATTTTTAGCATTCACAGGGCTGACACATGTTAGCAGTCAAGCGGCAAACACATGGTACATTCACAGCTGTCGACCCCATGTGTAGCAGCCCCCAGCTGGCACAAAAGTGTGCAGTCACAGCGGGCCCTAACCCCTGTTTTAGCAGCCCACAGCGGGCTGACACATGTGTAGCAGTCAAAACTGGCTAAACACATGTGTACAGTAAACAGCTGGCTAAAACATGTGTACAGCCCACAGCTGGCTCCCACTGTGAAAGCAGTCCCAGTTTCCCTGCCAAAATTTGAAACAGTCACAGCGGGCTGACACATGTTTTACAGCCACAGCTGGTTTACAAAAAGTGTAGCAGTCACAGTTTGGCTAACAATGTGTACAGTCACAGCTGGTTTAACAAAATGTTTACCCAGCAAAGCGGGGCTGACACTTTTTGTACCCAGCCCACGGGCGGCTGAAACATTTGTACAGTCACAGTTTGGTTTAAACAAAAGTGTAGCATCACAGCGGGCTGACACATGTGTGCAGTCACAGCTGGCGACACATGTGTACCATCACAGCGGGCTGACACATGTTTACTCAAGCGGGCAAACACATGTGTACAGTCACAGCTGGCGACACATGTGAAAGCAGCACAGCGGGCTGACACATGTGTACAGCCCCACAGCGGGCGGGACCCATGGAAAGGCGGGTCACAGTGGCAAAAACCCCATGATTTAGCAGTCACAGCTGCTGCACATGTGAAACAGTAAACAGCTGCGGGAACACATGTGAAAGCAGCACAGCTGCTAACACATGTTTTAGCAGTCACAGCTGGTTTACAAAATGTGTACCCAACCCACAGCTGGCCTGACACATGTGTAGCAATCCAGCGGGCTGAAAACATTTTTAGCAGTCACAGCGGCTAAACACTTTGGGAAAGCAGCCCAAAAAGCTGGCTAAACATGTTTACAGTCACAGCTGGCTGACACATGTGTAGCACACAGCTGGTAAACACTTTGGTTTTAAGCAGCCCACAGCTGGCTAACACATGTGAAAGGCATTTCACACTGGCGACACATGTGTAGCACCCACAGCTGGCTAACACATGTGTACAGCCCACAGTTTGGCTGACAAAAGGGGAACCCTTCACAGCTGGCTGACAAAATGGAAAGGCCATTTCACAGCTGGCTTGACACATGTGTAGAGTCACAGCGGGCGACACTGTGTAGCAGTCACAGCGGGCCCTGACAAAATGTGTAGCAGTCACAGCGGGCTGCCCATGTGTAGCAGTCACAGCTGGCTGACAATTTTTAAAAGCCCACAGTTTCGACACGTGTAGCAGTCACAGCGGCTGACACATGTGTCGTCACAGCTGGCTGCCCCCATGTGTAGCAGTCAAAAAGCTGGCTGACACATATTTTAGAAAACACAGCGGGCCTGAAAATTGTTTAGCAGCCCACAGCTGGTTTAACACATGGGGGTACATCACAGCTGGCTGACACATTTGTAGCAGCCCACACGGGCTGACACATTTGTACAGTCACAGCTGGGCTGCACATGGGTACAGTCACAGGGGCTGACCCAGGGGTACATCACAGCGGGCTGACACATTGTACAGCACAGCGGGCTGAAAACATTGAAACAGTCACAGCGGGCTGACAAAAGGTTACTTTCACAGTGGCGACACATGTGAAAGCAGCCCAAGCGGGGCTGACACATGTGTACATTCACGCGGGCTGACACATGTGTAGCATCACACTGGCGAAAAACATGGGTAGCAGTCACAGCGGGCCTGACACTTTTGTACAGTCACAGCGGGCCCTGACAAAATTTGTAGCAGTCACAGCTTGGCGGACACTTTGGTACCCGGGTCACAGCTGGCTGAAACATGGTACCCGGTCACAGCTGGTTTGACACATTTCAGCAAGTTTTGTCAGTAGCTTTTTCTGTGAGCAAGTGAAATTCCCGCTAAACCAGTTGTGTGGGCTGTGTGAGCAGGTGTATGGCTGGTGGACAGGTTTGGGGGCTGTGGGGACAGGGCCCGGGCCCTTTTGGGGCCCAGGGGGTGACTGTTTTTAGCATGTGGGGGTTTGTGTGAACAGGCTGTGGCTGTGTAAACGGGTGGTGGCTGTATGGACAGGTTTTGGTGCCTTTGTGAAAAGGTTTTGGCTGGGGTAGACGGGTTTTTTTCCGGTGTGGACAGGGGGGTGGCGTGTTAGCAGGGGGGGTGGCTGTGTTGGCAGGTGGGTGGCTGTGTAGGCAGGTTTTGGACAGGTGTGGGGCCTGTGGGGACGGGTTTGTGGCTGTGTGGACAGGTGTGTGGCTGTGTGGACATTTTTGGGGTGGCTTTTGGGGAAACAGGTGGTGGTGTGGGGCGGTGTGGGGCTGTGGGGGACAGGTGTGTGGCTGGGGTGGACATTGTGGGCTGTGTGGACAGGTTGTGGGCGGTGGGACAGGTGTGTGGGGGTGTGGACAGGTGGGGGCTGTGTGGACGGGTGGGGTTGGCGTGTGGACAGGTGTGGGGCTTTTTGTGGCCCGGTGTGGGGGTTTTTGGGACAGGTGTGTGGCAAAAAAACCCAAAAAAGGGAACCCTTTAATGCATAAGTCATTGTAAACAGCAAAAAGAAATGTTTTAAAAAAACTCCCCCAATTTTTTCCCGGCCTCCAGGAAGAAAAAAATAAATCTTTTTTCCCTTAAAAAAATTTAAATTTCTCTGTTTTTAAATTCCCAAAAAAAAGGGATTATTTATCAATATTTTAGAATAAGCTTTTGATGAGATTGTATAGTAAATTTGGCCCCAGCAAAATTTTTTCAAATTAGGCATGAGGGGCCTTTACATAGCTTTTTTTTTTTTTTTTTTTAAGCCCCAACGGTTTTTTTTTTTTTTTTTAGGATGACGTGTTACGAATCTAAATTTAAATTTTTTTCCACCTCTCTCTCCCAAAGTGTTTTTAATGTGTTTTATTTGAAAGGGGACACGGATAAAATTCCCCGGATTTTTTTTAAAAAGCTGATGTTCCTTTTCCCCAAACCCCACCACAAGGGGAAAACAGACGGGGTATCAAAAAAATTTTAAAAAGTTTTTCCCGGGGTTTTTCCGGGTTTCTAGATGATTATTTTCCGTCGGGATTTTCAGTTTTATTGTTTCCTGTTCGTTTATTTAGATTCCCTGTAATGTGTTTGGGGTGGAAAGGGGGGGGGCCCTTTGTTCATGCTTGTGTGTCTTTTCTGTTCTTCAGTGTTACTAGTTCATCTTAAAAAAGCTTTCTTTTGCCCGTATTCATTGAAACGAAATTTTTTTGGGGTTTTTTGTTTTTTCGTTTTTTTTTTTTCGTGTAATGTTTTTGCATCAGATAAAGATAAGGTTTCTATCGCAACGGATTTCCCTCTGTTTTCAAGAAGACAAAAAATAAAAAAAATTTTTTAAAAAAATATCTTGGCGATATCGTGACTGACAAAAAACACCCAGAGGCCCGACCGTGAGCGATAAGGGCAAGTTGGTAAAACAAAACAAAAAGTGTTTTTAAATTGGGGGGGGAAGGCAAAGCCCCGGCAACTCCGGGTGGGGGGGGGAGGAGGAGAAAAATGTTTTGTTATGGGGTAAAACTTTTAGTAACCCCCGGGCTGGTGGGGGGGAAAGGAACGTTCCACGCTGCTAAACCACACGTTTTGCGGGTTTTTAATGTGTCACGGGGGTTCCTGCCCAGCAGCACCAGTCGCTAGAACATCCAGCAAGCGGGCGCCCTATTTCATATCTTTTAAAGGATTTCTGTTTTTCAGAAATCCACGAAAACCAAAAAATTTTCCTGGAGAAACCCATTAGCATTCTGGGGCCCATTTTTTTAAAAACGTTGGGAACCCCCATGACATTTTGTGGGGGACAGTGAGAAAGATTTACAAATTTTTCTCGTGATTGGTTTCCCTTCCCCCTTTAGCTTTGCCCTTTTGTGAAGTTAAAAAGTGATGAGGCTGGAACTTAAAGCTGGTGTTAAGTTTAAAATTTCAACTGTAATGAATGGGCATAAAAATTATCACAGTGAGCGTTATTGGTCTGGGGGAAAGATCACCGACCACATTGGGTGAAAAAAAGTGTTTTCGTTGTTTTTTGGGAATGAAGAAGCATTGATTGTGTTATGACAAATGACAAAGATTAAAAAAAATTGGGAGAAAAAAGTAGAGAAAAAATTTACTTTCTTCTTTGAGGACATGATTTTTAAAAGCCCAAATTCACACCAATCTTGAAATTTAAAAGGGGGAAATTTTTTTTGAGGTATTGATAAAGGGAAAAGATTGAAAAAAAATAAAAAAACATTGCAAGAAATCCATAAATTTCATTAAATAACACTTTCTAACAAAAAAATAAAAATAAGTTTTGGGTTTTTGCATTTTCCCCCAAATGATTATCAGTACAGCAAAAATTTTTAATGAAAAAGTAAAGCATTCTTGAGTAATGAGCGATGAGTTGAAAGTATTCCTTAATTCTTCAAGGGGGAAAAAAAATTGGGGTATTTAATGTTGCTTCTAGAGACAGTATTTTTCTAAATTTGCCTGCTAGAGACACAGCAATTTTTAAAACCCCCCCGCTAGAGACACAGCATTTTAAAAAACGCCTACAAAAGACAAAAAGCATTAACTAAAATTGGCGTTTAAATTTTTTGGAAGAGATAAATTTTTGCGACTTTTGAAGATCACGTTTTAAAGGGGGACAAAGCCCTTTAGTTTAACCCCTCTTGGGATTAGATCACCAAAGGGATTTAAAAATTTAAAATAATTCGTTTACCCGAGATACTCTTTTGAGGCAATATGGGCTACGCAAAACAAAAATTTTCCTTTGGGAAATTCTATAGGGGGGGGCCCCTTCCAAAATGTTGAACTAAACAAAACCCTTTAAAAAACATTTTTGGCTACTGGAGAGGCCGGGAGACTGAAGGCCAAGAGGGGTCTTTTTGATGAAGTTTTTTAAAAAATCGGCTATAAGCGTTTTTTTTTTAAGCCAGTAAAGGGCCTGGGCTCCCCCAAAATCATGGAAAGTCGGCCGGGGATGGATTGAGACAGGGTCGAAGTCCAGAAGTCCCCCCCTAATAAGCCCGTCAAAGGGGCCCCAAAACTTCCCTCTTCCAAGCCCCAAGCTGAAAAAAATTTCACATCCCGTGCTAAAAAAAAATTTTTTGGATCAGGGAAAATTTTTTAAAAAAAAAATTACCGAATCGGGAAATCCTTTTGCTACAGTCAGAAGTCCCCAAACTAAATTATACAGCCCCATGGGACGAAAACCAACAGGGCCCTTTAGAGCCTCACACATAAAATAACACACCAAAATTTTTACCCGGGACTGAAGGAAAAAAACCCCCATTGCCGGTCGGGTTTTCAAACCAAACCCGGAGACCCAAGAAAAATTTTCACTTTGGGAAATTTCCCAAAATTTCCCCCTTGGGTCCCCCTGACCCAATGAAATTTTTAGTAAGTCCCGATCCGAGGGGTCCAGCGGCAGCGATGACTGGAATTGGGCTTTTATGACGGCCTTTGGAAAATTTAGAAGGGAGTGAGACGAGTGACGATTATGGAACCATGAAAATTTAACACTCTGGGAAAGCATCTGTGGGGGGCCAGTACCAAGGAGGACGACTCTTCCGATTTCGGGTACCAGTTTTGCTGAAGCGAACGTAAAAATAAAAAAAAATGAACCCATAAAGAAAACCCTAAGTTTAAATTTCCCCTTTTGACAATGTATACTCGAGGGGTCGATTCCTTTTCCCGTCCGCCACTCTTTTGGGAAAACCCGAGGAAAAACCCTTTAAACCCTTGCCTCCCGTGCCAACACCTCTTCCCTCTAACGGGGGAAACCCAACAAATACAGTGAGTTGGATTGCTTTTTGTGGATGTCAAGAGTGCATATATTCCCCCGCACACTTATAAATGTAAGGAAAAGCTTTTGGGAGTGCCCGTTTTTCATGCGCAAAAAACATTACACACAGACCCCAGCACACTACGACACAGACACAACAGCACGGCAGCAAGCCACCGGCAGTAGTCACACATACTGTAGATCAACCAGATCGAACGTGGTTCCAAACCCGAGGTTTTTTTTTGGGTTTATTTTCCCTTTGGGAAAGAACCCCCCCACCCTTTTAAGCTCTCAAATCGCGCAAATCCCCTTGTTGCCCTTTAAAGGGCACATCATATCCACCACCCTCCTTTGGGCCCGCCCTCTCGGGGACTAGAGTACCTGCAAGACCCCGGCCCCAAACAAAAGTCGCAGGACGCGCGTGCCCACGACCTTTCAGGGGGGCCCCGTGGGAGGGACTATGCGGGGCCCCCCGGGGGGGCCCCCATTCCCCATCCTCCCCCTTCATCATCCCAGGATCCGGCGTGGGGGGAGGCAAGCCTGTTTACTTGGGGGCCACACCTCTCCACGAACCCCACTGCACTGGGGCACCTGGAGACCATACATACCTCACAAATACTCAGATCACCGCCTCGACCTCACGGGCAAGGAAAGGCCCACGATCCTTCACGTCCGCTGCAAGGTAAAAAAAACAGGGGGGCACAGGAAGGGGAGCAAAAAATTGCAACGCAAAAAAGCGTCCCCCTTTCCCCCCCCTCTTTAACCCCAAATTTCCAGTTTTCCCACCCCGACACCCACGCGCGCGCTACAAATCGTGGGAATTTCCCATCTTCCTGGGAAAACCCTAATTTGACCTTTCCCTTTTCCCTACTGTGTAACGACTGAGACAAAACATACCACACGAAGGGGAATTTCCCCCGGTTAAAAATTTAAAAAGCAGCAGGGTGTGATGCGGAAAGACCCCAGGGTGAGGGGCTTAACACTTCCCCGGCGGGCTCTCACGGGCCCCCCTGTGTCTCAAGGTTTTGTTTTTTTGTATGTTTTGGGGGGCGCAATATGGTGCCAATATGTTTATACTGTAATTTTTTTATTATTATTATTATTATTATTATTATTATTATTATTATTATTATTATTAAATTTTTAAATTTTTGTTATCATTATCATCATCCCGATTAACGAGGTTAAAATTTCCCCTCATGGACGGCATCAAAAATTTTTCCCCGGACTTTCCTCCACCCCTCCCATTGGGTGGAAACTGCCATCCTTCCCTGGGCGGGCTGCCATCCTTTCAACGCCAAACCCAAACAAGCACCTATGTTTCACCCCCACTGGGGCGAAACAACCCCCGCCTTTCCCTATAGGAAAAAATTTCGAGCCAGACTGGTATTTTTTCGAGAAACCCAAAAGGTATTTTTCGAGACCAGCCGATCTCTTATTTTTCGTATAAAAATTTTTCTTCAGGAGCGCAGTAAAAAGAATTTCTTAAATGAGGTGGCAAAACAGGGCCGGGAAATGGAGGCCAGCGGGAAAGCGACAACAATTCAAAAGTGCGGCCCCAGTCCGAGTGTCGGGGCTGTCAGCACAAAGGGAAAAATAACAAACAGAAAACACAGGAAAGCGCCCAGTCCGGGGGTCCCGGGGCTGTCAGAAAAAGGAAGGGAAAACTCGAGCTTCTAGACGCTCACTGGAGTGGTTTAAAGTTGCAGCTTTGCTCATCTGAGTTTACCCGTCAAGGGGGTAAACGTGGATCCTTGTTTTTTTCAGATTTTTTATCCTTAGGGGGGGAGTTTGGTTTCATGATGCAGGAAAATTGGAGGGCCCCTGATGCCCGGGTATTAGGAGGTCCATGATACCCGGATGTTGGGGTTTTTCTGGGTACAGGGGGTTAGGAGGGGTCCTGGAAAAGATCTTAGGTGTTTTCCCGGTACAGGATTTTTAAGGGCCCGATACAGGGGCTTTTGGGGGGCCCCCGATATAAGATCTTAAGGGGGCCCCGGTTTTTAAGATCTTAAGGGGATCCTTCATACAGGGCCCCCCCTTTGGGGTGCCTGAAACAAGTCTTAAAAAAAGGGTCCCTTCCCACACACGGGGGCTTAGGGGGTCCTCAAAACAAGATCTTAAAGGGGGCCCCCTTAAAAAGGGTCTTATATTTTCCCCGTACAAGACCTTTTAAAGGGGGCCCTCTTTATCCCCCCTTATATTGTTATTTCTTTTCCCGTCCTTTTTTTTTAGGGCGGCCTTCTCCCTTTCCGTTGGTTTTTTTAAAGTTCTGTTGCCTTTTTTTTTAAAACACTACATCTCTTTTTTTGGGGAATGCTTTTTATTTTGGGGTTAAAAATTTTCTTTTTTCCCAAACCCTAAAAAAAAAAATTCCATGCAAGGAGCTGCATAATTTTTCAGAAAGGGTCCCGGACCATTGATTTGATTTTATTTTTAAACCGGGAAAACTGCGGTTTTAGAATTATTAGTGGGTTATAAATGAAATTTTTTGCAAAAGTTTTTTGTACAAAAAATACAAAATTTTCTCGCTAAAACCCGGACTTCCCCGCTAACACTTTCCCTTCATTTGCCTCAAATTTTTTTTATTCGGCTCATAAATTTTAAACCCTGGAAAGCTTTCCCCCTCCCCTTTCCCTTATGCCCCCCCAATCACAATTTACCAAATTTTAAACGAAGTTTAGGACTGGGGTTTTCTGACGCCTAAGGCCCTTTCAAAGGTTTTTCCTATCCCTAGGCTGAAGCCTTTTGGGGGAAGACCAAGTCCAGCTTATGGAACATTTCCCATCCTTTTTCTTTTGTTGGTTTCCCTTAAAACCCCCCCGGCACCTAATTTTTTCCAAACACCTCTTTATTTGCTGTCAATGTGTTCGGACCATCATGTGGTTTTTAATTTTTCACCCGGTCAAACTTCCCAAAGGTTTAAGTAAACCCATTATTAAAAATAGGGTTGCCCTTTTTTTCCCATATTTCTGAAATTCTACATGGGTAAAAATTTGTCTCCCTGTTTCCCTATACTCTTCTCTTGATCTGTTTTAAAGGGCGAGGATCACTGCGTTAAACCCTTTCGTCCGTCCCCCTAAATTTTTCCTAAAATACAGTAAATTGCTTATACGAGGGGCGGCAAAAAGAACCTTTGCCCCGATAACTTTGCAAATGGAGTTCCCTTTTTCCCTGAGGGAAATTAAACCCTCCCTTTTGGGATGGGCTAAGTATATGGGGGATGGAGTGTTTTCCCAGGGGTGGGGTGGTTTTTTTTTTTAGCGTGGGTGGTTCCAGGCGTGGGGGGTTCCTAGGCGTGGGTTGGGTTTCCCAGGGTGGGGGTT
>NC_069421.1:24351006-24358506 GCF_026875155.1 Cherax quadricarinatus | reverse complement strand
TGGAACTTAAAAAACGGTTACACGCAACAAAGTTTTTTCAAGAATCATCGTCTGTAATCTACCGTGTATGTAGTTACGTTACAAAACATCTGTTCTTCCCATCAAAGCGTTGACGTACCTACGTAGAGTCACTGATCGAAATTTTCACACCTCCAAGACAAGACCTAAATGTGAACAAGCAACTGGTATTGAAGGTCCATAGCATCGTCCACAAGTTGATACGTACACAAATAATATGAAGTCAAATTGATATTAATAATAATATTATTATTATTTTCTTCTTATTATTATTATTATTGTTATTTTTATTATTATTATTATTATTATTATTAATTATTATTATTATTATTATTATTATTATTATTGTCGTTGTTGTTAATATCTTTATCATTATTATCATGAGAAAGCGCCGAACAATTAGTGGAGTCAGGATGGATGTTACAATGAGGAAGGTAACTCCAGTCTTCAGTATCGGTACACGACGCCCTGGCACTGAGATGCACTAACATAAGACAGAATAACACGCTCGGAGAAAGAGAAAGAAAGAGAGAGAGAGAGAGAGAGAGAGAGAGATAGATAGATACAGAGACAGATTGATCTGGTCCCTGCAGGGCTCCTGCACAAAGCAATTGAGGTGCTATTAGCTTTCCATTGTATGTGTGTACTAACATCCACACACACACACACACACACACACACAGACACACACACACACACACACACACACACACACACACACACACACACACACACACACACACACACACACACACACACACACACACACACACACAAAACTGGAGGACCAAGCAGGGATAACAGGGAAGGCACTACAATGGATCAGGGAATACTTGTCAGGAAGACAGCAGCGAGTCATGGTACGTGGCGAGGTGTCAGAGTGGGCACCTGTGACCAGCGGGGTCCCGCAGGGGTCAGTCCTAGGACCAGTGCTGTTTCTGGTATTTGTGAACGACATGACGGAAGGAATAGACTCTGAGGTGTCCCTGTTTGCAGATGACGTGAAGTTGATGAGAAGAATTCACTCGATCGAAGACCAGGCAGAACTACAAAGGGATCTGGACAGGCTGCAGACCTGGTCCAGCAATTGGCTCCTGGAGTTCAATCCCACCAAGTGCAAAGTCATGAAGATTGGGGAGGGCAAAGAAGACCGCAGACGGAAGTACAGTCTAGGGGCCAGAGACTACAAACCTCACTCAAGGAAAAAGATCTTGGGGTGAGTATAACACCAGGCACATCTCCTGAAGCGCACATCAACCAAATAACTGCTGACAGCATATGGGCGCCTAGCAAACCTCAGAACAGCATTCCGACATCTTAATAAGGAATCATTCAGGACCCTGTACACCGTGTACGTTAGGCCCATATTGGAGTATGCGGCACCAGTTTGGAACCCACACCTAGCCAAGCACGTAAAGAAACTAGAGAAAGTGCAAAGGTTTGCAACAAGACTAGTCCCAGAGCTAAGAGGTATGTCCTACGAGGACGAGGTTAAGGGAAATCAACCTGACGACACTGGAGGACAGGAGAGATAGGGGGACATGATAACGACATACAGAATACTGAGAGGAATTGACAAGGTGGAGAAAGACAGGATGTTCCAGAGATTGGACACAGTAACAAGGGGACACATTTGGAAGCTGAAGACACAGATGAATCACAGGGATGTTAGGAAGTATTTCTTCAGCCACAGAGTAGTCAGTAAGTGGAATAGTTTGGGAAGCGATGTAGTGGAGGCAGGATCCATACATAGCTTTAAGCAGAGGTATGATAAAGCTCACGGCTCAGGGAGAGTGACCTAGTAGCGATCAGTGAAGAGGCGGGGCCAGGAGCTCGGACTCGACCCCCGCAACCTCAACTAGGTGAGTACACACACACACACACACACACACACACACGCACACACACACACAAGTGCAAAGGTTTGCAACAAGACTAGTCCCAGAGCTAAGGGGATTGTCCTACGAAGAAAGGTTAAGGGAAATCAACCTGACGACACTGGAGGACAGGAGAGATAGGGGGACATGATAACGACATATATAATACTGCGCGGAATAGACAAGGTGGACAAAGACGGGATGTTCCAGAGATGGGACACAGAAACAAGAGGTCACAGTTGGAAGTTGAAGACTCAGATGAATCAAAGGGATGTTAGGAAGTATTTCTTCAGTCATAGAGTAGTCAGGCCGTGGAATAGCCTAGAAAGTGACGTAGTGGGGCGGGAAACCATACATAGTTTTAAGGCGAGGTATGATAAAGCTCATGGAGCAGGGAGGAGAGGACCTAGTAGCAATCAGTGAAGAGGCGGGGCCAGGAGCTATGAATCGACCCCTGCAACCACAAATAGGTGAATACACACACCACACCACACACCACACACACACACACACACACACACACACACACACACACACACACGCTTATACAACAGGCCTAGTGTCTAATCGACATGTGCCTAGGACAAAATGGTAACTAACACACACACACACACACACACACACACACACACACACACACACACACACACACACACACACACACACACACACACACACACACACACACAACACATACGTGAGGAGCTCAACATGAGATTTAAGGAAGTATTTACAGTGGAGACAGGAAGGCCTCTGGGAAGACAGAACAGAGGGGAACATCAACAAGGAATATACCACCAAGTGTTGGATGACACACACAACTGAGGATGAGGTGAAGAAGCTACTAAGGGACCTTGATGCCTCAAAGGCAATGAGACCGCCACAACATCTCCCCGTGGGTCCTTAGAGACGGAGCAGAAATGCTGTGTGTGCCACTAACCACAATCTTAAACACATCCCTTGAAACAAGGCAACTACATGAGGTATGGAAGACGCAAATGTAGTTCCCATTTTTAAAAAAGGAGACAGTGTCACTGACGTGTATAGTATGCAAAGTTATGGAGAAGATTATCAGGAGGAGAGTGGTGGAGCACCTGGAACGGAACAAGAGTATAAACGCCATCCAGCACGGATTTATGGAAGGCAAATCCTGTGTCACAAACCTTCTAGAGTTTTATGATAAAGTAACAGAAGTAAGACATGAGAGAGAGGGGTGGGTTGATTGCATCTTCTTGGACTGCAAGAAGGCCTTCAACACAGTTCCTCGTGAGAGATTAGAGCAGAAGCTAGAGGATCAGGCGCGTATAACAGGAAGGGCACTGCAGTGGATCAAAGAATACCTGACAGGGAGGCAACAAACGAGTCATGGTACTGATGAGGATCACAGTGGGCACCTGTGACGAGCAGGATCCCACAGGGGTTGGTCCTAGGACCAGTCCTATTTTTGGTATATGTGAATGACATGACGGAAGGGATTAGACTCAGAAGTTTCCCTATTTGCAGATGATGTGAAGTTATGAGGAGAATTAAATCAGATGAGGATCAGGCAGGACTTCAAAGGGACCTGGACAGGCTGGACACCTGGTCCAGCTTCTCGAATTTAACCCGGCGAAATGTAAAGTCATGATTTCGGGGAAGGGCAGAGAAGACCGCAGACGGTGTATAGGCTAGATAGCCAAAGACTGCAAACCTCGCTCAAGGAGAAAGATCTTGGGGTGATTTATAACACCGAGCACGTCTCCGGAAGCACACATCAACCACTTAACTGCTGCAGCGTATGGGCGCCTGGCAAACCTGAGAATAGCGTTCCGATACTTAGTAAGGAATTGTTCAAGACACTTTACACCGTGTACGTCAGGCCCATACTGGAGTATGCAGCACCAGTTTGGAACCCACACTTGATCAAGCACGTCAATAAATTAGAGAAAGTGCGAAGGTTTGCGACAAGGTTAGTTCCAGAGCTAAGGGGAATGTCCTACGAAGAAAGGTTAAGGGATATCGGCCTGACGACACTGGAGGACAGGAGGGTTAGGGCAGACATGATAACGGCATACAAAATACTGCGTGGAATAGACAAGGTGGACAGAGACAAGATGTTCCAGAGAGAGGACACAGAAACAAGGGGTCACAGTTGGAAGTTGAAGACTCAGACGAGTCACAGAGATGTTAGGAAGTATTTCTTCAGCCATAGAGTAGTCAGGAAGGCGGGGCCAGGAGCTGAGTCTCGACTCCCTGCAGCCACAAATAGTTGAGTACAAATAGGTGAGTACACATACGCACACATACACACAGACTTTCACTCCTAAATTCCTTATTGGATAATTGTTGTTGGTGGTCTGGCGGGTGGGGAGCGTTTAGCAGATATTGAATTCTAGCTCTTGGCCCATCTTTAAGCTTTGATGCCTAGTGAAGGCTCTTAATATAAGGAACTGGAGCTTGTGTTTTTGTTTTCACTCTTGTCAGCAACAGATGAATCCATCCATTCTCAGTCCTTCTGACGACAGCCTTCGGGAAGCTGCTTTACCTTGTTCTGTCTTATCCTCTCAAAAAGGAAATTTGATAAGTTCCTCAAGTCAGTTGCTGATCAGCCGGGCTGTGGTGCATACGTTAGACATTGTGCAGCTACCATCAATTGTTAGTTGCTCGGGTTAGTTGTGCGGCTGCATCAACAGTTTAGTTGATCAGGCTAGTTGTGCGGCTAGATCAGCAGTCTAGTTAATCAGGTAGTTGTTGAGGCTAGCATCAACATTCTAGTTGTTCAGACTAGCTGTGGGGGGCTAGCATCAACAGTCTAGTTGATCTTGGACCAGGCACGGGGAGTGTCGACCCCCAACACAGTACTCACCAGGTACACGTCATTCACTACCCACACACTGAAGAATTGTACTACTGTCACTCTTGTTCACTTGTGAATTACGCTGAATCTGTTCCCTTTAGTTTGTTGCGTTCCACATCAGTCTGTTTACTGTTTTGTTTATATCCCTGAGCATCTTGTACGCCAGAACCATAACTCCTTTGAGTCTCTTCTTCAGGGATATGCCACTTACTTTCCAAGTCTGTCCTCGTAGTTAGTGTCTCAGCTGCTGATAGTTATTACCTAGTTGTGTGTGTGTGAGAGAGAGAGAGAGGAAGATAGATAGTCAGAGACAGGCAAATAGATAGAGAGAGAGAAAGATAGGACAGAAAGATAAAGATAAATATACAGATAGAGAGAGCGAGGGGAGAGAGAGAAAGCGAGAGAGAGAGAAATAGAGAGACAGAGAGAGTTGTGTAATTATCAATTTATTATTATCTACTTGTGGTCAGGGGAGTAGAGCCGCGGTTGGAGAAACCATCTCTTCTTGTACTTACCCAGCACAATCCTGTTTTAAATCTTGCAGTAGATGTTGCACGGAGCTCGTGTTGCAAGGTTTTTCCAGCCTTTAAGACTGTGTCCCCTTGTCCTCATCTTTCCAAATATTTAAGAAATGAAATTCCTGTGTTTTCTCGCAGTCTCTCGCAAATATTTAAATTTTATATATGTGTTTTTTGTGTGTGTGTGTGTGTGTGTGTGTGTGTGTGTTTGGGGTGTGTGTGTGTTTTGTGTGGTGTGTGATCAATATTGTATAACAATTCGTATTAATATTTATAAATATAACTATATCTTTTAATGCTATAATTTTGGATTTTTCCGCCAGAGCGGCCGATTTATTCTGCACTCCGTAACCCTTCTGTGGACGGTAGCGCAAGAGTATATGGATACACAAGAGGCCTGGGAACTAAACTAAAAATGCATTAACGGGTGTACGGCTATAATCTCCTTCGTTTCATGTTTTATAATTTTTTTCTGGTTTATTAATTAATTTATTTATTTACATCAATTTCATCGCAATTCCAAAACTGCACAACCATCTTGAGTACACCATCTTGAGTACATCATCTTGAGTACACCATCTTGAGTACACCATTTTGGGAGTACACCATCTTGAGTACATCATCTTGAGTACCCATCTTGAGTTAACCATCTTGAGTACATCATCTTGAGTACATCATCTTGAGTACACCATCTTGAGTACACCATCTTGAGTACATCATCTTGAGTACACCATCTTGAGTACACCATCTTGAGTACATCATCTTGAGTACATCATCTTGAGTACACCATCTTGAGTACATCATCTTGAGTACACCATCTTGAGTACACCATCTTGAGTACACCATCTTGAGTACACCATCTTGAGTACACCATCTTGAGTACATCATCTTGAGTACACCATCTTGAGTACATCACTTGAGTACACCATCTTGAGAAACCCATCTTGAGTACATCATCTTGAGTACCCCATTTTGAGTACACCATCTTGAGTACATCATCTTGAGTAACCATCTTGAGTACATCTCTTGGTACACCATCTTGAGTACACCATCTTGAGTACATCATCTTGAGTACACCATCTTGAGTACACCATCTTGAGTACATCATTTGAGTACACCATCTTGATACACCATCTTGAGTACACCATCTTGAGTACATCATCTTGAGTACACCATCTTGAGTACACCATCTTGAGTACACCATCTTGAGTTACCCCATCTTGATTTACACCATCTTGAGTACACCATCTTGAGTACACCATCTTGAGTACACCATCTTGAGTACATCATCTTGAGTACACCATCTTGAGTACATCATCTTGAGTACACCATCTTGAGTACACCATCTTGAGTACATCATCTTGAGTACACCATTTTGAGTACACCATCTTGAGTACATCATCTTAGTACACCATCTTGAGTACATCATCTTGAGTACACCATTCTTGAGTACCCTCTTGAGTACATCATCTTGGTACACCATCTTGATTTACACCATCTTGAGTACATCATCTTGAGTACACCATCTTGAGTACACCATCTTGAGTACACCATCTTGAGTACATCATCTTGAGTACACCATCTTGAGTACACCATCTTGAGTACACCATCTTGAGTACACCATCTTGAGTACACCATCTTGTAGTACACCATTTGAGTACACCATCTTGAGTACACCATCTTGAGTACACCATCTTGAGTACATCATCTTGAGTACACCATCTTGATTTACATCATCTTGAGTACACCATCTTGAGTACCCATCTTGAGTACATCATCTTGGTACACCATCTTGATTTCACCATCTTGAGTACATCATCTTGAGTACACCATCTTGAGTACATCATCTTGAGTACACCATCTTGAGTACACCATCTTGAGTACATCATCTTGAGTACACCATCTTGAGTACACATCTTGAGTACATCATCTTGGTACACCATCTTGAGTACACCATCTTGAGTACATCATCTTGAGTACATCATCTTGAGTACACCATCTTGTAGTACCATCTTGAGTACATCATCTTGAGTACACCATCTTGAGTACACCATCTTGAGTACATCATCTTGAGTACACCATCTTGAGTACATCATCTTGAGTACACCATCTTGAGTACATCATCTTGAGTACACCATTTGAGTACATCATCTTGAGTACACCATCTTGAGTACACCATCTTGAGTACATCATCTTGATTTACATCATCTTGAGTACACCATTTTGGAGTACACCATCTTGAGTACATCAT
>NC_069421.1:24341006-24346006 GCF_026875155.1 Cherax quadricarinatus | reverse complement strand
TATATATATATATATATATAATATATTTATATATATATATATATATATATATATATATATGTAGGTAGTAGGTTGGTAGACAGCAACCACCCAGGGAGGTACTACCGTCCTGCCAAGTGAGTGTAAAACGAAAGCCTGTAATTGTTTTACATGATGGTAGGATTGCTGGTGTCTTTTGTCTGTCTCATAAATATGCAAGATTACAGGTACGTCTTGCTACTTCTACTTACACTTAGGTCACACTACACATACATGTACAAGCATATATATACACACTCCTCTGGGTTTTCTTCTATTTTCTTTCTAGTTCTTGTTCTTGTTTATTTCCTCTTATCTCCATGGGGAAGTGGAACAGAATTCTTCCTCTCTAAGCCATGCGTGTCGTAAGAGGCGACTAAAATGCCGGGAGCAAGGGGCTAGTAGCCCTTCTCTTGTAATATTACTAAATTTAAAAGGAGAAACTTTAGTTTTTTCTTTTGGGCCACCCCGCCTCAGTGGGATACGGCTGGTACGTTGAAAGAAGAAAGAAAAGAAATAATATATTTGTATATATATATATATATATATATATATTATATATTTATATATATATTATATTTATATATATTATATATATATTTTATATATATTAATATATTATATATATATATATATATATATATATATATATTATTATATTATTATATATATATTATTAATAATATTATATTTTATTATATATATATATTATATTATATAATATATATATTTATATTTATATATATATATATATATATATATATATATTATATATATATAATGTGTGTGTGTGTGTGTGTGTTTGTGTGTGTGAAAGGTTGTTTGTAGTTAGAGAAGCAGATCATTGCTACTGGAGTCTTGTCTTTGTTATTATTGTTGATGACATTTGATTTTTTCCCAGGATGAGGCCCATAACAGTCATAAGACTTCTGGGTACCTCAGTAAGCAAGGACAGCAGGTATTTGCAGGCTTACCAACATCTTTCACTCTGCCAGGGTACCGAATTTGGATCCTTTCGGTTTGTGTTAGGCTGGATCGGCATATGTCTTTGTCTACGTCTGGGTGCGTTTCGTAGTTACCCATTTGAGTTTATGGGTAAAGAGCCCTAGCTCTTGGTCCCGCCTCTTAAAATAAGACCAACTGACGTGAAATTGCCTAGGCATATTAATTTGCGAACTCGTGTGTAGAGTCTGACTCAAATATGTAATTCTTCAACTCGTTTGTATTTTAAGTAACTTTTAAGCTGAAGAAAGGTTCCCTGACTCCCTGTGATTCTGTTTTGCAGCGTAGATTAGAATTGCATTCTCTTTGTCTTGCTGCATCATCCCTGGTAAATACCTGACCCGTGTCTACCCGGAGTATTTTGTATATTATGATCATGTCCTCCTTGTTCTTTGTTCTTTTAGTGACATAATAGGTATATAGGTCTTTAATTATTTCCACGTAGATCATTGCCTTCAGCTCAGGTACCAGTCCTGATGCATTACTTTGCTTTGTACTGTGTGTGAGTGCGTCTTTATGTGAGTGCGTCTGTGTGTGAGTGCGTCTGTGTGTGAGTGCGTCTGTGTGTGAGTGCGTCTTTGTGTGAGTACGTCTTTATGTGAGTGCGTATGTGTGTGAGTGCGTCTTTGTGTGAGTACGTCTTTATGTGAGTGCGTATGTGTGTGAGTGCGTCTTTTTGTGAGTGCGTCTGTGTGTGAGTGCGTCTATGTGTGTGCATCAGAGTTTGTGTCCGTGTGCTTCTATTTGCATGTCAGTGTGTGCGTGTTTTTCGTGCGTCTGTATGCTATACGTGTATGCATGTGTCTGATAAACTAGACTCATATGCAGCACTTAGGTATCTTTATTATGGAAACGTCTCGCCACACAGTAGCTTCATCAGTCCTATACAAAGAAGAATGGTGAAGATCAGAAGGAGTTTGAGGTAATCAGTCCCTCAGCCTGGAGTCGATGTAATATACCATCAGTCTTGATGGATTGGTTACATCGACTCAGGCTGGAGAGACAAATTACCTCAAACTCCTTCTGATCTTCACCATTCTTATTTGTATATGACTGATGAACCACTGTGAGGCGAACGTTGCCACAATTAAAGATACCAAGTGTTGCACATGCTTGTATTTATCAACTTCTCTGTTATCTTATCCACGTCTATGTGTCTGCATATTTGCCTGAGTCTCGCTTCCTGTTGCAGGAAACTGCGCATCTGGCTACTATGCTACAAGAAAGAATAACAGAAAAGAAAACCACAGCTCACAGACTGCTCTAGTTAACCAAACTGGGTCTTAAATCACAGCTTTCTCCCGCAGCTCATCATTAGCAATGTTTAGCTTTTTCCACAGCTTATGGCTTAAAGAACTCGCTTGATTGTGTAAGTTTATCTATAGTCTTCTCTTCCCTGAGTTCCTTGTGTACCCCTGAAGGAATGTTAATGGTGCATATGATGGTATACACTACGACAAGTTGATAAGTAAGATACATGTGTTTCGCCTACACAGAAAGCCTTCTTCGTCGAATACGGGGCCCAGCAGAAGTGAGATGTAAAGAAGTAATCATTCCGTCACACTGGAGGATGTAGTTTTAAGTCATCACCCCGGGGAAAAGCTCTGCTCTATAGTCTGGAACAGCGTTCCTGTTGGTGATGTATGTTCCAGAAATGTCCTATATGGACCATTAATGATGTGTTAGATTTGCCAAACAAGAATTGCCTTGAGTAAAGTCTGCTGCTTCTGTCTCCCGAGTCTATGCACTTTCCGGTCTTTTTCCTTCTGCCATACTTTTAATAACCTTTCATTTGTGGGATTGAATTCAAACACCCATGTGTTTGACCAGTCTTGCAGCATGTCCAGGTCGTTTGTAATCTGTCCCCCCATGTTCCTAATCGAGTTTTCTTCTTATTAATTTCACAATATCTGCAAATACCCTGACCCCAGCTCTTCTGGTATGTTATTCATGTATACCAGAAATAGTACTAGTCCCAACACTGGCTTTGCGGAAATCCACTGGTTACACTTTCCCAATCTGACATCTCTGTGGAGAAACACTCTGTCTCTTTCCGTAAGATACTTCATATCCGTGATCCGCATCCTTCCCCCTTACACACACAAACACACACACAACCAACACCACACACACACACACACAACACACACACACACACACACACAACACACACACACACACACACACACATACACACACACAAGACGACCCGAAACTGTTGTATAAACCACTTTAGGGGGAAGACAACAGTCAAAGACCCGGTAATCAGATTGAGGACAGAAAGGGGGGAAATCACAAAAAATGATCAGGAGGTATGTGAGGAGCTAAACAGGGATTTAAGGAAGTTTTTACAGTAGAGACAGGAAGGGCTCTGGGAAGGAAGCACAGAAAGGGGAAATTCAAGAGGGAATATACCAACAAGTGTTGGATGACATACGAACAACCGAGGAGGAGGTGCAGAAGCTGCTAAGTGCCCCTTTATACTCAAAGGCGATGGGACCGGACAACATCTCCCCATGGGTCCTTAGAGAAGGAGCAGAGATGCTGTGCGTGCCCCCAACCCCAATCTTCAACACATCCCTTGAAACTGGGCAACTCCTTTTGAAATGAAGACAGCAAATGTAGTCCCCTATTTAAGAAAGGGAACAGAAATGAGGCACTAAAATACAGACCCGTGTTCTGACATGTATTGTGTTTCAAAAGTCTGGAGAAGATTATCAGGAGGAGAGTGATGGAACACCTGGAACGGAACAAGATTATAAATAAAAACCAGCATGGGTTCTGGAAGGCAAATCCTGTGTCACAAACCTTCTGGAGTTTTATGACAAGGTAACAGAAGTAAGACACAGAGAGAGAGGGGTGGGTTGATTGCATTTTTCTAGACTGCAGGAAGGCCTTTGACACAGTTCCCCCACAAGAGGGTTAGTTTCAAAAAGCTGGAGGATCAGGCGCATATAACAGGGGGGGGCACTGCAATGGATCAGGGAATACCTGACAGGGAGGCAAAAAACGAATCATGGTACGTGAAGAGGTATCACAGTGGGCGCCTGTGACGAGCGGGGTCCCACTGGGGTCAGTTCTAGGACCAGTGCTATTTTTAATATATTTT
Organism: Cherax quadricarinatus; assembly: GCF_026875155.1. NCBI lineage: Eukaryota > Metazoa > Arthropoda > Malacostraca > Decapoda > Parastacidae > Cherax > Cherax quadricarinatus. Next base: position 24,341,877 of record NC_069421.1, on the reverse strand, counting down.
CGAACGACATGATGGAAGGAATAGATTCTGAAGTGTCCCTATTCGCAGATGATGTGAAGTTGATTTAGAAGAATTAAATCGGATGAGGATGAGGCAGGACTGCAAAGAGACCTGGACAGGCTGGACATGTGGTTCAGAAACTGGCTTCTCGAATTCACCCCGCAAATACAAAGTCAATTTAAGATTGGGGAGGGACAAAGAAGATCGCAGAGTATAGGCTAGGTGGACAAAGACTACAGACCTCATCAGGGAGAAAGACCTTGGGGTGACCATATCACCGAGCACATCACCCGGGGGCACCATCAACCAAATAACTGCTGCAGCATACGGGCGCCTGGCAAACCTGAGAATAGCGTTCCGATACCTTAATAAGGAATCGTTCAAAACACTGTACACTGTGTATGTTAGGCCCATTTCTGGAGTATGCAGCGCCCGTCTGGAACCCACACCTGGTCAAGCACGTCAAGAAGTTAGAGAAAGTACAAAGGTTTGCAACAAGGCTAGTCCAGAGCTCAGGGGAATGTCGTCCGAGGAAAGGTTGAGGGGAAAACGGACTGACGACACTGGAGGACAGAAGGTCAGGGGAGACATGATAACGACATACAAGATGCTGCGGGGGAAAAGACAAGGTGGACAGGGGATAGGGTGTTTCCCGAGAGGGGACACAGAAAAAGGGTCACAAATGGAAGCTGAAGACTCAGACGAGTCACAGGGACGTTAACAGGAAGTGGAATAGTATTGGACGTGAAGTAGTGGAGGCAGGAAAACCCTACATAGTTTTAAGAAGAGGTATGACAAAGCTCAGGAAGCAGAGAGAGAGAGGAATCCAGTAGCGATCAGTGAAGAGGGGGGGCCCGAGCTGAGTCTCGAT
>NC_069421.1:24327881-24340506 GCF_026875155.1 Cherax quadricarinatus | reverse complement strand
GGAAAACCTAGGGGACTAGTCCCGAACTTGCACACGAAATCACTCACTACGAAAGCAAAAGACTTGGCAGACGATGCACCATCCCCCAATGAAAAGCAGGGGTGTCACTAGCACGTTAAGAGACCATACAATAAAGTGTCAGGGGGACCGAGACTGTTTCAACTGCCTCCCAGCACACATAAGGGGGATTACCAACAGACCCCTGGCAGTCTTCAAGCTGGCACTGGACAAGCACCTAAAGTCAGTTCCTGATCAGCCGGGCTGTGGCTCGTACGTTGGTTTGCGTGCAGCCAGCAGCAACAGCCTGGTTGATCAGGCGCTGATCCACCAGGAGGCCTGGTCACAGACCGGGCCGCGGGGGCGTTGACCCCCGAAACTCTCTCCAGGTAAACTCCAGGTAAACTACCATTTCTACAGAAACTACCACCACACAGTCAAAATCATCTACTACTTTAGTGTTTACCACAACTACCACAGAAACTACAACCACAACTACAAAACCAACTATTACAACAGCATCTACCACCACTACCGGCCGCGGGGGCGTTGACCCCCGGAACTCTCTCCAGGTAAACTCCAGGTAAACTACCAAAGAAATTACCACGACAACTACCAAATGAACCTCCTCTATACTGATATCTACAACCAGTACCATAGAAGCTACTACAACACCTTCAAAATTATCTACTACATTAGTACCTACCACCATTTCCAAACAAAAACTCCCTCTGCAACTACGAAATCAACAAACACTATAATGGTATCTACAACCACTACCACAGAAACCACTACAACTAAAAAATCATCTACTACAACAGTATCAACAACCACTATCAGAGAAATTACCACCACAACTACAAAATCATCTACTGCAATGGTATCTACCACAACTTCCACTGAAACTACTACAACGACTGCAAAATCATCTACTAAAACAACATCTACCAAAACTACTAGAGAAATTACCACGACAACTATAAAATCAACCTCCACTGTAGTGGTATCTGCCACCACTACCACAGAAACCATTACAACTACAAAATCACCTACTACAACAATATCTACAACCACTGTAAGAAAAACTACCACAACAACTACTAAATCATCTACTACAAACGTATCTACCACCACTACCACAGAAACTACCACCACAACTATAAAGTAATCTACCACAAACGCATCTACCATCACTACCACAGAAACTACCAGCACAACTACAAAATCAACATCCACTGTATTGATTTCTACCACCACTACCACAGAAACTACCACCACAACTTCAAAATCATCTACTGCAATTGTATCTACCACTACCACAGAAATTACAACGACAGCTACAAAATCAACACCCACTATATTGGTATCTACCACTAATGCCACAGAAACTACCACTGCAACTACAAAATCCACACCCACTGTAGTGGAATCTACCACCAGTACGACTGAAACTACCACCACAACTTCAGAATCATCCACTACAACAGCACCTACCATCACTGGAAACATAAACACATATGCAGTTTAATGTGATCCTTTATTGACAACGTTTCGCCCACACAGTGGGCTTTTTCAAGTCACAAACAGATCTACCTGGGGTGGAAGGTACGGGAGTATTTATAGTCAGGTTCAGAATGTTGAGGTCAGGTGGAGAATGCTGCATCTGATGATCCACTGGGTGGGGTTATAGTCTTGGGTATCTTGGCAGGGGTATTGGACAAGTTATGAGTAGACCTTCTGCAGTATTCTATGTTCTTATGTGGGATAGCGATGAAGAAATTCCTTGGCAAGTGGTTCAGCTATGTTATAGAAGCCATTGTTCTGGTTGAAATTGTTGGTTATAGAGATAAGCGATGATTCCAGGATTCTTCGGTATTGAGTGTTGTCTTCTGTGGCGATAAGTCTTGAGTTTCTGTAGTTAATTAAATGGTTGTGTGAATTGCGATGTTGTACACAGGCATTCCTTGTATCGTCAGTCCTGCTTGCGTATTGGTGTTCTGAAATACGTGTTCGGAGGTCTCTTGATGTTTCGCCCACGTATAATTTGTTGCAGTCATTACAAGGGATTATGTATACCCCTGCAGAGGATGGAAGCTTGTCCTGTCTACTACTGGTGATGCCTTATCTTACTCACTGTAGCCTTATCTTACTTAATGTAGCCTTATCTTACTCACTGTAGCCTTATCTTACTTAATGTAGCCTTATCTTACTTAATGTAGCCTTATCTTACTCACTGTAGCCTTATCTTACTTAATGTAGCCTTATCTTACTCACTGTAGCCTTATCTTACTTAATGTAGCCTTATCTTACTTAATGTAGCCTTATCTTACTCACTGTAGCCTTATCTTACTTAATGTAGTCTTATCTTATTTAATGTAGCCTTATCTTACTTAATGTAGCCTTATCTTACTTAATGTAGTCTTATCTTACTTAATGTAGTCTTATCTTACTTAATGTAGCCTTATCTTACTTAATGTAGTCTTATCTTATTTAATGTAGCCTTATCTTATTTAATGTAGCCTTATCTTACTTAATGTAGCCTTATCTTACTTAATGTAGCCTTATCTTACTCACTGTAGCCTTATCTTACTTAATGTAGCCTTATCTTACTTAATGTAACCTTATCTTACTCACTGTAGCCTTATCTTACTTAATGTAGTCTTATCTTACTTAATGTAGCCTTATCTTACTTAATGTAGCCTTATCTTACTTAATGTAGCCTTATCTTACTTAATGTAGCCTTATCTTACTTAATGTAGCCTTATCTTACTTAATGTAGCCTTATCTTACTTAATGTAGTCTTATCTTACTTAATGTAGCCTTATCTTACTTAATGTAGCCTTATCTTACTTAATGTAGCCTTATCTTACTTAATGTAGCCTTATCTTACTTAATGTAGCCTTATCTTATTTAATGTAGTCTTGTCTTTACTGTTCCCTTTTCTTATCTAATGTAATCTTAGCTTGCCTATTGTAGCTTTGTGTAACCTAATGTAGCCTTACTTAATATAGCCTTGCCTAGCCTAAACTAGCTAAACCAAGAGCTAGAGTTATTTCGATGGTTGCATAATCTTAGAGAAGTATCTCCGTATCTCATAACCTCAGCCCACTCTACCCTAATTCACTCAAACACGGTACAGAGTGCTACAAAAGTTTCTACTGTAGCCCAATAAATAAAAGAAAGGTCCCCTGCACTTTAACGTATACATAAGGAATACCACAGTGTGGCATAAATTTGAAATGTAGTCAATTGTCAATGATGAAGGTTTGAAGCCGAACGGAAGAGGCATTTTTAATTATCACATGGAAAATTTCTTCAACCAAAATTCGCACCTATACAGCAGAAAACAAGCTCGAACTTTTTGCCTAAGATACACCACCTTTGAAAGTTTAAAGCCAATCAGCAGAGGTATTCCCTAGTTATTCTGCAAAGTCCACTATCCATAATACACAAGCCCTATTGAAGTTTAAAGCCGCTTATAAGCTGCATTCTCAAGGTATCGACGTTGAAGCTTCAAATCGTATTAAGCATTCTTAAATCATTACATAAAATCCAGTACAACAATTTTTCCAACTTCAACAGAAGTGGCAAATTTGCAGCTACACAGCCGGACAAGCAATTGAGATCTTTCTCTAAGATACACCAGCGTCTTAGGTTTGAAACCGGTCAGAAGAGGCATTCTCCAGTTACTGTATAGATTAATGAGGTAGGGATGACTGGAGTAATGGGATATGGACTTATATTACTAGTAATAAATGCACATAATGCAGAGCCATTATATACGCTGATTCCTACACGTGTGATATAAATTGAAGATAAAAAATGTATACTTTAGAATATATATATATATTATATATATATATATATATATATATATATATATATATATATATATATAATATATATATATATATATAATATATATATATATATATATATATAATGAATAAAGAGTATTTACATAAAATTAGTTTATTTCACTCCTATATTCAGAGAGGGAAGAGTGAGATTAGAATGAGGAGGAAGAGGAGGTGTGAGGGTGAGAAGAGGAAGGTGAGGTAAGGAAGAGGAAGTGTGAGGGTGACAAGAGGAAGTGTGAGGGTAAGGAAGAGGAAGTATGAGGGTGAGAAGAGGAAGTGTGAGGTAGGAAGAGGAAGTGTGAGGGTGAGAAAGAGGAAGTGTGAGGGTAAGGAAGAGGAGGAAGGTGGTGTGAGGCTGAAGGGAAACGTATTCAAATCTAAACCAATTGCATTTTCTTTAGAAAAACAAATTTTACAGGCTAAGAGCTGTTATCCTACCTTAGCTTATTTCAAAGCTCATCGCTGTCTAAGGTATACCACCACATGTCCACCGTTTTCACGGTAGACATGTGGTACATGTGTATCATTCGCATGGTGCTTGTACATGTGTGCCCGTGTGTGTTAATTAAGTACTTTTCTGGGCTGAGTGCGCTGCAACCCACATTTGACTAATCCATTAGTACCTGTTTAAAACTAGTCGAAGCGGCAACAGGTGTAGCGTGAGGCAGTGGTTAGCACGCTTGTCTCACACCTGAGAGGACGTGGGACTCAATCCCACTATTAATAATAATATCTTTATTTACTACAAGTACATGTACAAGGTACACAAGCCTAGCTGACATCAGTGACATACACTATATAGAAAATCACTTGTTATGCAGAGTATTTCTAGGAGATTAGGTCAGTTTTGTTCCAGGATGCGACAGCAGGTGTCTTAAGGAAACACGTCCTAATATTTCCACCCGTACCGGGGATCGACCCTAAGACCTCAGTGTGTGAGCTGAGTATTGAGATAATCGACTATTGTGGGTTGCATCCTGTTAGAGGACCTAAAACAACAACCTCAGTGGAAATAAGCCACGTTGTTTGGGGCTTACAGGAGTACTAATTCATTGGGTTTAATAAACCGAATAGTCTGACTTTTTTGGGTTATCCTAGGTTCTTTACGTATATGTTGCTATGAATGATAATCTCTGTAATTGTATTTGTGTTAACCTGAATAAACTTGCTTACTTACCAGTCTTCGATTTGGCCAGAGTTTCCTAGCATGTTTTTTTTTTAGTTTAAATTATTGTAGTCTACCCTGCAAACTTATGGATATTGTATTATAGAAAATGTCGTTTTCTTCGGTGGAGAATAATGTGAATTTATTTTCTTTCAAAGTACTTTTTAAGTAAGCCTAGCGTATAGCTAAACAAATAAAATCCCAGAGTTTAATAGCACAGTTAGGTTAGGTTAATTTGCATAAAGTTAAAGATTCGTTTTATTAAATTACATATAAAAGAATTAAGATAACGGCCACGATGTTAGGAGGATCCCAATGGAAATAATTCACTTTGACTTTTTGGGGTTATCCTGGGTAATGTGCACCTATGTTACTATGTATGATAATTGTACTTATGTAGACCTGTACCTAAATAAACTTACATTTATCTCTTTCTTGAACCTAACATGACCTAACATCAAGTTAAAACAAAAACATTTATAAGTTTACAGGAAATATTAGAAAGTTGACAATAAAATCCCTGTAAGCCTTTGACTGTGTCTGGTTACTGCCATCACTGATTTATTAAAGTCAGTGAGTTTTTATCAACGCTTACTGACCTCATTTAATAAGTACTCAAGCGTAAATAAAAATTTACTTACCAATCGACCTCAGTTAATCTTCGAACTCGATATCAAGTTGAATACGATGTTCTCGTCCGGCCAGCGAAGTTAAGCAACCTTGGTTTTGGCTAGTACTTGGATGGGTGACTTCCTGCGGAAAAAACAAATGCTGCTAGCGCGCGTTCAAGCACCCTTGTGAAAATAAGTCACATTGTTTGGGTATCTTAGGTAATTTACACATATGTTAGACAATTGTAATAATCCACAAATAATGTGACTGTACCTAAATAAACTTACCAATTAAAAAACTCATACCAACAAAGCCTTCGAAATCAGATCAGGTTTTACCCCCCACAGATTCCTTTCCCTTTGTACTTTCGGGAAAAAAAATGGATGAAGTGCTTGGTGAGAAGAAAACATCGTCACTAAAAGCACGAATCAAGACACATACTTTCGTAGGCCCCTTAATAGATTTTTCCCAGATGGTCACCCCAAGCTTGACCCGAATTAACATCGTGGGATAGAATCCCCCTGCGGTGTTGACGGGTCCTTTAAGTGCTTAAATGAGAAAATGTACTTACACCCCCAGTTAACTGACTTTAATAACAAAAAATATTTTTAAAAAATGGTATTGAAAAATTAACAGAGCATTTGGGGTAAAAAAACCCACGTTTCACAGAAAAATGAAGTGTACTTCCCTATTTGTAACCAACTTTTTTGGGGTTGCAGGGTGGACTCACAGCTCCTACCCCACCTCCCCCGCTGGGCGCTAATGGGTTCACTCTCCCGGCCCAAGACTTTTTTTCGTACCTCTTCCCCTCTTTAAAAACCTGGTTGAAACCTGTCTCCACTGCACCACTTTCCCGATTGCCCACTTTCCCGACAATTCTATGACTGAATAATAGCTTACATCCCTAGAGCTCATCTGAGTTTTTTAATTCCAGATGTACTCACCTTTTGTACTCCCTATTGTGGTTGCAGGGGGGATCCACTCCTGGCCCCGCCTTCACCGGTTGTACTAGGCCCTCTCTCTCCCCCCGCCCATGAGCTTTACAAACCCGTCTTAAAACGTGTATGGTTCCGCCCCACTACGTCATTTTTTAGGCTATTCCACTGCCTTACAAAACCCATGACGAAAGAAAACTTTCCCCTTTTCTCTCGACTCATTTGTGTCTTCAAATTCCCCAAATTTTGGCCTCTTGTTTCTTGTCCCCCCCCCTGGAAATCCTGTCCTTTTCCACCTTGTCATTCCACGCGTATTTTATATGTCGTTATCATGTCTCCCTACCCTCCTGCCCCCAGTGTCGTCAGGCCCCGATTTCCCTTAAATTTTTTTCATAGGCATTCCCCTTAGCTCTGGAACTAAACCCTTTTTGCAAACCCTTTTTACTTTTCCTATTTTTGCGTGCTTTATCAAGGCGGGTTCCAAAAAGGGGCTGCTACTCCAGTATGGGCCCACATACACGGTGACGTGTCTTGAATGATTCCTTACTAAGGTATCGGAATGCTGTTCTCAGGTTTGCCAGGCGCCCATATGCTGCAGCAGTTATCTGATTGATGTGTGCTTCCGGAGACATGCTCGGTGTTATACTCACCCCAAGATCTTTCTCCTTGAGTGAGGTTTGCAGTCTTTGGCCACCTAGCCTATACTCTGTCTGTGGTCTTCTGTGCCCTTCCCCTATCTTCATGACTTTGCATTTGGCAGGATTAAATTCGAGAAGCCATTTGCTGGACCAGGTGTCCAGTCTGTCCAGGTCTCTTTGAAGTCCTGCCTGGTCCTCATCAGATTTAATTCTCCTCATTAACTTCACATCATCTGCAAACAGGGACACTTCTGAGTCTAACCCTTCCGTCATGTCGTTCACATATACCAAAAATAGCACTGGTCCTAGGACCGACCCTGTGGGACCCCGCTCGTCACAGGTGCCCACTGTGATACATCATTACGTACCATGACTCGTTGTTGCCTCCCTGTCAGGTATTCTCTGATCCATTGCAGTGCCCTTCCTGTTATATGCGCCTGATGCTCTAGCTTCTGCACTAATCTCTTGTGAGGAACTGTGTCAAAGGCCTTCTTGCAGTCCAAGAAGATGCAATCAACCCATCCCTCTCTCTCTTGTCTTACTTCTGTTATTTTATCATAAAACTCCAGAAGGTTTGTGACACAGGATTTGCCTTCCTGAATCCGTGCTGGTTGGCATTTATACTCCTGTTCCGTTCCAGGTGCTCCACCACTCTCCTCCTGATAATCTTCTCCATAATTTTGCATACTATACACGTCAATGACACAGGTCTATAGTTTAGTGCCTCTTTTCTGTCTCCTTTTTTGAAAATGGGAACTACATTTGCCGTCTTCCATACCTCAGGTAGTTGCCCAGTTTCCAGGGATGTGTTGAAGATTGTGGTAAGTGGTACCACAACATATCTGCTCCCTCTCTAAGGACCCACGGAGAGATGTTGTCCGGTCCCATTGCCTTTGAGGTATCGATGTCCCTTAGCAGTTTCTTCACCTCCTCCTCATCTGTATGTATGTCGTCCAACACTTGTTGGTGTATTCCTTGTTGGTGTCCCCATCTGGTCTGTCCCCCCAGAGTCCTTCCTGTCTCTACTGTAAATACTTCCTTAAATCTCGTGTTGAGCTCCTCACATACCTGTGTGTGTGTGTGTGTGTGTGTGCGTGTGTGTGTGTGTGTGTGTGTGTGTGTGTGTGTGTGTGTGTGTGTGTGTGTGTGTGTGTGTGTGTGCTTGTACATGTGTGCGTGTATGCTCGTGTGTGTTAATTACGCACACAAAACGATCACACGCCTCCTCTTTCAGCCAGATAAGTACAGAGTGTTAATTACATGAAGGAAATACCTCATTAATCCGCCCAGCGCCTGGGTGTTGCCTCCTTCAACCTGTACAACAATCAAAACCAGTAATACATTATTTTTTTTTTACGTTCTATCATGTAATTGTATACAATTTCTGCATAGCAGTCTTAGTAAAGGTTAAAATGTATCCAAAGACTTATGCTAATTTCTTGGTCACAAAACATGCCCTTTTTTTGTATCCATTTGCAGGGCTGTTGAATACAGTTACTCGGGATTACGTAACTGTAGGTCGCTCTTTTTTAAAAGGAGAATTAATGCAGTTTTTTACCTTGGACTCTTGTTTAACCTGCTGCTGCAGTTTTCTGGATCATGTTCTGTTTTTTATCCGTCCGTGTCCGTCTTGTGTCCGTCTTATTCGCTCCTTTTGCACTTCTGTCTGTTCGTTAATCTCTCCTGTGTGGCCATTTTATCAGCTATTCGTCTGTCGTCAAAGACACATGAGCAAACATTTACGACATTTTATCATGGAAACGTTTCGGTCTTAGTCACTCCATAGGGAGTGAACATAGTCCCGGGACTGAAACGTCTCCATGATAAAATGTTGTCTTTAACAATATTTCTCTCATCGCACACCCGACCTTCCGTCCCATCCACCAGTTCGTCTGTCTCCTCACCTGTCACACTGCTCACCTGTTTTGAATACAGAGGCAAGGGGGCATTAATAATAATAATAATAATAATAATAATAAAATTTTACTGATTCTTGCCGAAGTCCAGTGGACCGTTCGTCGGCTTTTTCTTGATCTTGGCCACGACCACCGCTACGGAGAAAGATCGCTTGTCCACCGAGTTTGGTGTGGTTCGTGAGCTTCGCATCATACCAAATACCAGTTGGCGTAATCGCTCTACTTTGATGAATGTCGACTGCGTGATGCAGGGGAATGGCGTGAAGTATTTCTTTCTTTTTTTTGCGGGGGTGTGGTGTTTGCTAGTGTGATGTGGTAATATATGTGTGCATGTTATGATGTGGTGATAAGTGTATGTAGTGGGATGTGGTGATGCGTGTGTGTACTGTGATGTGGTGATAAGTATACTTAGTGTGATGTGGTGTTTGCTAGAGTGACGTGGTGATGAGTGTGGTGCGATGTGGTGAAATATGTGTGTGCTATAATGTGGTGATAAGTGTAATGTGATGTGGTGTTTGCTGGCACTATGTGGTGAGGGTGTAAAATATACCTGTAACCGATTTCAAGAGTTTTTCTACCTTCGATGCCCGCGGCCTTGGGCCAGGATGTTTCTCTTGATTGCCTGTTCAATCAGGCTGTTGTTGTTGTTGGCCCACATAGCCATCACAACCCTTGACTCACGCAGAGGCAGTACTCCAATTTCCTCTTGAAGACTTCTACACTTGTTCTGGTAATACTTCTGACAACTAGCGGTACAGCAGGTTGAATACTCTTGGACAACGGATGTTGACAGCGCTTTTCTATCGTATCCATGAGTTACATTTCCTCCAATATCTCTCACTCCATGGTGTTCTTATGGTAGTGTATAGATTTGGGACCAGGTCTTCAGTATCATCCATGTATATATATTATCGGATATCTGTATTTTTCACTCTAATGAGTACATTCCAACTACTTTGTGGCGTTCTCCTTAGTTTCGGTGCTGTAATGGAGTTATGCGGGATATAAATAATCTGACTTTTTCCCCTCTGATATCTCTCCTGTCGTGATATGATATCTAATTTTTAAAGGAGTGGACTAGTTAGCCAGTGGAAGGCTTCGGCCAGGCGACCAAAAGTCCCAGTGGCGAGTCATCGTATGACCAAAACCAGCGTAAGAAAACTCTTGTCCTATTTCCTGACAAATTTTACCCAACTAATCTAACCTACATGTAAACACTGGACAATATACTATATGAGAAAATCCAAATGATTTTGTGTCTATGCTGACCGTGTCAGAGTTTCATTCCTCCTCACTCTTCCTCCTTTCTTGTTCATGTCTAGCTCCAGCAGCCGCTTGCTGAATTATTATTAAATATTATTCATATTATTTTAACGGAGCAACGCTAAACCCATATGGCCCATAAGGTCCCTGGGGAATGGGAGTTAATGAGGTTGTTGAATTATTTGAGGCTGTTGAATTATTTGAGGTTGTTGAAATATTTGAGGTTGTTGAATTATTTGAGGTTGTTGAATTATTTGAGGTTGTTGAAATATTTGAGGTTGTTGAATTATTTGAGGTTGTTGAATTATTTGAGGTTGTTGAATTATTTGAGGCTGTTGAATTATTTGAGGTTGTTGAAATATTTGAGGTTGTTGAATTATTTGAGGTTGTTGAATTATTTGAGGTTGTTGAATTATTTGACATTGTTGAATTATTTGACATTGTTGAATTATTTGAGGTTGTTGAAATATTTGATATTGTTGAATTATTTGAAGTTGTTGAATTATTTGATATTGTTGAATTATTTGATATTGTTGAATTATTTGAAGTTGTTGAATTGTTTGATATTGTTGAATTATTTGTTGTTGAATTATTTGATATTGTTGAATTATTTGAAGTTGTTGAATTACTTGAGGTTGTTGAATTATTTGATATTGTTGAATTATTTGATATTGTTGAATTATTTGATATTGTTGAAATATTTGATATTGTTGAATTATTTGAAGTTGTTGAATTTTTTGAGGTTGTTGAATTATTTGATATTGTTGAATTATTTGATATTGTTGAATTATTTGAGGTTGTTGAAATATTTGAGGTTGTTGAATTATTTGAGGTTGTTGAATTACTTGAGGTTGTTGAATTATTTGAGGTTGTTGAATTATTTGAGGTTGTTGAAATATTTGAGGTTGTTGAATTACTTGAGGTTGTTGAATTATTTGAGGTTGTTGAATTATTTGAGGTTGTTGAAATATTTGATATTGTTGAATTATTTGAAGTTGTTGAATTATTTGAGGTTGTTGAAATATTTAAGGCTGCTGAATTCTGTTTGAGTAAATTTCCCTGCAGTTTATGTGTTGTGTGTACTCTTCTCACCAGTTTTACATATATAAAAGAATCTTGGTATTAACAGTACTCCTCGGTTGATACTACTTGTTACTTTACCCAAATTTTGTATTTTTCTCCTTTTCCTATACTTTATCATACTTCTAAAGCCATGGAAATACTTTTCCAGTCAACTTTGTTGTACCTGCAGCTTGTGAATCATCACTTGCGGAGCACCATTTTTAAAGTCTGTCCTACAGTCTAAGAGTATGTAGTCTGTCCATTCCTAATATTCCTATTTTCTCTTTCGTGAGGCAGGATATGTTAGCTTTATGTTAATGTTAACTGCTGGTTACGCTAAATCATTATCCGTACGTTTCATATATCATCTTCACTCTTTGCCTTCTGTCTTCCAGTTTCTGTATGTCTTCTGTCTGGCACTGTCTAGGGATATCATTCATTCCACAAATCTGATAATCCTTATCTTTCTTAATTAATGCTATGCCTGGACACAAGCTGCTGATCTCCAATGAAGTCCAGTTTTCCAGTTATTAAAACAATCTGTTAAAGCATGTTGAAAGAGCATGTTAATACCAACAAGTTAGAATTAAATCAGACACTTCAAAGTGTTTCTTTTTCGTCACTTATTAATTTTCGTGTCATCTTACATGAGACAGTAGTCAGGGATACGGCTCTTTAGTTAAACATCTCATGGATGTAACGTTTCTTGAACACTGGAGCCTTCTAGCCATTTTCCAGTTGCCTGTTATTTTTCAGTTCAGTGTTTCACAGAGATCTGAACAAGTAGCTCGTCCAGTACTTCTGTTTATCTTGGCATCCACAGGGACAGCAGATCAATTAACATTGTTTCTTATGTATACATTTACTTATGACATATCCTTATCTTCACTTTTGCTGTTTGATATTTGTCAATTTTGCGTAGTTCATTCTTTCCCTTCCTAATTCAGAAACAGTTCTTCTTTTCTGTTATAAATAAACTGATATCTTGTATTTAGAACTACTTCCTTATAGTTTTCTTTGAATACATACCCAGTTTTCTTCAGCATAGTTACTTTTATTTTTTTCAATTATCTTCCTCCCAGTGTGGCTGAGAAGCAGCGTTTGTCCATGCATTTCCTTGAGATCCAGCCTCTGGATCCTCCTATTAACTTTCGATCAACTGGCATATGGGCTTCCC
>NC_069421.1:24302881-24325381 GCF_026875155.1 Cherax quadricarinatus | reverse complement strand
AGTATTTAGATAAGGCTAAAGAGGTCTTTGTGGCATTTATGGATTTGGAAAAGGCTTATGACAGGGTGGTAGGGGGGCAATGTGCGATGTTTGCAGGTATGTGTATGAGTAGGAAAACGAAAAGAGTGAATGAGTATGGTTTTTATACGAGATAGTGAGCTCAAGTTAGATATGTATAAAAGAGGGAAATATTATCCCAGGAAAAGTATGGCCTTAACAGGATGGTCTGCACCATGTTGTTTAATATATTATAGATGGGTTGTAAAATAATGCGAGGGTCTTGGCAAGAGCTGGAGTTAAAAGTAAAGAATCACACATTAAAGTTGGGAGTTGTCACAGTTGCTCTGTGCTGATGAACGTGCTCTTGGGAGATTAAGAGAAATTGCAGAAGTTGGATGAATTTGGTAGGTGGAAAAGAGGAAAATTAAAAGTGATACAGGAAAGAGTAAGGTTTATGAGGATAACAAAAAGATTAGGTGATGAAAGATTGGATATCAGATTGGAGGGAGAGAGTATGGAGGAGGTGAATGTATTCAGATATTTGGGAGTGGACGTGTCAGCGGATGGGTCTATGAAAGATGAGGTGAATCATAGAATTGATGAGGGGAAAAGGGTGAGTGGTGCACTTAGGAGTCTGTGGAGACAAAGAACTTTATCCTTGGAGGCAAAGAGGGGAATGTATGAGAGTATAGTTTTACCAACGCTCTTATATGGGTGTGAAGCATGGGTGATGAATGTTGCAGCGAGGAGAAGGCTGGAGGCAGTGGAGATGTCATGTCTGAGGGCAATGTGTGGTGTGAATATAATGCAGAGAATTCGTAGTTTGGAAGTTAGGAGGAGGTGCTGGATTACCAAAACTGTTGTCCAGAGGGCTGAGGAAGGGTTGTTGAGGTGGTTCGGACATGTAGAGAGAATGGAGCGAAACAGAGTGACTTCAAGAGTGTATCAGTCTGTAGTGGAAGGAAGGCGGGGTAGGGGTCGGCCTAGGAAAAGTTGGAGAGAGGGGGTAAAGGAGGTTTTGTGTGCGAGGGGCTTGGACTTCCAGCAGGCATGCGTGAGCGTGTTTGATAGAAGTGAATGGAGACAAATGGTTTTTAATACTTGACGTGCTGTTGGAGTGTGAGCAAAGTAACATTTATGAAGGGGTTCAGGGAAACCGGCGGGCCGGACTTGAGTCCTGGAGGTGGGAAGTACAGTGCCTGCGCTCTGAAGGAGGGGTGTTAATGTTGCAGTTTAAAAACTGTAGTGTAAAGCACCCTTCTGGCAAGACAGTGATGGAGTGAATGAGGGTTTGAAAGTTTTTCTTTTTCGGGCCACCCTCCCTTGGTGGGAATCGGCAAGTGTGATAATAAATAATATATATATATATATATATATATATATATATATATATTTTATATATATTATATATATATATATATATATATATATATATATATATATATATATATATCTTTATATTTTCAACAGAAGTCTTGTGTTCAGTTAATCGAATGTTATAGAGATTAAACCTCTGTTCATCCTATGTGCGTGTGAATCGCTCAAGCTTTTGAAAGGAATTTCGTGTGCACAGGATACATGAAGAGTGATTATAGAAGCAGAAGCGAGACTAGACACTAACAACGTGGTCTCCAGCTCCCTCAAGACCAACATGAACCATTGCATCACGGCCAAACACGCCACACTCGCCCAATCTGCTGAGGTAACGTGACAAATTGATTTTTTTTCTGCAGATTTCCTCTTAGGTTCCCTTCAGAGGAGGTGCCATGATGCCGTTGAAGGGCTCTTGATCAAGGGAACTGGAGCTACCATACTCTTCCTGGGTTCAAACGTGAGTACAGCAGAATACTTATCAATATCTACCAACCGAAGTGTCCGTGCTAAGGCTGACACATTTCATCACGTAATTTAAAAAACCCATCTTGTGTTACAGAATATGTCAGGGAAACTTGAACAGTGTTCGCTGCCACTGTAAATATCGCTCAGAGTAGGATAACCCGCCACTGACAAAGCCTCATTTTGTTGAAAAAAATAATCTATGTTATCAGATCATAAATTCCACGAAGCTGTTGCTGCCGTCAAGGGCAGCAATACTTGGAGGGCGGTCTAAAAGGTTTATTTTTTTTTTCCATTGGCGCAAATTTAATTTCTCCTCTTTGAGCGGCAATAGAATCAATGGAAAGTTAAATTTTAAAAATCGTATGCACACTGTATACAAGGAAAAAAAATACAATCACTACAATGTTTTCCTCGTTTTTTATTTAAATTTCTTATTAAATTTGCGAAATTTTTCATTAAGGTTGGATGGTTAATGAGGTTTAAAGCCTATCGACATTCAGGCTTAACGTAACCCTTTCACCTTCACAGAATTATACTTTAATCCCTATTATGGGAATTATACTTTAATCCCAAAAATAGGAATTAAAGTAAACTCTCAGCGTATATACGGTGAGGAAAAATATACCTCAGTGTATATCTGTGTTGTATTTATTGTCAACCAACACTATTGTTTTTGTCTGAAGTGACTGACCACGACCCGTCGTTTGAAGTGAGACCACGACCCGTCGTTTGAAGTGAGACCACGACCCGTCGTCTAAGGTGACTGACCACGACCCGTCGTGTAAGGTGACTGACCACGACCGGTCATCTGAAGTGAGACCACAAATCGTCGTCTCAAGTGACTGACCACGACCCGTCGTCTAAAGTGACTGACTACGACCCGTCGTCTAAAGTGACTGACTACGACCCGTCGTCTAAAGTGACTGACCACGACCCGTCGTCTAAAGTGACTGGCCACGACCCGTCGCTTAAAGTGACTGACCGCGACCCGTCGTCTAAAGTGACTGGCCACGACCCGTCGCTTAAAGTGACTGACCGCGACCCGTCGTCTAGAGTGGCTGACCACGACCCGTCGTCTAAAGTGACTGCGAACGACCCGTCGTCTAAAGTGACTCACCACGACCCGTCGCTTAAAGTGACTGACCTCGACCCGTCGTCTAAAGTGACTGACCACGACCCGTCGTCTAAAGTGGCTGACCACGATCCGTCGTCTAAAGTGACTGCGAACGACCCGTCGTCTAAAGTGACTGACAACGACCCGTTGTCTCAAGTGACTGACCACGACCCGTCGTCTAAAGTGACTGACCACGACCCGTCGTCTAAAGTGACTGACCACGACCCGTCGCCTAAAGTGACTGACCGCGACCCGTCGTCTAAAGTGACTGACCACGACCCGTCGTCTTTAGTGACTGACCACGACCCGTCGTCTAAAGTGACTGACCACGACCCGTCGTCTAAAGTGACTGACCACGACCCGTCGTCTAAAGTGACTGACTACGACCCGTCGTCTAAAGTGACTGACCACGACCCGTCGCCTAAAGTGACTGACCGCAACCCGTCGTCTAAAGTGACTGACCACGACCCGTCGTCTAAAGTGACTGACCACGACCCGTCGTCTAAAGTGGCTGACCGCGACCCGTCGTCTAAAGTAACTGACCACGACCCGTCGTCTAAAGTGACTGATCACGACCCGTCGTCTGAAGTGACTGACTACGACCCGTCGTCTAAAGTGACTGACCACGACCCGTCGCCTAAAGTGACTGACCGCGACCCGTCGTCTAAAGTGACTGACCACGACCCGTCGCCTAAAGTGACTGACCGCAACCCGTCGTCTAAAGTGACTGACCACGACCCGTCGTCTAAAGTGACTGACCACGACCCGTCGTCTAAAGTGACTGACCACGACCCGTCGTCTAAAGTGATCTGACCACGGGCCCGTCGTCTAGTGATGACACGACCGTCGTCTAAAGTGACTGACCAGGGCCCGTCGTCTAAAGTGACTGACCACGACCCGTCGTCTAAAGTGACTGACCACGACCCGTCGTCATTTCTGCAGCCTTGGTGGGGGAGGCGGCAGCATCAGAGGAACGTGGTCGTCAGTGTGCAGGGAGCGCTCACAGTGAGAGGATCAGGTGGCTCCCAGCACCAAAGAGAAACACATTCACTTTCCTTCCCTCCATCACGACGCCGCGCTCACTTCACTGCCTCTTAGCACCATGTGACTTAAAAAACGTGCGAATAATTGATTGACAGCATAGTATAGGAATAAAACAAAGAATGGATAGTCAATGATGTGAATTTTTTCAGTTTTTAACAAGTGTGTTCCATGCTACTGTGAATTTAGGGAATTTTGACTGTGCATTGAAGAGTAGTTTCTGTATAGGAATTTCTCTTAACAGTAAAAATTTTTAAGTTAAAACTTAGAAGTTATTCAGTACACCATTTGACTTGAGCTGTACATCACGATGTGTATCCTGGACTTATTTCGCATGCAGCTGGAAATAAGAGTGAAGAGGAAGAAGAACGAAGGCTTCCACCTGCGCCGCAACAAGATCCTTTCAGTCAAAAACGCGGGAATTTCCAAACTCTCAGCCATAGGTAAGCTGACACGCAGGAGGAAATGCAAGAAGTGTAGGCCTAAGCTGGAGGCAGCCTGCATGAACCCAGCCTGTGACCTGGACACCGAGTGGGGTGAGAAAATCTCCCCCTACAGCAGTGTCAAGACCCAGTCCACTCAGTTCACGGACGAATGTAAGGAAATATGCGAGTGCAAGAGGGACAGTAAGTGTTTCGACAACAAGCATGACTCGCAAGACACCGTCGAAGTGGCTAATTTCATCGAGATTGACCCTGAGGAAAACTTGGGTAACACTAACCTAGGCTTCGAGGGGGACAGACTGCCATGCACCGGCTCCATCAACAGGTGCAGCTTCCTCAACAAATACAGGAAAAAACTGCAGGAGATACAAGAGGAAGAGGCGAGGCTCAACGCTAAGAACACCTCCAACTCCCTCAAGAAGACCAACAACGTGGACCGCATCATCACGGCCAAGGACGCCACGCAGATGCCAGATCCGGAAAGGTAAGGTACGCTACTGAATTTTTTTTTGTAATACAATTTTTTTTGTTTACTTATACAAACTATTATTTCATTGAACTTTTTGTCTCATCCCGTAAAATTTTCAGATGTTTAATACTACGAACTAAACTAGCTAAGACGAAGCGGAAAAAATGCTATTATGAATGTGTTTGTACAACACACACACACACATATTTAAGTATATATTACATACATTATATTATTAATATATATATATATTTATATATATATTTATATTATATATATATATAATATTATATATATTATATATATATATATATATATATTATTATATATATATTTTATATATATATATATATATATATATATATATATATATATTATATATATATATATATATATATATATATATATATATATAATATATATATATATATATATATATATTATATATATATATTATATATATGTATACATATACATGTATATTTTTTTCAATTATTTATTTGTTTATTTATGAATCAGAATAGTACTGTGACTGGCCGAGATTCGAATTCGAGACGTTTAGTCAGCTTCTCAAGAAGACAGCTAAACACGATGCTCTAGAATCACTACACCACCATGACACAAGACGGTATTCAAACGGGAAGAGAATTAGTGTAATCTCTGAGCTTGCCACTTTCCGAATGTAGGAAGCATTAGGAGAATCATTATCCAGTGTTCTCACAGGACACCTAACGTCTTGTGCCCTGCTGGTATAGAGGTCTAAAGCGTCGCGTGCTAAACTCGGCTATCTGTCAGTAAACGTAATTTTAATAATTTATTCCTTCATATGTAGAGTTTATTCGTCCCCAAGCGAATATTTCTCACTCTTATCTGATCGTCTTTTCTTTTTTTTTGTGCCAGATTGGATACATAAGCAACATGCTAATGTATCCACATGGTTGTAAGGCTTACCAGACTGTATTGGGAAGCCCTCGTGTGGAAGGGCTCTTGATCAAAGGAAATTAGCTGCACTCCTCCCCCCTCTTCCTTGGATTGAGCCTAATTGCATTGCATTCCCCCATGGCGCTGTAGGAACCTTATGCGTTTAGCCCTTCCCATGAATATTACAATCTCGCTAATAAACTTACTAAGCTGCTTCAATCTATGGTAACAGTGTGAAGCTCTCTCTGGGGTTGTGGCAACTGTGAACTCTTAGAGGGAGGGATTATGGCAACAATGAGGCAGACGTATGTGAAGGTTGTCGAGGTGTCTAGTATAACGTCTGCCATTGGCGTCGCCGTGCATGGTTACAGCAGTGCGTCTGCCATTTGGACGTGTTAGGTAGAGCCGTGATGCGTCAGACACGTTCTGATTGACGTCAACCTTCTCATAAGCAGGTTTCAATGCTAGACTTGCTGTAAAAGTATCTGATTGTCATAGAACTAGACACAATCAGGTTGTCATAGAATGTGAAAATGTGTATACGTAAAAATAATGAATAAAAACTAAGTAAATATAGCATTTTATTATCTAATTAATAACAAGTAAAAAAATAAGGCAAAAGCCTAACGTTCGTCGAGGTTAAATTTAGATATCAGATTCTGCTGAGGAATACTAAAAAAAAAAAAAAGGCTAACTCTTCCCCTCCACCGCCACAGAACATAAAAAGCATAATTCTTCTTCGGGTTGTTATAAATAAGAGATTATAGCATCGTAAAATTGATGGTCCACAATACCAACTGGTTGACGAATGAGACACATTTGTAGCACTTGATTCTTTATTGCCGAAACGTTTCGCCTGCACAAAAGGCTTCTTCAGTCGAATACGGGAGGATACAACAATGGGAACAGTACGTAGAAATACTTCTGAAGGGATCAGTCTGTCGCCTTCGGTGGGAGGTGGTCAGTCCTGAGCTCAAGCCTAGTTATGTAGGGATCAGTGTGTCACCCTCGGTGGGAGACGGTCAGTCCCTCAAGCTTAGTTTTAAAAAGATCAGTCTGTCACCCTAGGTAGGAGGTGATCAGTCCCTCAAGCCTAAAACATAGGCATGCGGACAGACCTCACGTACTTGAGGTGAAGTGAAGCAGCTGGCGTTGACGTCACATGTGAGCGTGGGCCCACTGGTGTAAGTCACGCTAAACACTTTAGCAAAGGAGTTGAAATGAAATAAGTTAGCTACAAAAATGGACTAACTAGAAGTGTATTTAGCTATGAACAGCTGAGAAATGTATTCTTCAGAAATATTTGATTTTGCATAGGTCTGTGTAAAGTGTGGTGTGTGTGTGTGTTTATACTGTGCTGCATATTATGAAATCATATATATTAATTGATGGATAGTGTAAAAGAAACGAATCCAATACTAGGACATTAGAAAACGTTTCGGTCCTGAGACATTGATCACTTCTAACACATAGAGGTTAAAAATGATGGCTATTACTATAATTATATTAAACTAGGCTTACTAAGGTTTCCATAGAATTAGACAGGTTTGTTTCTCAAAGAACGAGAGATATTTAGCTAGCCAATGAATCAGACCTGTTCAGTGAGGCCAGACACCAACACAAACAAAAATCAACATAGGTAATTATATAGTTTTTTGCAAGGCGTTAAACCTGATGGAGTGATGGAGGCTCGATCCTCCGTCTGGTAACCGCAACCCAATGCCTGACCAAAGAGGCTGTTGGTGATAGCCAATTACATAGAGGCGGACACGTACGTGGGCTGTCAGGGAGCTAGACGTGACCCTGTTGTTGCAGAGATCACTGTTGTGCGCTAATATTGTATGCTGTCGTTGCAAGCTACTGTTGCAGATTATCATTGCAGGTCACTGTTACAAGTTACTGTTACAGGTTGCTGTAGTAGCTTACTGTTGCAGGCTACTATTTACAGGTACTGATGAAGGTTACTGTTGCATGTTGCTACTGCATGTTGCTGAAACAGGTAACAGTGGCAGGTTACCATGGTAGGCTGCCATTGGCAGAAAAATTTCCTTGTAAGGCGAGGGGATTCTGTGGTCTTTACTCTAATGTTTTGTACATGAGAGTTAAAGTGACGTGGGAGCCAAAGCCAGTCTGATACATTACACTGTTCGATATTTGTCACTGTAATTCATTTTAGCTTTATTCAAGACTTGCTGTTCCAGAGTTTGACTTTTTTTCTTGTGTGTGTGTGTGTGTGTGTGTGTGTGTGTTGTGTGTGTGGTGTGTGTGTGTGTGTGTGTGTGTGTGTGTGTGTGTGTGTGTGTGTGTTTTTGTGTGTGTGTGTAGTTGTTGTGTGTGTGTGTGTGTGTGTGTGTGTGTGTGTGTGTGTGTGTGTGTGTGGTGTGTGTGTGTGTGTGTGTGTGTGTGTGTGTGTTTTGTTTATGTACGCTTGAGTATGGCTTAGTACACTTGGGGATGGGTATGTCTGTAAGCTTGTATATGTGCGTATTTCTGCACAGTTATACATGTTTATGCAGCTTGTCTGTGCGTGTCTGTACTGTACACGTTTATATGGGGGTGGTTCTGTACACTTGTGTATGTACGTGCGTGTACACTTGTGTATTTGTAGATGAATGGTTCAGAGAACCGACATGTTGATAAATTAGACACATGTGCAACATGTTGCACATGTGTCTAATTTATCAACATGTCGGTTCTCTGAACCATTCATCTACAAACCTGTCAGACACTGCAACTTCTTGGGATCTTAATACTTGGGAATTCTTCGCTTGCCTAATTCTTGGGCACGACCTACTTCCACAATGAACAAATGTGACACCACCTATGACTGCTTCACCTCTCCTACCAACGGTTTATAAGCTCCTTCTCCGCACGTATGCCGTATTCTATTCAAGATTGATGGACTGACCACATCGACTCAAGGTTGAGTGACTGATTACCTCATTCTCCTCCTGTTCTTCAAGATTCTCCTTTGTATGGACTGATGAAGCCACTGTGTGGCGAAACGTTTCCTGAATAAAGATACCCAAGAGTTGCACATGTGTCTAATTTATCAACACTTGTGTATGCACTAGTCTTCGTTTATTTGTAAATATGCGTGTGCCTGTACACTTGTGTATGTACATCTCTTTGTATGTCTGTTTTGTGTGTTGTGTATACTTTTATATGTGCTTTTGTTGTTCTGCGTGTCTCTATACGCTAGTTCATGTGTGTACACTTGTATGTGCGTATCTCTGGACCCTAACGCGTCTGTACATATTAGTATGTGCGTGCGTGCGTGTGTGTGTGTGTGTAACCGTGTATATGTACAAGCCTTCCTATAGTATTATTCCATTCGTAGGGAAGCATTAAAACCGTAGATGTCGTACAGCACACAGGGAATGGTAAGAGAGATAATGAGATTTGATCCAAGGAAGGAAAGGGAGTTCAGATTCTTGAGATCAAAGCGAGTCCTTGCTTCCATGGAGAAAATTTAAAACCTTTTTAATTTGCCTCTTACACTCAGTGTTACAGCGGTGTGGCTTCCTTTTCTGCACCGTCTAGTTGTGCTTAATGTTGGCATGATTATCCACTGTGTGTTGTTAGGTGCAGCCCTCTTCTCATCATCACCATATTCTTGGTGTTGCTTGGTTAGGTTAGGTTCCATTATATTAGGAGGTGCAGTGCTCTTCTCAGTACCGACAAACTAGTCTTGATGTTGCAAGGGTAGGCGTTGTCTGTCTGTCTCTGCTGGAGTGTGACCTGAGACCTCCTACCCTGCTCTCCTGTTGACTGTGGAGTACTGGCAGAACCTGCTGCCTTCCTAACTTCAAGAGACACTTACACACAGCAGCTCGTTTACACGTTAATGTAGAGAATCAATAGCGAGTTTAGCTTTTAACACAACAGTCGGGTTCACACACACACACAAACAAGTGGAAATTAAAACGCAGATGAGTTATGGGTTGTTAGGAAATACTTCTTTACCTTTAGAGTGGTTAGAAAGTGGAATGAACTACACATAGAAATGAGAGGAATGATCCATACATAATTTTAAGAGTAAGCATGATGGGCTTCACACGGCCAGTAGAGTGTGAACCCAGTAGCTGTCAGCGGAGGGGCGAAGCCGGGAGGAGAGACTCAACCCTTGTAACCACAAATAGGTGAGCACACATATGTACACAGACACACATACAAAACACACACATACAAAAAACACACACATACAAAGCACACAAAACGCACATACAAAACACACACACACACACACACAAATACGATAAAGCTGATGGCGAAGGGAGAGAGTGGACCTAGTAGCGACCAGCGAAGAGGAGGGGTCAGGAGCTGTGAATCGACCCTTGCAGCCACAGTTTGATGAGCACACACACACGCACACACACACACACACACACACACACACCACACACACACACACACACACACACACACACACACACACACACACACACACACCACACACACACACACACACCACACTACACACACACACACACACACCACACTACACACACACACACACACACTACACACACATACACACACACACACACACATGTCATGTGGGTTTTCGATGCGTGGATAGGGTAAGAATACTCACGTAGGCTGGTAGTACTTATAATATATATCGGGAAGTATGGGAAGCGCCAACAGCCGACCTGCCTCTCTCTGCTCCCTAACTTGACTGACCCACCAGTGCCCCAGTGCCTACGGGTGAGGTGTTTGAAATCCTGCTATGGTCAGCAGCAACATAACAGTCAGTGATTCACACAGACGGTTGGTAGTGAGTCATCTACTGGTACACTGGTTACTGGTAACTGGTTACTAGGAACTGGTACTACTACTGAGAGCTCGGCGACGCTAACGTATGTCGTCCCGACATACAACTAATACAAACTAGAGACAGCAGGTGTATGGCTTGGGCTGATTCTATACAATGTCAAAGTACACAACAATTGAACATTATAACATACATAAGTAAAACATTGGAATGGAAGCTTACATAACTGAAACTGTAATAAAACTGTAATGCAATACAAGGTATAATATAGCACAACTCATCGAATGAAACTCAACGTTGGGATTACACAATAGAAGTGATAAAAAAAAATTTGATCGATTGATCTGTATTCATGTGATCTACGGATTCTGAGGAAGGAATATATACAAAGAAAGAAGTGTTTAACAGAAAGGCAGATTCGGTGCACTCAAATCTAGACTGTTAACTCTCAGAATTCGGAGAGAACGTGAACACACACAAAAAAAATTCTTGAATACTGATAAGCTGATACTGTAATTATTCATCTATACAGGTTATTTACATTTAACCCCAACTCTGCTAGGGTGAGATTGACATAAGCAGAATGGGTGTCATCTCTGGGAGGATCAAACTCTGTAGCACTGACTAACTCATGCTGTATTTGAGGCAAATCTGAATTGGTAGTTACAAATGATACTTGAGGATTTCTCAATACCTGTCGTGTACGTAGGGAATAACGACATTCAGGTTGATCGTCTGACTGAGTATCAGAGGTAGAGAGTACAGGATCAGGAGGATTGTCAGAGTCTGTCACATCTACTGGTACACTGGTTACTGGTAACTGGTTACTAGGAACTGGTACTACTACTGAGACACACACACACACCCAACACCCAGCTATAGAATCCCACAGTATGCTACCAGGTCTCCCACCCTCACAGGCCCCCCAAACCACAGTGTTGGAAAGGAAACTGAAGGTATGGTACACAAACGCTGATAGAATAACAAATAAGTGGGAGGAGTGGCACGAAAGAGTCAAAGAGGCATCACCGGACATCATAGCTCTCACAGAAACCAAGCTAACAGGTATGATAACAGATGCCATATTTCCAACGGGATACCAGATCCTGAGGAAAGACAGAGGTAACAGGGGGGGGAGTGGCACTGTTGATCAAAAACCAATGGATGAGCTGGAGAGAGGAGACAGCGGAGAAGCAAGCGATTACATAGCGGGAACACTTCACTCTGGAGGTCCCAAGGTGGTAATTGCAGTGATGTATAACCCACCACAGAATAGCAGGAGGCCAAGGCAAGAGTATGACGAGAGCAATAGACCGATGGTTGACACACTGGCTGCAGTAGCCAGAAGAGCTCATGCATGCAGGGCAAAGCTCCTGATCATGGGGGACTTTAACCACAAGGAGATCGATTGGGAGAACTTGGAGCCACATGGGGGCCAAGACACATGGAGGACTAAGATGATGGAGGTGGTACTGGAAAACTTCATGCACCAACACGTAAGGGACACTACAAGAGAGAGAGAGAGGAGAGGATGAACCAGTAAGACTGGACCTAGTATTCACCTTGAGTAGTGCAGATATTGAGGATATCACATATGAAAGACCCCTTGGGGCCAGCGATCATGTGGTTTTAAGCTTCGAATACACAGTAGAGCTACAAATGGAGGGGGAAGCAGGAAGGCCAGGACGAATGAAGCCAAACTACAAGAAAGGGGACTACACGGGAATGAGGAACTTCCTGAACGGGGTTCAGTGGGACAGAGAATTGGCAGGAAAGTCAGTTAATGAGATGATGGAATATGTAGCAACAATTTGCAAGGAGGCTGAGGAGAGGTTTATACCCAAGGGAAACAGGACTAATGAAAAAGCCAGGATGAGTCCATGGTTCACCCAAAGGTGCAGGGAGGCAAAAACTAAGTGTGCTAGGGAATGGAAGAAATATAGAAGGCAAAGGACCCAGGAGAATAAGGAGAGCAGTCGTAGAGCCAGAAATGAATATGCACAGATAAGAAGGGAGGCCCAGCGACAATATGAAAACGACATAGCAGCTAAGGAAGGAAGGAGGAGAGACAACAAGAAATGACCATGAAGTAAGTGAGGAACTCAACAAGAGATTTAAAGAAGTGTTCACAGAGGAGACAGAAGGGGCTCCAGAAAGACAGAGAGGTGGGGCACACCACCAAGTGCTGGACACAGTACACACAACCAAGGAAGAAGTGAAGAGGGTTCTGAGTGAGATAGATACCTCTAAGTCAATGGGGCCGGATAACATCTCTCCATGGGTCCTGAGAGAGGGAGCAGAGGCGCTATGTGTACCCCTAACAACAATATTCAATACATCTATCGAAACAGGAAGATTGCCTGAGGCATGGAAGACAGCAAATGTAGTCCCAATTTTTAAAAAAGGAGACAGACATGAAGCACTAAACTACAGACCAGTGTCACTAACATGTATAGTATGCAAAGTCATGGAGAAGATTATCAGGAGAAGAGTAGTGGAACACCTAGAAAGGAATGATCTCATCAACAGTAGCCAACATGGTTTCAGGGACGGGAAATCTTGTGTCACAAACCTACTGGAGTTCTATGACATGGTGACAGCAGTAAGACAAGAGAGAGAGAGGGGTGGGTGGATTGCATTTTCTTGGACTGCAAGAAGGCGTTTGACACAGTTCCACACAAGAGATTAGTGCAAAAACTGGAGGACCAAGCAGGGATAACAGGGAAGGCACTACAATGGATCAGGGAATACTTGTCAGGAAGACAGCAGCGAGTCATGGTACGTGGCGAGGTGTCAGAGTGGGCACCTGTGACCAGCGGGGTCCCACAGGGGTCAGTCCTAGGACCAGTGCTGTTTCTGGTATTTGTGAACGACATGACGGAAGGAATAGAATCCGAAGTGTCCCTGTCTGCAGATGACGTCAAGTTGATAAGAAGAATTCATTCGATCGAAGACCAGGCAGAACTACAAAGGGATCTGGACAAGCTGCAGACCTGGTCCAGCAATTGGCTACTGGAGTTCAACCCCACCAAGTGCAAAGTCATGAAGATTGGGGAAGGGCAAAGAAGACCGCAGACGGAGTACAGTCTAGGGGGCGAGAGACTACAAACCTCACTCAAGGAAAAAGATCTTGGGGTGAGTATAACACCAGGCACATCTCCTGAAGCGCACATCAACCAAATAACTGCTGCTGCATATGGGCGCCTAGCTAACCTCAGAACAGCATTCCGACATCTTAATAAGGAATCGTTCAGGACCCTGTACACCGTGTACGTTAGGCCCATATTGGAGTATGCGGCACCAGTTTGGAACCCACACCTAGCCAAGCACGTAAAGAAACTAGAGAAAGTGCAAAGGTTTGCAACAAGACTAGTCCCAGAGCTACGAGATATGTCCTACGAGGAGAGGTTAAGGGAAATCAACCTGACGACACTGGAGGACAGGAGAGATAGGGGGGACATGATAACGACATACAAAATACTGAGAGGAATTGACAAGGTAGACAAAGACAGGATGTTCCAGAGATGGGACACAGCAAGCAAGGGGGCACAGTTGGAAGTTGAAGACACAGATAAATCACAGGGATGTTAGGAAGTATTTCTTCAGCCACAGAGTAGTCAGTAAGTGGAATAGTTTGGGAAGCGATGTAGTGGAGGCAGGATCCATACATAGCTTTAAGCAGAGGTATGATAAAGCTCACGGTTCAGGGAGAGTGACCTAGTAGCGATCAGTGAAGAGGCGGGGCCAGGAGCTTGGACTCGACCCCTGCAACCTCAACTAGGTGAGTACAACTAGGTGAGTACACACGCAGGATCTCCAGGAGGTGGTGGACACCTGGGGCACGGCAGAGTGAAAGCAAGTTGCTAGGAAGGAAGACTCCCAATACTTGACTGATTTATTTCACGCTTCTCTGCTCACCGCCGCCAGCACCTCAGTGTTGAGAGGCGTTGCAAGTTACTGCATGATGCAATGAACACATACACACACACAGCATGGCGTCACTTGTTTGGTGTGATGTTAGAGATGAATGAAGCTCGTGAAACCTCTTTTATGGTAAATGATTAATGGGATTCAGAAATATATAGTCCCTTTAAAGAAAGGAAGAGAGGCAGTTGATGGTGACCTGTCTTCTTCTACTTTGGATTGAACCCGATTGGCTCCCATTTCCCCAGGTTCTGCATAGCCCGTACGGAGTTAACGCTTCCCCACGAATGTAAGACTAATAATTCTTTGTTCAGGCTTCGTAAGTTGATATCGCCTTTACGTGTTCATTTATAATCGTTTATATTTTGCTTTTAGACGACAAACCTAAAAAAAACTGGATGACATATAGTATAGACAGAAAATTTCTTAAAATCTTATTTAAGTAGGAGCCAGAGGTTACCTCTGGTCAGGATGTGTTGTGAGAACGTATTGCAAATGTCTGTTCCAGTCACGCTGAAAAAAAGGTGCAGCCAGAATGAACAGAGTGATGACTGCCCGCCTTCAAGTACAACAGTTGTCGTCTGGTCTCTCTGTCTGGCCTATTTTTTTTTTACTACTCTGTCATGCTCTTCATTCAGCTTTTTTTTTTCACTATCACTTACCCTTATGCTTTTCTCAAACTAAATATTTTCCACCATATATTTATATCCTTTATTTATACAAGTAGTTTCCTATTAAAGTTATAAGTGAAAGTTAACCCACAATCATAATAATGATAATAATAATAATAATAATAATAATAATAATAATAATAATAATAATAATAATATCATCTTTATTTCTACAAGTACATGTACAAGGTATACAGGCCTCGCTGACATCAGTGACATACTACTATATAGAAAGTCCCTTGTTATACAAATTAGGCTAATTTTGTCAACAGGATGCAGCCCACACCAGTCGACTAACACCCAGGTACCTATTTTACTGCTAAATAAACATGGACAGCAGATGTCTTAAGGAAACACGTCCTAGTGTTTTCACTCGTACCGGGGATCGAACCACGGATCTCAGTGTGTGAGCTTAATGCACTAGCAGTCTAACTACGGGACACCTTAACATGCTCACAACACGCTTATATTAGTACAACGTTTCGCTCTGTGTAGAGCTTTACCAAAACTTGATATAGCTCTTCACAGAGCGAAACGTTGTCCCATTGCAAACTTGTTATGTAATTTTGTCTTCATTCTTGTCTTGATTTGTTATCGTCTTCAACGATAACTTTAATTTTTAAAGGGGTGGACCGGTAAGACAATGGCCTAAGGCCTCAGTCAGATGACCAAAAGTTCCTGCTGAGGGTCATCATATGACCTAGACCAGCGTCAGGAAATACTCGTCCTGTTTCCTGATAAACCTTATCTAACCTGTCTTCAACGAACAGGCAGCCAAATACTGCTCATTAATGTGTTGAGTTGCTACCCTAAAGTTAATATGTTAAGTTGCTACTCGAAAGTCAATGTGTTAAGTTGCTACTCTGAAATGAATGTGTTAAGTGGTAGGCTACAGATGCTGGTGGTAGGCTATATATGTTGGTGGTAGGCTACATATGTTGGTGGTAGGCTACATATGTTGGTGGTAGGCTACATATGTTGGTGGTAGGTTACAGGTGTTGGTGATAGGTTACAGGTGTTGGTGGTAGGTTACGTATGTTGGTGGTAGGCTACATATGTTGGTGGTAGGTTACAGGTGTTGGTGATAGGTGACAGGTGTTGGTGGTAGGTTACAGGTACTGGTGGAAGGTTACAGGTACTGGTGGTATGTTACGCGTGCTGGTGGTAGTTTTCAGGTGGTGGGTTACAGGTACTCTTTTAAGGTTACAGGTACTGGTACTAGGCTGCAGGTGGTGGTAGAAGGGACCAGTTAACTAAGCAGATCACCTTCCCCTGGGTGATGTGTGTGTGTGTGTGTGTGTGTGTGTGTGTGTGTGTGTGTGTGTGTGTGTGTGTGTGTGTGTGTGTGTGTGTGTGTGTGTCTGTGTGTCTGTGTGCGTGTGTGTTGCAGGGTCGTTCTTAATGGTTTCTCTTCACTCAACTTCCCTGCAAGTGCAAAAAAACAAGATTTTTTTTTTACCTATTTGCGTCATTTTAAGAAGACCTTTGCAAGTAAAAATAACATTTACCACTTAAAATAGTTATTCTTAACGAGGGGGAGACTAGACTGAAGTTTTTGTTCTCATTTCTTCAAGAGGTTGACATGTCTAAGGAACTGGGTGTATCCTACTCTTTCCTGGATCAAAACTGATTTCATCCCAGTGCCCAGGTGCTGAAGCTGAAAGATCCTCACGGTCCTCAGGTGCTGAAGGATCCTCCAAGTCCCCCAGGTGCTGAAGGATCCTCACAGTTCCCAGGTGCTGAAGCTGAAGGATCCTCACAATCCCCAGGTTCTAAAGCTGAAGGATCCTCACAGTCCCCGGGTGCTGAAGCTGAAAGATCCTCCCAGTCCCCAGGTTCTACAGCTGAAGGATCCTCACAGTCCCCAGGTGCTGAAGCAGAAGGATCCTCCCAGTCCCCAGGTTCTAAAGCAGAAGGATCCTCCCAGTCCCCAGGTGTTGAAGGATCCTCACAATCCCCAGGTTTTGAAAGATCCTCGTGAGCTTAGCCACACCCTGTGAATGGAATATTTTTTTTCTTTTAATTACATTTGAAATATTGTACGGAAACTCCAAGGCAGGAGAAGCAACACAGTTGTGGGTAAATAACTCTTTCTACTTACGGAAGCACGGAACCATGAATTGTTAAAATTATGTGCAAGCGTTAAACCCGCAAAGGCTGTACAGCCTGTCCTCGGAACAAGAACCCTTCAATAACATCAAGGCATAGTAACTGTTTTCATAGTAGCAGTGTAGGTGTGGGGAGTGAAGGATGGGGTGAGAGCCTTCTGTTACACTATCCAGACTTCTGGACCTCATGATTATCAGTGAGTTCTTGAGGTTTATAAAAGCACGTGAGCAAACACTAAGACATTATAAAACGTTTCGGTCCTGAGACCTTGATCGTTTCTTCAGGTGATCAAGGTCCCATGACCGAAACCTTTTCTAATAAACATGTCCTAATGTTTTCTCAAGTGTTTTTTTTTTAAATCAGTCGTCGGTTCTAGTTACCAAGGTTTATATCAGACCATACGGTCTTTTGACAGGGCTTTCTCAGGTAATTCCTTTCCTTCAGGTGCTGATCTGTTTTTCCTTTCTCTTTCCACCACACCGTCTTCTCCTGTTTCGTCTCGTCCTCTTCCTCCTGCTCACCTCTTCTTTTTTCCCTCCATCTTTCTTGTCCTGGTGTCTGTGCCTTCAGTGATGCAGCAGCCCCGAGGGTCCCCAGGACAGATATTCCCGGGTCTTCAATTTTTTTTACACGCTGACCAGCATGCATGAAGGTCGCTGGTGCACCAGCTGAGTGCACCTCCACTCAACACACTCTCATTACATGATCTCGTGCACTTTCATATTCTCGCTCTTCAGAGTGTAAGTACCCTATTTAACACTCTGGGGACGTGCGAGACTTCGCGATTATCTTCTTGTTTCGTGACTCATGAGGGGTTGTCTAGTGTAGTAGGCGTGGTCAGTGGGCGTGGTCCGTGGGCGTGGCCCCTCAGAAGCATCCCGTTCTTTGAGGATAAAATGCGGTAGGTACCTTGGGGAGGAACACGCAGCTACTGACGTAGGTCTTTTCCAAAGTAACCTCAGTTACTGTTGTTGACAAAAAAGTACATAAAACTTATTTATGTCATTAAGATTCATTCATGCAGCCTCGCCACTGGTGGCGAGGCTGCCACCAGCACCGCTGTCATGCGCTACTGTACATCGTGGTGACTGTATGCCGGTCGGACTCAGTCGTCTGATTGGGCATTATCGGCACTCATTTATATAGAAATGGGGGGGGGGGTAACAGGTGGTTGAATACTCTCACACTGAGGGGAAACAGGTGTCTTTAGCCCTCAGTGAGGGAGCAACAGGAGTCTGTTCAAACACACGAGACAAAAGCAGTAGATCGTACCAGGGCAGTTCTTTCTGTGGTCTGAATTCGCATCAGGCAGATATGGGGGAGAAATAATGGTAAAATCAAATACATGTGTGTCACTGTTAGGTTAGGTAAGGTTTGTCAGGAAACAGGACAAGTGTCTTAGCCATATGATAACTCGCAGTTGGAACTTTTGGTCATTTGACCGAGGCCTTCCGCTAGCTTACCCGTCCACCCCCTTTAAACATTAGTGTTATACATTTTATGTATATAACTCTCCTCTTGCTAGCAAGGATGAAAAATGTCCAGGGATCCATCCTGACTCACCAGCGCCTCATTCATCATGTCATAATCCTGACTCACCAGCACCTCATTCATGTCATCATCCTGACTCACCAGCACCTAATTCTCCATATCATCCTGACTCACGTTTCTGATAATTGTAAAGCCATCAAAGAGACAATTACTGGTTATCAAAATATTAACGGTGCAGCATTATGCTGTCAGTGTTCAATTTGAACACTCCAGATTGTGGTGTTCATTACTCATTACGCCCGTCCAGGGTGGAACGAGGTGAAACGCAAACAAGAGTACAGTTACTCTCTTGAGTGGCTGTGGTCACGGCGCCCACCTCTCCTCCCAGCACTTCTGCTCCCACCTCAGGAAATGACTTTATCCAGGGGCTGCCACTGACTCGCTCAAGGGCTCAACGGAGGCTTTAATTGAAGACTAATGTGAGATTCAACAAAGATGTTTCCCGGGGTTAGATGAAATGTGGGTAAATATAATTAGTCTATACTGTTGTGTGGGTTTAACACCTTCCCCAGCACAGGAAATTACTTGCTCACAAAAATAGGCCAACATCTCCTAACAAAAATAGGCCAACACCTGCCCACACACAGGAGAACACCTGCTCACACACAGGAGAACACCTGCCCACACAGGAGAACACCTGCCCACACACAGGAGAATACCTGCCCACACACAGGAGAACACCTGCCCACACAGAAGAACACCTGCCCACACAGGAGAACACCTGCCCACACACAGAAGAACACCTGCCCACACAGGAGAACACCTGCCCACACACAGGACAAAACTTGACCACTATCAAAGGACTCCACAATATTATGCTAAACAAAAGAATTTCAAGGAAATCTTCAAGGTATTAGTCCAGTCTACATATATACATATATATACATAATGTATATATATATATATATATATATAATATATAATATATATATATATATATATATATATATATATATATATATATATGTCGTGCCGAATAGGTAAAACATGACCAATTAGGAACAACTTATTTAAAATTAAATCCTTTCTAAAATTTTTCTTATACGTTTAAACATATATTTTTTTCGTTTATGTTAACATAAAAAAAAATAATAATTTTGTACAAAAAAAAACTTAGAAAACTTACCTAACCTTATTATAACAAGCGCAATTCAATTTAGCCTAATCCAGTTAAATATAGTTTAGATAAGTTTACAATAATTTAATAATAAACAAACACAATGAAATATTTACACAAATTTTCGCTTGCCTTATTAGGCAAGAAGAGCGTTGCTTTTTAAGCCAGAATCGCAAGTTTTGCCTGTTTGGCACGACATATATATGTAGCTCCTTAACTACCTACCTACATCATTATAAAAGGTCAGGTGTTGTAAGTTGACCACGAGGTGTAATCTCGTCCTTATATGCCTTTCTGTTCGTCTTTTGTTTTCACGGTTCCTAGATAATGTGAGAAATCATGAAAGCGCTTGCAAGCCACATGGTGATGAAAATCTTTAGCTCAGATCGCCTGTTTGCCATTATACTAAATGTATATGTGTGTGTATATGAATGTTACCAATGTACACTAACCCAGACTAAACTAAAATGAATAAAGACGGGTGAACAAGTTTGAAAGCTGCAGTATTGTCGTACCTAAGCAAGTGATGGAGTAGTACAGCTTCTTGTGTGTAATTGTTATGGAGTGGAACATGTTAGTGCCGCATAGCTAACAACTTAATTGCTTGTGACTGTATGTTAACGTATTCTAATTGCACACTTGTAGTTTAGCAGCATTACTGTTATATGCATTTAAGCTGTTTTTACCCCCGGGATGCAACCCACACCAGCCACCTACTTATTTAGTCCTGGGTAAATAGGGGCAGCAGATGTAGAGAAGAAATAAAAAGGCACAGTACCGTGATTGTAACAAAACACAAATAGCCCGCACATAGCAGACTGAAAGGTATAACCACGTTTCAGTCCGGCTTGGACTAAGTCGGATCGAAATTGTGATGTGTAAGGAAGCTTACCAGGACGTTTCAACCTGCACAACAGACTTCCTTTCTAATTCCTACTTCGTCAATAAATTTGTTGTCCTTCATTCTTTGTATTTGGTTTTTAATATTTTGTGTATTTTTTTGTTTTACAAACTTGAATAAATGATTTGGTCATTTGTTGTGATCCACTATTTCCTCTTCCGAGTTTCTTCTTTCTTCTTTTCTTCTTACATTTGTTTGGTCATTTCTGCTATATTTGAATTATTACCTGAGAGTGTACCTGGAGCCGTTCCGAGGCTCAGCGCCCCCTGTGACCCAGTCCTTGACCTGGTGTGTGTGTACTCACCTATTTGTGGTTGCAGGGGTCGAGTCATAGCTCCTGACCCCGCTTCTTCACTGATTGCTACTAGGTCTCTCTCTCCCTACTCCATGAGCTTTATCATACCTCGCCTTAAAACTATGTATGGTTCCCGCCTCCACTACGTCACTTTCTAGGCTATTCCACGGCCTGACTACACTATGACTGAAGAAATACTTCCTAACATCCCTTTGATTCATCTGAGTCTTCAACTTCCAATTGTGACTTCTTGTTTCTGTGTCCCATCTCTGGAACATCTCGTCTTTGTCCACCTTGTCTATTCCGCGCAGTATTTTATATGTCGTTATCATGTCTTTCCTGACCCTCCTGTCCTCCAGTTTCGTCAGGCCGATTTCCCTCAACCTTTCTTTGTAGGACAATCCCCTTAGCTCTGGGACTAGTCTTGTTGCAAACCTTTGCACTTTCTCTAATTTCTTGACGTTCTTGACCAGGTGTGGATTCCAAACAGGTGCTGCATACTCCAGTATGGGCCTGACGTAAATGGTACACCGAGTTTTGAACGATTCCTTACTGAGGTATCGGAACGCTATCCGTAGGTTTGCCAGACGCCCGTATGCTGCAGCAGTTATCTGATTGATGTGCGCCTCAGGAGATATGCTCGGTGTTATACTCACCCCCAGATCTTTCTCATTGAGTGAGGTTTGCAGTCTTTGCCCATCTAGACTATATTGTGTCTGTGGTCTTTATTGTGTGTGTGTGTGTGTGTGTGTGTGTGTGTGTGTGTGTGTGTGTGTGTGTGTGTGTGTGTTGTGTGTTGTTTGTGTGTGTGTGTGTGTGTGTGTGTGTGTGTGTGTGTGTGTGTGTGTGTGTGTGTGTGTGTGTGTGTGTGTGGGTGTGTGTGTGTTGTGTGTGTGTGTGTGTGCCTGCGTGTATGAGAAACAGTGAGAGTATGAGTGACGTATACACTGGATAATTTATATATATATTATATATATATATATATATATATATATATATATATATATATATATATATATATATTTTATATATATATATATATATATATATATATGTATGTATATATATTTCAACCATTGAGGGATACTCAACTCACTCTGTAGTATACTGTGGCCATTATTCTTACTGACAGAGGAAACACAAATCCAGACGAGATATCCAGTCACCCAGCACACGACCAGTGATATTATCAGAGATAGTGTTACATTCTTCCATATCATATGGTTCCAGACTTACGGGACACCCAGTGTGATGACTCTGCTCGTTGTTCAGCCAAGTGTGCCGTAAGTCCAACCTTGCATCCCCGGAAATAAACACATACAGTAATT
>NC_069421.1:24250381-24297881 GCF_026875155.1 Cherax quadricarinatus | reverse complement strand
GAAAATCAGAATGCAGATGTAATATACACAGACTTTGCAAAAGCATTTGACAAATGCGATCATGGCGTAATAGCCCATAAAATACGTGCTAAAGGAATAACTGGGAAAGTGGGGAGATGGATCTTCAACTTCCTAACAAATCGAACACAAAGAGTAGTGGTCAACAGAGTTAAATCGGAGGCTGCCATAGTGAAGAGCTCTGTTCCACAAGGCACAGTACTCGCCCCCATCTTATTCCTTATCCTCATATCAGACATAAACAGAGATATACACCACAGCACCGTATCATCCTTTGCGGATGATACTAGGATCTGCATGAGGCTGTCATCTGCTGAGGACGCGGTTAACCTCCAAGAAGATATAAACAAAGTTTTCCAGTGGGCAACGGTAAACAATATGATGTTCAATGAGGACAAATTCCAACTACTCCGTTATGGAAAACTGGAGGAGATAATAACTAGAACAGAGTATACTACTGACTCCGGCCATACAATAGAGCGGAAAAATAATGTAAGGGACCTGGGAGTAGTAATGTCTGAGGATCTCACTTTCAAGGATCACAACAGTGCCACGATCGCACGTGCAAAGAAAATGATAGGATGGATAATGAGAACTTTCAAAACGAGAGATGCCAAGCCCATGATGATCCTTTTCAAATCACTTGTTCTCTCTAGGCTGGAATACTGCTGTACATTAACATCACCATTCAAAGCAGGTGAAATCGCAGATCTAGAGAGTGTACAGAGAGCCATTACTGCACGTATAAGTTCTGTCAAGCACCTTAACTACTGGGAACGCTTGGAAGCACTTGACTTGTACTCGTTGGAACGCAGGAGGGAGAGATATATCATAATCTACACTTGGAAAATCTTGGAAGGAATGGTCCCAAATCTGCACACAGAAATCACTCCCTACGAAAGTAAAAGACTGGGCAGGCGATGCAAAATGCCCCCAATAAAAAGTAGGGGCGCCATTGGTACACTAAGAGAAAACACCATAAGTGTCCGGGGCCCAAAACTGTTCAACAGCCTCCCATCAAGCATTGGGGGAATTGCCAATAAACCCCTGGCTGCCTTCAAGAGAGAGCTGGACAGATACCTAAAGTCAGTGCCGGATCAGCCGGGCTGTGGCTCGTACGTCGGACTGCGTGCGGCCAGCAGTAACAGCCTAGTTGATCAGGCCCTGATCCATCGGGAGGCCTGGTCATGGACCGGGCCGCGGGGGCGTTGATCCCCGGAATAACCTCCAGGTAACCTCCAGGTAACCAGGTAACGTCGACCTGACTCAGTGTTACTGTAAAATAAATGACACTCGATGCAATAAAAGTTGATGAATAAAACACACATATGCAACACTTACATACCTAAGTGTTGCGCATGTGTCTTACTCATCTACAAGGTGTTACTGATAAGATCAAACCTGGCATTTAAGCGGAGAGAGCGCAGTCTTGCTGCTTTAGGAGTGCAGGGTGGGGCACTGCTGCTAGAGGCTCAGTATTGGCACCGTTGGCACTCAAGGTCGGTGAAGAAAAGACACGTTGTAGAACAGGTTTTTTTTTTTTTATATCGGGACAACGTCTTGCTTTCTGTAAAGTTCTACATCGAGGAAAACGTTGTCTCAAGAGAAGCTTGCAAGATGTGTGTGTGTGTGTGTGTGTGTGTGTGTGTGTGTGTGTGTGTGTGTGTGTGTGTGTGTGTGTGTGTG
This sequence comes from Cherax quadricarinatus, assembly GCF_026875155.1. NCBI lineage: Eukaryota > Metazoa > Arthropoda > Malacostraca > Decapoda > Parastacidae > Cherax > Cherax quadricarinatus. The sequence goes on along the minus strand of NC_069421.1, from coordinate 24,296,177 downwards.
TGTGTGTGTGTGTGTGTGTGTGTGTTTGCTATTGTTGGCACTACACCATAGGAGTGCGCTCAGGGTTAAATGTTGTCAATGGAATGGCCAGCTGGTTGGTGCTTTATGGAGGTCAGTGGAGGAGGGTCAAGCAGCGATAATGAGGTCAGAGAATTTCAAGACGTTGAACTGCATGTTTAATTCAGTGTGTGTCTGCTATGTATATAATTTTGTTTATGGAAGCGTGCACGCGCGCAAACATACATACACACACACACATACATAGCTTTAAGCAGAGGTATGATAAAGCTCACGGCTCAGGGAGAGTGACCTAGTAGCGATCAGTGAAGAGGCGGGGCCAGGAGCTCGGACTCGACTCCCGCAACCTCAACTAGGTGAGTACAACTAGGTGAGTACACACACACACACACACACACACACACACAAGCAGGAACCATACATAGTTTTCAGATGAGGTATGATAAAGCTCATGGAGCAGGGAGAGGGAGGACCCAGTAGCGGTTAGTGAAGAGGCGGGGCAAGGAGCTGAGTCTCGACCCCTGCAACCATAGTCAGGTGAGTACAATTACGTGAGTATACACACACACGTACGTACGTGGTTTCCAGAGTTAAGGAAAAATGACTGACATAAAGATTAAGGCACTGGAAGTAGCCTCATTGTAAGACAGGAGTAAGACATCATACACGCGAGAAAGTAGGAAGGAAAACAGAAACCACATTTAAAATTAATGAAAAAAATACAGTGCAGGAAAACATTGGGGAGGTAGCTTGTGCTGTAATTGTTAGAATATCTTTCCAGACTCTATAAACCACAATTTTATTATTGAAGATGAGACTCCACGATCGTTAGCACCAGTATTGTTGTTACACATAGGTTATATGTAAATAAAAGGGGGGATATAATAACGACGTACAAAATGCTCGGTGGCAGTGATAGGGCGGATAAAGAGAGACTTACATGAGAGGAACAGGAACATTGCTACTTGATAATGGTTAAGGAGGGACGACAGCGTCGTCATAATGTTCCTGCCACGATGTTGTGACTATTATTCTCTAGGAACACAATAAATAGATCAAGAAAATCCAAAATTTCAACAGAGATTCTAGGAAGTACTTCTTCAGTTTAGGGGCAGTAACAATGGAAATAAGTTACATAAAATAATGGAAGCAAACATAAGAGCATATAAAAGAAGGAACACTGCAGCAGGCCTACTGGCCCATGCGAGGCAGGTCCAAGTCTCCCACCGACTTAAGCCAATGACCCAACCTAGTCAGGACAGGTCACATCCACTTTAAGATGGGGCACGGCATCAGACCTTTTAGCGCAAGTTAGTCAGGTCCAACTCACACCCATTCATGTATTTATCTAAACTATTTTTAAAACTACGCAACGTTTTAGCTTCTATGACGGTACTCGGGAGTTTGTTCCACCCATCTACAACTCTATTACCAAACCAGTGCTTTCCTATATCCTTCCTGAATCTGAATTTTTTCTAACTTTAGACCATTGCTGCGAGTCGTGTCTTGGCTAGATATTTTTAGCACGCCATTTACATCCCCGTTATTTGTTCCTGTTTTTCATTTATACACCTCAATCATATCCCCCCTAATTCTACGCCTTTCTAGAGAGTGCAGATTCAGGGCCTTCAGTATATCCTCTGATAAATGGGATCAACTCTGTCATCCTCCTTTGTATGTTTTCCAGTGCCTTTATATTCATTCTGTAATACGGTGACCAGAACTGTGCAGCATAATCTAGATGAGGCCTAACCAAAGATATATAGAGTTTAAGAACATCCTGAGGACTCCTATTATTTATGCTTCTTGATATGAAGCCAAGGCTTCTCTTTTTTTTTTTATTGCGAACACTTATGCACTGTTGTCATGGTTTTAGATTACTGTTACCAGAACTCCAAAATCCTTTTCGCCCTCAGTAATATTAAGATCTACATTATTTAGTTTATTTGTGGCATGGTTATTTAATTTTCCTGTCCAGTGTTTAGAACTTTGCATTTGTCTATGTTAAACTGTATCTTCATCTTCTCCGACCACTGTATCAGTCTATTCAAATCTTCCTGGAGTGCGTAATAGTTTTTGTTTTAGGCGCTCTGGTGGCCTGGTGACTAACCTTCTTGCTTCACACGGCGAGGGCCTGGGTTCGATTCCCAGCCAGAGTAGAAACATTTGGCGTTTTTCTTTCCACCTGTTGTCTATGTTCCCCATCAGTAAAAATGGGTACCTGGGTGTTAGTCGACTGGTGTGGGTCGCATCCTGGGACACTGACCTAATTTGCCCGACATGCGGAGCATAACAAGGGGCTTTCTATATAGTAGTATGTCATTGTTGTCAGCTAGACCTGTATACCATGTACATGTACTTGTAGTAAATAAAGATATTATTATTATAAGTAGCAGAAGACGCTAGATGGCAGCATCAGCGCCAGGAGGGTGAAGATGCTGTGCACTCTGAATGTTGAGAAGGTCTTCAAGCACGCAGCATGTCCCTCAGGCTGAGGGACTGATTGCCTCAGAATTCTCCTCCACAGTCTTCAGGATGGCAACTCATCCCTGCACTGGACTGGTGAGGTCTGCAGCGCAGGTACGTTTCCTCCAAGACATAGCTAGTGTTGCACATGTTTTATAATTATCAGGAAACATTGTCTACTCAGCATACACTCACAAAGGTTAAAAACTAGGGACTTGGAGCTATAGCTCTACCCTCAGCAGGTAGAGCTTGTTGCGTACAGCTCGCTGAGTACGTAACGAGTACACACATCGAATACAACTCACGAGTGTTTGTAGTTCACTTTATTTCCACGTACTTAGCATCTTAGGAGCTCTCAGAGTACTGCTGCATTTCATCATCTTGACCTGATTCCTCACTCGAGGTCACTAACTCCACTGCCACTCCTTTGTGCACAGCAATTCATGATCTTTAAGAACGTACTGCATGCGTATAAGCTTTCCAAACACTTACGAAAACATTTGTTAAATATCAGGCGTTTTCGTGCGTTAATGTGATGGAGGGCTTGTGCTCAAGAATTTTAGGAAATGTACGAAGGACGCAGGTGCAGCATACGCCTTTATTGTGACAACGTTTCGCTCTCCTCATCAGCCACAACCTGTGTTCGGTGGGTATCCGGAAAAAAAAAGTCACAGGAAAAATAAGCCATAGAAAATAAATGATTTGTGCTAGGAAAAAGTCACAGAAAAAAGGTCACATTAGGTTAGGTTGTGACTTTTTTCTGTGACTTTTTTCCGTGACTTTTTTTTTTCCTGGATCCATTCAGTGTCGCAGCCACGGAGGGGGGGGGGGCAAGGGGGGGCCAGGAGGGGCTGAAGCTGCCCCAGATGCAAAGATTTTTTTCAACCAGATGGCTAGATACCTTAAAGAGATTTGACGTACATACTAAAAATCACACTTTTAAGAATGATTTTTTGGACATATTCAGCACCTTATGATCTCTAAGGCCTTTCCTCGCCCATGTTGATATCCTGGTTGCGCCACTCAATTATCCTTCTTCCTAAACTTTTTTCCCCTGTTAAAAGGCCTGTGAGGATCATCTCATCCATTCCCCTTGTGGAGGTACATTTACACACCTTTTAAAAATCTTTAGAGGTATTATATTGAATGCCTTTTTTTATTCTCACCCAGAATATTAAGGCTATCCTGTCCTCTGGGATACCAAAATATAATAATTCTCTTCGTCGAATTAACAGGGTTATGTTTATTCTTGAAATCTATTTCACGTCCATATTTTGTTTAATCTAGCAAAGTTAAATACATAATTAATGTGCTGTTAGCCTGTTCTGTATGATAGCTACGTAGTTAGAGTAAGAGCAGAGGTAACTACCACACACACTATATGACCCCTCCTTTGTCAAGAGCAGCACCTCCCTCCACGTCCTCCTCTTCCTCCTTCTCTCCTCCTCCTCTTCTTCCTCCTCCTCCTCCTCCTCCTCCTCCTCCTCATCTATGAAAGGTCAGAGCAAGAAGGTCAGTGGCCCTTCATGCACTCTCTGGTTGGTCTGATATGACCTTTGACTAGCTCATAAACTGATCTCCTTCCTGGGAGGTGATGTAAGGGAAGGAAGGGGTGAAGGGGGATGGAAGAGGTGTAGAGCGAAACGTTGTTCTTGTGATAGAGAGACAAGACATATACACAACAGTTAGGTATCTCTATCCCTGACCCATTTCACCTACACAATAGGCTTCACCAGTCGATTACAAAGGTTAATAAATATTGAGAGGTAAAGATGTGATAAATCTATCAACCCTGAAGACTATATAGTAGTTTTTGAGGTGGTCAGTACCTCAGGATTGGGACGTGTTCAGCTCCCTAGTCCACTTCTTAGCTGTGTTGTCTTAGAGCACAGAGCTCGTTAGAGGTTGATAACAATGGTAACAGTATACATCTGCGTTATAAAATTACTAGCTTCATTGTTAACTGGGGTACACAGACACTAGGTGTGAGTAGTAAGTGTTGAAGTTCTAGCATAATCAAGGTGGTAACTTCAACTTAGATCAATAATAAGTCAGTGAGGTCCGGTGGGCGGAGCGCTAGTGAGTTACTTGTCTGAATAATTAATTTTCTTAGTCTCTCTCTCTCTCTCTCTCTCTCTGCATATGTATATATATATATTATATATATATATATATATATATATTATAATATATATATATATATATATATATATATATATATATATATATATCGGTGATACGCGAGGCCCTAACCTGACTACTGAGTGGAGAGAGAGAGAGAAAGAGAAAGAGAGAGAGAGAGAGAGAGAGTAAAGTAAAAACACATCCCTACAAGAAACCAACGAGAGACGTAGTTCGTTAGCAACCGTCACTGACGACAACGCGCACTACATCTGCTCCGAAATTCGGGGACTCTTGTGTTTCTCCCTAACCTTCTCATCCCCCCCAGCTCCCCTAAATCACAAGGCTGGGAAAAGCGCATAGAGCAACATTCTTGGTGGCATCAGGCTCGTTTAGGACGGCTGCGTCAAGGTGGTGGTGTGAGTGCGTGAGCTTGCTCGACCTTCTTAAACACTCGTATTTACATAATGAGTTCGTTGAGAGCCGCACCCAGGAGAGTACGGACGAAAAGGTTACTTAACACACTGCTCAACTGCTGGGTGACCTTATGCAACATATTACTGCAAAAAAAGCTAAAATGGTCTTTTTTTACATTTGTAAAATGGTAAAAAGACACTGTTTTAGACTTTTTTTTTTAAAAAAGGCCAAAATGATACGCTTTAGGATTTTATATAAATTTTAAATGGTGTTCTATAGACTTTTAATTGGCGATCTTTAGACTTTTATAAATGCTCGAATTATGCTGTTTAGGATATTGAAAGATTATAATAATGCTGTTTAGGCTTTTAAAAATGTTAAAATGAGGCTCTTAAGAACTTTTAAAAATGTTAAAATTATGTTTTTAGACTTTTTAAAAAGGTTAAACTATTCTCTTTAAACTTTTAAAGATACTAAAATGGTGCTTCTCAGACTTTAAAAAAATTACAAAAATAACGCTTTTCAGACTTAAAAAAACACCAAAATAATGTCTTTTATGTCAGAATTAAAATACTAAGACGGCGCCATTTATAATTCTGAAACAAACAAAAGAAAAAGGCTAAAACTAAGGTATCTTAGACTTTAGAAGTTCCATTAACAATCTCGGGATCAAGTTAGAATTGACGGTTACAGTATTTTTCCCTCGTTTAATTAAAACATGACTGTCGTAACCCAGTTATTAAAACATGACTGTCGTAACCCAGTTATTATAGTTAATTATTATAGCACAGTTGCTAAGACATGATTAATTGTTATGACTCGGTTGTTATATATTACGCAGTTGTTATTAGCATATTATTGCAGTTATATATTTTGTTAGAGACAAGAATATATCTTAACCGACAGTTATAAACGCAAAGATAACAACTTAGAAAAACGTAAAAATTATAACTTAACTACATAACTCAGAGATAACTTAACCAGTTACTATAACGCAAAGATAACAACTTAACCGACAGCTATAAAGCAAATATTGCCAACGATTACCATTTAACTACATATAACGCAGATATAACAACAAACGCAGCAACGAGGATAAACAAATAGACTTCAGTTTAAATAGATCAATAACATTACGTTGATGAACCCAAGAAAAACATCAATGACTTTTCTATGTCATTAAGAGCTTGAGGTTGATGGGGCTGAGTGAGGTGTGTGTTCTGGTGTGTTCAGATCTGAAGCCTTGACACAGTGTTTGATGGGGACATTGACACAGTGTTTGATGGGGACATTGACACAGTGTTTGATGGGGACATTGACACAGTGTTTGATGGGGACATTGACACAGTGTTTGATGGGGACATTGACACAGTGTTTGATGGGGACATTGACACAGTGCTTGATGGGGACATTGACACAGTGTTTGATGGGGACATTGACACAGTGTTTGATGGGGACATTGAAAACCCGTGTTTGATGGGGACATTTGACACAGTGCTTGATGGGGGACATTGACACAGTGTTTGATGGGGACATTGACACAGTGTTTGATGGGGACATTGACACAGTGTTTGATGGGGACATTGACACAGTGCTTGATGGGGACATTGACATAGTGTTTGATGGGGACATTGACACATTGTTTGATGGGGACATTGACACAGTGTTTGATGGGGACATTGACACATTGTTTGATGGGGACATTGACACAGTGCTTGATGGGGACATTGACACAGTGCTTGATGGGGACATTGACATAGTGTTTGATGGGGACCTTGACACAGTGTTTGATTTGGGGGCATTGGGCACAGTGCTTGTGGGGACATTGACACAGTGCTTGATGGGGACATTGACACAGTGCTTGATGGGGACATTGACACAGTGCTTGATGGGGACATTGACATAGTGTTTGATGGGGACATTGACACTGTTTGATGGGGAAATTGACACAGTGTTTGATGGAGACATTGACATAGTGTTTGATGGGGACATTGACACTCTTTGATGGGGACATTGACATAGTGTTTGATGGGGACATTGACACAGTGTTTGATGGGGACATTGACACAGTGTTTGATGGGGACATTGACACAGTGTTTGATGGGGACATTGACACAGTGTTTGATGGGGACATTGACATAGTGTTTGATGGGGACATTGACACTGTTTGATGGGGACATTGACATAGTGTTTGATGGGGACATTGACAGTGTTTGATGGGGACATTGACACAGTGTTTGATGGGGACATTGACACAGTGTTTGATGGGGACATTGACGCAGTGCTTGATGGGAACATTGACACAGTGTTTGATGGGGGCATTGACACAGTGTTTGATGGGGACATTTACGCAGTGCTTGATGGGAAAATTGACACAGTGTTGATGGGGCATTGACACAGTGTTTGATGGGGCATTGACACAGTGTTTGATGGGGACATTGACACAGTGTTTGATGGGGACATTGACGCAGTGCTTGATGGGAACATTGACACAGTGTTTGATGGGGGCATTGACACAGTGTTTGATGGGGACATTGACACAGTGCTTGATGGGGACATTGACACAGTGTTTGATGGGGACATTGACACAGTGCTTGATGGGGACATTGACACAGTGTTTGATGGGGACACTGACACAGTGTTTGATGGGAACATTGACACAGTGTGTGATGGTGACATTGACACAGTGTGTGATGGGGCCATTGACACAGTGTGTGTGATGGGGCCATTGACATTGACACAATGTGTGATGGGAACAATGACATTGACACGGAGTGTAATGTGGCCAGTAGATGGTACACACAGTGTAAGACGTGACCAAGAGCTTGGACACTCACACTGCGTGATGTGGTCAGTAGCTTACACACACACAAAAACAAACACACACACACACACACACACACACACACACACACACACACACACACACACACACACACACACACACACACACACACACACACACACTACAAAGGGATCTGGACAAGCTGCAGACCGGTCCAGCAATTGGCTCCTGGAGCTCAACCCCACCACGTGCAAAGTCATGAAGATTGGGGAAGGTCAAAGAAGACCGCAGACGGAGTACAGTCTAGGGGGCCAGAGACTACAAACCTCACTCAAGGAAAAAGATCTTGGGGTGAGTATAACACCAGGCACATCTCCTGGGGCACACATAAACCAAATAACTGCTTCAGCATATGGGCGCCTAGCAAACCTAAGAACAGCATTCGGATATCTTAATAAGGAATCGTTCAGGACCCTGTACACCGTGTACGTTAGGCCCATATTGGAGTATGCGGCACCAGTTTGGAACCCACACCTAGCCAAGCACGTAAAGAAAATAGAGAAAGTGCAAATGTTTGCAACAAGACTAGTCCCAGAGCTAAGGGGTATGTCCAACGGGGAGAGGTTAAGGGAAATCGACCTGACGACACTGGAGGACAGGAGAGATAGGGGGGACATGATAACGACATATAAAATACTGAGAGGAATTGACAAGGTGGACAAAGACAGGATGTTCCAGAGATGGGACAAAGCAACAAGGGGACACAGTTGGAAGTTGAAGACACAGATGAATCACAGGGATGTTAGGAAGTATTTCTTCAGCCACAGAGTAGTCAGGAAGTGGAATAGTTTGAGAAGCGATGTAGTGGAGGTAGGATCCATACGTAGCTTTAAGCAGAGGTATGATAAAGCTCACGGTTCAGGGAGAGTGACCTAGTAGCGACCAGTGAAGAGGCGGGGCCAGGAGCTAGGACTCGACCCCTGCAACCTCAACTAGGTGAGTACACAGACACACACACACAGACACACACACAGACACACACACACAGACACACACACAGACACACACACAGACACACACACAGACATACACACAGATACACACACAGACACACACACAGACACACACAGACACACACACAGACACACACACAGACACACACACAGACACACCACACACACACAGACACACACACACACACAGACACACACACAGACACACACACAGACACACACACAGACACACACACAGACATACACACAGACACACACACAGACACACACAGACACACACAGACACACAGACAGACACACACACAGACACACACACAGACACACACAGACACACACACAGACACACACACAGACACACACACAGACACACACAGACACACACAGACACACACAGACACACACACAGACGCACACACAGACACGTAACACAGACACAGACACAGACACACACACAGACACACACAGACACACACACAGACACACACACAGACACACACACAGACACACACACACACACACACACACACACACACACACACACACACACACACACACACACACACACACAGAAACCAAGCTTACAGGTATGATAACAGATGCCATCTTTCCAACGGGATACCAAATCCTGAGGAAAGACAGAGGGAACAGGGGGGGTGGAGGAGTGGGCGTTGCTGATCAAAAATCGCTGGAATTTTGATGAGCTGGAGAGAGAAGATAGCGGAGAAGAAAGTGATTACATAGTGGGAAACACTTCACTCGGGAGGCCCCAAGGTGGTAATAGCAGTGATGTATAACCCACCACAGAACAGCAGGGGGCCCAAGGCAAGAGTACGACGAGACAATAGAGCGATGGTTGACACACTGGCTAGAGTGGCCAGAAAGCTCATGCATGCAGGGCAAAGCTCCTGATCATGGGTGATTTTAAACCCACAAGGAGATGATTGGAGAAACTTGGACCCACATGGGGGCCAGATACTTGGAGGGCTAAGATGATGGAGGTGGTACTGGAAAACCCTTCATGTACCAACACGTAAGGGACACTACAAGAGAGAGAGGAGAGGATGAACCAGCAAGGCGGACTTAGTATTCACCTTCAGTAGTGCAGATATCGAGGACATCACATATGAAAGACCCCTTGGGCCAGTGACCATGTGGTTGTAAGCTTCGAATACACAGTAGAGCTACAAGTGAGGGAAAGCAGGAAGGCCAGGACGAATGAAGCCAAACTACAAGAAAGGGGACTACACAGGAATGAGGAACTACCTGAACGGGGTTCAGTGGGACAGAGAACGGCAGGGAAACCAGTTAATGAGATGATGGAATATGTAGCAATAAAATGCAAGGAGGCTGAGGAGAGGTTTGTACCCAAGGGTAACAGGTAGTAATGAAAAAGCCAGGATGACCCATGGTTTACCCAAAGGTGCAGGGAGGCAAAAACCAAGTGTGCTAGGGAATGGAAGAAATATAGAAGGCAAAGGACCCAGGAGAATAAGGAGAACAGTCGTAGAGCCAGAAATGAATATGCACAGATAAGAAGGGTAGGCCCAAAGACAATATGAAAATGACATAGCAGCGAAAGCCAAATCTGACCCGAAACTGTTGTACAGCCACATCAGGAGGAAAACAACAGTCAAGGACCAGGTAATCAGGCTAAGGAAGGAAGGAGGAGAGACAACAGGAAATGACCGGGAAGTATGTGAAGAACTCAACAAGAGATTCAAAGAAGTGTTCACAGAGGAGACAGAAGGGACTCCAGAAAGACGGAGAGGTGGGCACACCACAAGTGCTGGACACAGTGCACACAACCGAGGAAGAAGTGAAAGAGGCTCTGAGTGAGCTAGATACCTCAAAGGCAATGGGGCCAGATAACATCTCCCATGGGTATTGAAGAGGGAGCAGAGGCGCTATGTGTACCCCTAACAAAATATTCAATACATCTATCGAAACAGGGAGATTGCCTGAGGCTGGAAGACAGCAAATGTAGTCCCAATCTTTAAAAAAGGAGACAGCATGAAGCATTAAACTACAGACCAGTGTCACTGACATGTATAGTATGCAAAATCATGGAGAAGATTATCAGGAGAAAGTGGTGGAACACCTAGAAAGGAATGATCTCATCAACAGCAGCCAGCATGGTTTCAGGACGGGAAATCCTGTGTCACAAACCTACTGGAGTTCTATGACATGGTGACAGCAGTAAGACAAGAGAGAGAGGGGTGGGTGGATTGCATTTTCTTGGACTGCAAGAAGGCGTTTGACACAGTTCCACACAAGAGATTGGTGCAAAAACTGGAGGACCGAGGCAGGGATAACAGGGAAGGACTACAATGGATCAGGGAATACTTGTCAGGAAGACAGCAGCGGAGTCATGGTACGTGGCGAGTGTCAGAGTGGGCACCTGTGACAGCGGGGTCCCGCAGGGGTCAGTCCTAGGACCAGTGCTGTTTCTGGTAATTTGTGAACGACATGACGGAAGGAATAGACTCTGAGGTGTCCTGTTTGCAGATGACGTGAAGTTGATGAGAAAGAATACACTCGATCGAAGACCAGGCAGAAACTACAAAGGGATCTGGACAGGCTGCAGAACTGGTCCAGCAATTGGCTCCTTGGAGTTCAATCCCACCAAGTGCAAAGTCATGAAGATTGGGGAAGGGCAAAGAAGGCCGCAGACGGAGTACAGTCTAGGGGGTCAGAGACTACAAACCTCACTCAAGGAAAAAGATTTTGGGTGAGTATAACACCAGGCACATCTCCTGAAGCGCACATCAACCAATAACTGCTGCAGCATATGGGCGCCTAGCAAACCTCAGAACAGCATTCCGAAATCTTAATAAGGAATCGTTCAGGACCCTGTACACCGTATACGTTAGGCCCATATTGAGTATGCGGCACAGTTTGGAACCACACCTAGCCAAGCACGTAAAAAAAACTAGAGAAAGTGCAAAGGTTTGCAACAAGACTAGTCCCAGAGCTAAGAGGTATGTCCTACGAGGAGAGGTTAAGGGAAAAACCTGACGACACTGGAGGACAGGAGAGATAGGGGGGACATGATAACGACATACAAAATACTGAGAGGAATTGACAAGGTGGACAAAAACAGATGTTCCAGAGATTGGACACAGTAACAAGGGGACACAGTTGGAAGCTAAAGACACAGATGAATCACAGGGATGTTAGGAAGTATTTCTTCAGCCACAGAGTAGTCAGTAAGTGGAATAGTTTGGGAAGCGATGTAGTGGAGGCAGGATCCATACATACTTTAAGCAGGGGTACGATAAAGCTCACGGTTTCAGGGAGAGTGACCTAGTAGCGATCAGTGAAGAGGCGGGGCCAGGAGCTCGGACTCGACCCCCGCAACCTCAACTAGGTGAGTACAACTAGTGGAGTACAACACACACACACAATCAAACCACACAATCACACACACAATCACACACACACACCAACACAACAAACACACACACACACAAACACACACACACACATACACAAGCACACACACACACACACACACACACACACACACACACACACACACACACACACACACACACACACACACACACACACACCACACACACACACAGAATAGACACAAAAACACGGGAACACAGTTGAAGCTGAAGACACAGATGAATCACAGGGATGTTAGGAAAATTCTTCAGCCACAGAGTAGTCAGGAATGGAATAGTTGGGAAGCGATGTAGTGGAGCAGGATCCATACATGCTTTAACAGAGGTACGATAAAGTCATGGTTCAGAGAGATGACCTAGTAGCGACCAGTGAAAAGCGGGGCCAGGAGCTTGACTGACCCGCAACCTGAATAGGTGAGTAGGTGAAAACAGGCACACACACAGGCACAACAGGCACACACTCAGGCGCACACACAGAGGCAACACAGAGGCACACACACAGGCACCACAGGGAAACACCAGGCACACACACAGGCACACACACAGGCACACACACAGGCACACACACACGCACACACACACACAAAACACACACACACACACACACACACACACACACACACACACAACACACACACACACACACACACAACACACACACAAACACACACACACACACAACACACACACACACACACACACACACACACACACACACACACAACACACACACACACACACACACACACACACACACACCAACACATCCCACACACACACACACACACAACACACACACACACACACAACACAACACACACACAAACACACACACACACAAACACACACAAACACACACACACACACACACACACAACACACACACACACACACCCCACACACACACACACACACACACACACACACACACACACACACACACACACACACAGTGTGTCTCAGTCTTCTTTGTGCTTGGCTCTGTCTATCGACCTATGACAATGCTCAAGGTTAGAATTTACCTAAAACGCGCAGGTATACTATGTTCACCTACAACAGTCACATTATGTTCATCTGCAGAACACAAACATTCCAAGTTAACCTACAACTTACTACCAGAACGTGTTCACTTGCAACAGTGACACCGTGTTCACCTGCAACAATGACACCGTGTTCGCCTGCGACAATGACACCGTGTTCACCTGCAACAATGACACCGTGTTCACCTGCAACAATGACACCGTGTTCACCTGCAACAATGACACCGTGTTCACCTGCAACAATGACACCGTGTTCACCTGCATCAATGATATCGTGTTCACCTACAAGTGACACTGTATTCACTTGCGACAGTGAGACCGTGTTCACCTGCGAGAAATGAGACCGTGTTCACCTGCGACAAATGAGACCGTGTTCACCTGCGACAATGAGACCGTGTTCACCTGCGACAATGAGACCGTGTTCACCTGCGACAATGAGACCGTGTTCACCTGCGACAAAAGAGACCGTGTTCACCTGCGACAATGAGACTGTGTTCACCTGCGACAATGAGACCGTGTTCACCTGCGACAAATGAGACCGTGTTCACCTGCGACAAATGAGACCGTGTTCACCTGCGACAATGAGACCGTGTTCACCTGCGACAATGAGACTGTGTTCACCTGCGACAATGAGACCGTGTTCACCTGCGACAATGAGACCGTGTTCACCTGCGACAATGAGACTGTGTTCACCTGCGACAATGAGACCGTGTTCACCTGCGACAATGAGACCGTGTTCACCTGCGACAATGAGACTGTGTTCACCTGCGACAATGAGACCGTGTTCACCTGCGACAAATGAGACCGTGTTCACCTGCGACAATGAGACTGTGTTCACCTGCGACAATGAGACCGTGTTCACCTGCGACAATGAGACTGTGTTCACCTGCGACAATGAGACCGTGTTCACCTGCGACAATGAGACCGTGTTCACCTGCGACAATGAGACCGTGTTCACCTGCGACAATGAGACCGTGTTCACCTGCAGCAAACACATCATGGTCACCTTCCTCTGCTTAATGACCCAGAGTAATCCAGTTCTCTTCAGGCCAGTAAAACACACTCTCCTTCGGCTGTACCTTGACAGAATACATAACGAGTACACGCCTGTGTTATACCCGTGAACGGTTTCTAGAGTTTCCCTACTCAAGCAGCCCAGCTCTATTGCTCTCCTGGTCAACACCAGGCTGTTGCTGACACTGGCCCGTTGGTCTGGTTGATCTGGAACTGCCAGAGGTGTCGACTCACAACCCTCGTTATGGATCTGCTAAAAAGGTGGTCTAAAAATTTTCTTGAAGCTAGGTTGTTCAGAGGGGTAGGTGAGGAATAGGGAGGGTTACTTGATGTTGGTGAAGGGTTTTTGGTCCAAGGAAGTAGAGCTACCTCACCTCTCTTCGGATTAGGTTCCATTCCCCAGGATTAACATGAACCTTCCAAACTTGTCATTCTTAATTGCATGTGTAAGGGACTGCCTACCTACGTATCTACCTACCTACTTATTTACTCCTACTTATTTACCTACTTACCTACCTATCTGCCTACCTATCTACCTACCTAAGTACCTAGTACCTACCTAAATGCCTAGTACTTACCTACCTAGTGTCTATCTGTTGAATCTGGTGAATCTGCCTAGTGTCTACCTGTTGAATCTGATGAATCCAGCCCTATGGCTGGGACGTGGTGAATCCAGCCCTATTACTGAGACACGGATGATTGCTGTCAAGGAGTCGTGTGTTGCTGGCTCCATGGCAGGGTGCAACAGATTGACGGTGTTTATTGTCTGCTGTGCAAATGAACGCGGTCAGTGACCACTGGCAATGCAGCTTCGCTGAAATCTTCATTCCGCTCTACAGCTATGGTGAAGCATCTCCCAAAAACTCAAACAAAAACTCGACCTCTTAAAGAGACCTTCCCCTGACTCTGGACCTGGACGCAAGCACCATGAAAGACTTTAAGTCTGACCACCACTCTGTCTTGTGTACGAATGGTATATAATACCGACAAGATGAGATTAAGACACATGTGCAACATCTGGGTATCTTTATTGTAGACGTTTCGCTATCCAGTGGCTTTATCAATACAAATTCTAGGACATAACTTGAAGACAGTAGAACTATATACAGAAGATGAGGTAATCAGTCCCTCAACCTAGGAGTAGGTGCGAAGAGCACCATAGTCGTGGAGAATCTCCACGACTATGGTGCTCTTCGCACCTACTCCTAGGTTGAGGGACTGATTACCTCATCTTCTGTATATAGTTCTACTGTCTTCAAGTTATGTCCTAGAATTTGTATTGATAAAGCCACTGGATGGCGAAACGTCTACAATAAAGATACCCAGATGTTGCACATGTGTCTTAATCTCACCACTCTGTCTTGCAGATCACGGTACCACGGCTGAAGAAGTAATTCCCCTGGTCTCGTAGGGGTTAATTCCAGTGTACAGAATTGGAAACAGTCCCTCGAGTATTTACCCAGTGGATATTAGTATGCTATCCACGCCTTCCCTCTAGGGAGTAAAGTTTGTGGACTTTCTTAGGGGTTTCCTCAGTGAATGAAGTCTTTCATACTTTCACTGAAAGTTCTCCGTACATGCAGCTTTGCCTGTCTTCAGTGAAGATCATATTGTATAGCAGTATTTCAGTATATACCGTATTTTCCACCATATAAGGCGCACGAGCATATAGGGCATGTAAAACGATATTTCCAGTCATTTGAAACGTAACGTTAGTAAACAACTGCTAAAACGTAACCCAAAGCCTACCCTTGACCCTGACCTTGAGTATATAACATGCAGGGCGACTTTACAAGACGTGGGGAAAAAAAAGCGCTTCTTATATGCCGGAAAATACGGTACCAAAAAATGCTTTCAAGAGTATAGTCACGAGCTCATGTTTCGAAGGTTCTTGTTATCCAATCTTTTATTTTTCCTTTCACTGGTGTTGATAACACTGTTGTATTCCTTGAGCATATGATCATACGCTACCTCCAGGTCCCTCAGCTTCACACGTCTTACTTTGAAGGCGTTTTACATTCTTTTCCCGTTTTATTTCTTGAATTTTATTCCACACAAAATAGACGAGAAAGTTCCTCGTTGAACATAGTTTTATATTTGTGTTGTACATGAAGAGTTGGTTTGTATATGCTTGCAGGTAGGTTAGGCAGGTAAGATTTGTCATGAAACAGGACAAGTGTTTCCTTACGCGGGTCTTAGTCATATGATGATCCACAGCTGGAGCTTTTGGTCATCTAACTGAGGCCTTCCACTGGCTTACCGGTCCACCCCTTTAAAAATAATGGTTATAATTGTTAAGCTTGCAGATTCATCCTTCCCATGTGACGTGCTTTTTCTTTCCACCGCATCTAATTAAATTGTACCCTGGAATCTATATATTTCCTTGTGTTAGCTTTTCTTCCGAAATCCGTGAGAGCTGCAAACATTATAATTGACTCGCTGAGGATGCTTGTCATAAGAGCTATTTCGTTATTGTTATCAACCTTGTATATGAAGTTGAATTGTAGTATTTGTTGTGAGTTTTTATGTTGTTAGTATCAGTGGCTGTGATATGCCAGCCGCTCTGGGTCTAGTCCAGTCAAACAACTCCGAGAGAGGGTGGTGTCACAGTCTTGTCCTGTCCAACATACCTCCGAGAGAGGGTGGTGTCACAGTCTTGTCCTGTCCAACATACCTCCGAGAGAGAGGTGGTGCACAGTCTTGTCCTGTCAACATACCTCCGAGAGAGGGTGGTGTCACAGTCTTGTCCTGTCCAACATACCTCGAGAGAGGGTGGTGTCCACAGTCTTGTCCTGTCCAACATACCTCCGAGAGAGGGTGGTGTCACAGTCTTGTCCTGTCCAACATACCTCCGAGAGAGGGTGGTGTCACAGTCTTGTCCTGTCCAACATACCTCCGAGAGAGGGTGGTGTCACAATCTTGTCCTGTCCAACATACCTCCGAGAGAGGGTGGTGCCAGAGTCTTGTCCTGTCCAACATACCTCCGAGAGAGGGTGGTGTCACAATCTTGTCCTGTCCAACATACCTCCGAGAGAGGGTGGTGTCACAGTCTTGTCCTGTCCAACATACCTCCGAGAGAGGGTGGTGTCACAGTCTTGTCCTGTCCAACATACCTCCGAGAGAGGGTGGTGCCAGAGTCTTGTCCTGTCTAACATACCTCCGAGAGAGGGTGGTGTCACAGTCTTGTCCTGTCCAACATACCTCCGAGAGAGGGTGGTGTCACAGTCTTGTCCTGTCCAACATACCTCCGAGAGAGGGTGGTGTCACAATTCTTGTCCTGTCCAAAAACTCTCCGGAGAGGGGTGTCAGTCTTGTCCTGTCCAATACCTCCGAAGGTTCAGAGTCTTTCCTGTCTAATCATACCGAGAATCGTGGTATCACCAGTCTTGTACTGTCCAAATACCTCCGAGAGAGGGTGGTGTCATCTTGTTGTCAACATACTCCGAGAGAGGGGTACAGTCATTGTCCATGTCAAAATACCCCGAGAGGGGGTGTCACAGTCTTGTCCTGTCCAACTATACCTTCCGTGAGAGGTGGTCACAGTCTTGTCCTGTCAAACATACCTCGAGAAGTGTGTTACGGTCTCCTGGTCACGCCACTCTACTTTCGGACGAGTGTGTCAGTCTTGTCCTGTCCAACATATCCAGAGAGGGTGTGTAAGTCTTGTCTGTCACATCCTCCGAGAGGGTGGTGTCACAGTTTGCCTGTAAATCTCGAAGAGGGTGTGTTGACAGTCTTGTCCTGTCCAACATACTCGAATGAGAGGGGGTGTCACAGTTTGTCCTGTCCAACATACTCGGAGAGGGTGGTGTCACAGCTTGCTGTCCAACATACCTCAGAGAGGGTGGTGTCACAATCTTGTCCTGTCCAAATACTCCCAGGAGGGTGGTGTCCAGTCTGTACTGTCCAACATACCTCCGAGAGAGGGTGGTGTCACAATCTTGTCCTGTCCACTACTCCGATGAGGTGTGTGCCAGAGTCTTGTCCTGTCCAACATACCTCCGAGAGAGGGTGGTGTCACAATCTTGTCCTGTCCAACATACCTCCGAGAGGGGTGGTGCCAGAGTCTTGTCCTGTCTAACATACCTCCGAGAGAGGGTGGTGTCACAGTCTTGTCCTGTCCAACATACCTCCGAGAGAGGGTGGTGCCAGAGTCTTGTCCTGTCTAACATACCTCCGAGAGAGGGTGGTGTCACAGTCTTGTCCTGTCCAACATACCTCCGAGAGAGGGTGGTGTCACAGTCTTGTCCTGTCCAACATACCTCCGAGAGAGGGTGGTGTCACAGTCTTGTCCTGTCCAACATACCTCCGAGAGAGGGTGGTGTCACAATCTTGTCCTGTCCAACATACCTCCGAGAGGGTGGTGCCAGAGTCTTGTCCTGTCTAACATACCTCCGAGAGAGGGTGGTGTCACAGTCTTGTCCTGTCCAACATACCTCCGAGAGAGGGTGGTGTCACAGTCTTGTCCTGTCCAACATACCTCCGAGAGAGGGTGGTGTCACAGTCTTGTCCTGTCCAACATACCTCCGAGAGAGGGTGGTGTCACAGTCTTGTCCTGTCCAACATGCCTCCGAGAGAGGGTGGTGTCACAGTCTTGTCCTGTCCAACATACCTCCGAGAGAGGGTGGTGTCACAGTCTTGTCCTGTCCAACATACCTCCGAGAGAGGGTGGTGGTACAATTTTGTCGCGTCCGACAAGTCTTCCATTATCTTTATCTTCTGTTATCTTCCATTAACCTTCTGTTATCTTCCATTATCTTTATCTTCTATTATCTTCCATTATCTTTAGTAAAATTTTAGTTGTCGTACTCTCAGATACAGTAAAAAAAAAACCCTGTTTATTTTCCTGTCAGACTGATATTCCTAAGCTGGACAACATTTTAACACATTAAACAGTTTACGGTAACCTGGACGCACTGCTTCTTTTGTGACGCAATGTGCAGCTCTTGTTTGCATAAATAATTTTTTTGTTGTTGCTGCTGGTGGTCAGTTGACCAGTTGACGTTTGTTGACTAGTCTGTATCTCGTAACCAGTTGATGCTGAAGTGGTGAGAGGAGGGGGCGACGTGATGGATGGATGGTGGTTGATGGGTAGTGAGGGTGGTAATGTTGTATGGTTGTGGAAGTTCAAGGCTGTTGAAGGTAACTGTCGCTGCTAGTGATGAATGGTGGTTGATGGGTAGTGATGGTGGTGACGGTGGTTGATGGCTGTTGCAGGCGATTGACGGTGTTAGCCACACTGACTCTACCCATGGTTTTAACTGCACTGCACCCATAGTGTTAGCCACACTGACTACCCATGGTGTTAGCCACACTGACTACCCATGGTGTTAGCCACACTGACTACCCATGGTGTTAGCTACATTGACTATCATTGGTGTTAGCCACATTAACCATGATGTTAGCCACACTACCCATGATGTTAGCCACACTACCCATGATGTTAGCCACACTACCCATGATGTTAGCCACACTACCCATGATGTTAGCCACACTACCCATGATGTTAGCCACATTACCCATGATGTTAGCTACACTGTATCAACAATTACATTATGATTTACAGTTAATTCTCTCATAAATTCCATCTATTTAGTGCAGATTGTTTTTTTTTTTTGCAAATGTGATTAGAAAAATTGAATATCACGCACTACTGAGGTCTTTCCACGTGTTGTTCAATATTGGGATGAACGTGTTCAGTCGCATCTAAAACAAAAACAAAGTAAGCTTTATAGAGGAACCCTATAAGAGCGCTTACTGTCAACCCCAAGTTGATAAGTAAGACACATGTTCATCGCGGGATTGAGCATTTCTCGGATCCGGTTGAGTAAAGTGAACACCGTCAACCTAAGATGTCTCTCAGCAGGTATAAGGCGAGACACGATCTCTCCCATACACACGCATGCCGCGCATGCCGCGCATGCACTTGCAAACTTACACTCATCAACACGAACATTTATAGACGCACACACGCACTTACAAGTACGCACGGAAGACCACGCATTTACTCACAGAAATTCACGTGAACGCACCTACTCAGACATGCACTCGCACACGCATGATTGAATGGGCACTAATGCCCCCAGCCAAGAACACACCCAGGGGACACAGGCGCGCATGAGAAAAATGGTTTCAGGAAAATATCACAGAAGATCCAGAGATAGGCCTCCCTCACAGCTATGCTCCACTGTTAGGCCTCCCTCACAGCTATGCTTCACTGTTAGGCCTCCCTCACAGCTATGCTCCACTGTTAGGCCTCCCTCAAGCTATGCTTCACTGTTAGGCCTCCCTCACAGCTATGCTCCACTGCTAGGCCTACCTCACAGCTATGCTCCACTGTTAGGTCTCCCTCACAGCTATGCTCCACTGTTAGGCCTCCCTCACAACTATGCTCCACTGTTAGGCCTCCCTCACAGCTATGCTCCACTGTTAGGCCTCCCTCACAGCTATGCTCCACTGTTAGGCCTCCCTCAAAGCTATGCTTCACTGTTAGGCCTCCCTCACAGCTATGTCCACTGTTAGGCCTCCTCACAGCTATGCTCCACTGTTAGGCTCCCTCAAGCTATGCTCCACTGTTAGGCTCCCTCACAGCTATGCTCCACTGCTAGGCCTACCTCACAGCTATGCTCCACTGTTAGGTCTCCCTCACAGCTATGCTCCACTGTTAGGTCTCCCTCACAGCTATGCTCCACTGTTAGGCCTCCCTCACAGCTATGCTCCACTGTTAGGCCTCCCTCACAGCTATGCTCCACTGCTAGGCCTCCCTCACAGCTATGCTCCACTGTTAGGCCTCCCTCACAGCTATGATCCACTGTAGGCCTCCCTCACAGCTATGCTCCTCTGTTAGGCCTCCCTCACAGCTATGCTCCACTGTTAGGCCTCCCTCACAGCTATGTTTCACTGCTAGGCCTCCCTCACAGCTATGCTCCACTGTTAGACCTCCCTCACAGCTATGCTCCACTGTTAGGCCTCCCTCACAGCTATGCTCCACTGTTAGGCCTTCCTCACAGCTATGCTCCACTGTTAGGCCTCCCTCACAGCTATGCTTCACTGCTAGGCCTCCCTCACAGCTATGCTCCACTGTTAGGCCTCTCACAGCTATGCTCCACTGCTAGGCCTCCCTCACAGCTATGCTCCACTGTTAGGCCTCCCTCACAGCTATGCTTCACTGTTAGGCCTCCCTCACAGCTATGCTCCACTGTTAGGCCTCCCTCACAGCTATGCTCCACTGCTAGGCCTCCCTCACAGCTATGCTCCACTGTTAGGCCTCCCTCACAGCTATGCTCCACTGCTACCTCCCTCACAGCTATGCTCGACTGTTAGGCCTATCTTACAGCTGTGCTCCACTGTTAGACCTACATCAGAGCAGTGCTCCACTGATAGACCTACATCAGAGCAGTGCTCCACTGATAGGCCTACCTGACAGCTATGCTTCAGAGATAAGAGAGCCTCACACCTATGCTCCAGATAAACCGTATCGTATCCTAGCATATCCTAACACAACCAAAACAATTATTCTATAACCTAAACCAACCCAATCCAACCTAACTTACATTATCCAACCTAACTTAACCTTATCTAACCTAACTTGAACTGATAAAAGCTAACCTAAATTAATTCAACCCAAATTAACCTAACCTAACTTAAACCTAATCAAACCCAACCTTTAAACCTTATATAAAATATTTACCGGCTGAAATACCTATGTTAAAAACTTCTCAACAAATTTAACAAAAAACACACGTGACTAATTTATTTTTACCCGTCACCGAAAAAAAATACATAGATGGCAAAAACAAGCAACCCATGATTTTTTTTAACGATCAGCAACATTGTGTATAATAATAATAATAATAATAATAATAATAATAATAATAATAATAATAATAATAATAATAGCTATAATAATAGTAATAATAACAATAATAATAAGGGTGATGGACTGATGACATCGTCTTCACATCTCTACAGCTTCTGCTCCCTCTTCTGTACTCGACTGAAGAAGCCTACTGTGCAGGCGAAACGTTTCGGAATAAGGATACTTAACTGTTGCACATGTGACTTACTTCAGGGCAGGCTGTAGCTAAGTCCGGGTGTGTTCTCCAGATGGGGAGGGTAAGAGAGCTAGGCGAGACTCAACAACCTTGGTGCTTAGGCAGTGTCTTAACCTGATGCTTAAAAGTGAAAGTTGTATCCAGATGAACTAACTGGTATACTTATGATGGGGTCATCTACCTTGTAGGGTGTCGCCCAGCTTGTGGCGTTTCGTTCATCATTAATGAAAACTGTCGGTTTCCCAGTAAGTGCCGGTAAGGTACTTTGTATGGACATCCAGCAGGTTAGACGTATTCTGACCAAGCATAGTTCTTAGTTAATTCATTCTTGTGCTGTATGTACTGGCCTCACGAGCGATTCTATATTCTATGTACTCCGCTGGAAATAAGTGAAACTATACACACTGCAAAGATTTCAGTGTGTTTTTTTTCCAACTGAGCTTGCGGTCAAGGTGCAGGCCCAAGAACCTAGCTGAAGGCTGCAGTCTGCATCATTGTCACCAACCCTTCATGTGCCGACCCTGCAACCTGCAATATTCTTATATTCTGAAACTATATGGGGATCATCCACCGCCTGGGAAATTGGACGCAACTTGGTTTGGTTCTTAGAAGAGAAGGGTAGCTATCATATCTTTGATAAAGAGCCTTTCATTAGCTTTAAGGGATCCTTCTTTAAGAGATGTGCAGCATAGCTTTTTCACTGTTCCTTAGCTTGAATGTTACGTGTGGTGTTAGGTCGCACCGACCAGCCTGCAATATACGCTGTATAGTACTGAATGAAACCTCGCGAAGATAGGATTGAAGTTGCTGTTTAATAATCTGTTCCGTTCAAACCTAAACTAACCTAATGATAAGCATCACTTGTGGTTCTTACATTCTTCAGTTGTTGTAGAAACCTCATCAAATGCGTTGATGGGACACTGCATATTCTACAATCCTGATCGCTTCAGAAGTCTTCCACAGATCTACAGGACACTGCATATTCTCCTGTCCTGATCACATTAGAAATCTTCATCAGGTTTCCCGGTCTCCATAAATAATACAACATTCCAAGAATTAATAACAAGGGTTCTCCAGTTGCTCGACGAGGTCGCTGTTGACCAATCACCAGAGCGCTCGGCAGAGGGTAAGAAAAAGGTGATCCCGTTAAGGAGTGAGGCAAGATGGGGAGAGAGAGAGAGCTCTTGTCCCTCTGGTCGTTTCACCTCACTCATAAGCTGAAGAATTGATAAATTATTTTATATACTTTTGGCTTAAATCGTCATCTTGTGTTTCACTTAGTTTCCAAGGCGTCAAAAAATCGATAGTTTTATGATAATTTTCGATATCAAAATCAAAAGTCGCCTGACCTTTAATAGCGACACGCCCTTCACAAATATGTACATACTGTTTTTTTTTTTTTAAACCTTTTGTTACTTGTCCGCTAAGTAAACTATTACAAATACAGTTCCCATTTAGACTGTTTAGCGTTTCCTAATGAATATAATATTAATAATATTGGGCTGAAGAACTCTCCTGCCTTGAAAGTTTCACTTACGGTCTTTAATCTTAAGTTTACATGACCTTTTTTTTCTTTGCATAGGTAGTTCTTCCATTATAAGGGTCGCAAGGTTCGAATTTTAAGTTTGTATAAAAAAATAACTACAAGCTTGCCATTAATATCATGGTATGGACGCAATGTTTTGTTCGTCAGGAAACAAGACCAAGTGATCTTGCCGGGTCCTCATATGGCTAACTAGAGCTTTGGGTCGTATGGACGTCCTTCCTGACACATGTCTCAGTGGCATAATGACTCGGTAACTAGAGCTTTTGGTCGTATGAGCTAGACCTGCCGATGACTTACCTGGCCACCACGTTAAGATAGCATTAAGTCATGTTGTCCACCGCCTCTGTTGTTGTTATTATTATTAGTAGAAGTATTACGAGTAGTAGTAGTAGTAATAATAGTAAAAACAGTAGTAGTAGTAATAATAGTAAAAACAGTAGTAGTAGTAATAATATGAATAGAAGCAGTATTAGATGTGCTGGTATTACTTATATGGTAGTAGTAGTAATAATAGTAGCAGTAGTTGTAGCTGATGTACATGGTGTTGCAATAGTAGTTGTAGCTGATGTTGTAGTAGTTGTAGATGTAGTTGTAGATGTGGTAGTTTTGTAATGGTTACAGAACATTGTATTATAACCTCGTACAATAGCAAGTGTTGGATCAAGGTCTTGAAGCAACACCAGTAAGGTCATCCACAACGACAGATATTTAAAATGCACAGACTTTATTATTATTATTGTCGCTGGGAGGAGCTGAAACTTAATGGATCCCACAGCGCCTTACAGGTAATTAGTCAGATTTGATCTGGGGAAGTGGAGGCGTGGCTCCAATTCCTTGAACCAAGAGTCCTTAGAGTGTTGCCAGATTCTGAAAGAAAAGTGTCTGTCATCTCGCAAAGAACACACTAATTTACATTATGTCTCACCGACACCTGGACTCTGTTCCACTTTCTCATCTACGTCTATCCTCTCTCATCTACTCCTACCCTGTCATCTACTTCCACCCTTTCTCATCTACTTCCATCCTCTCTCATGTACTCCCACTCTCTCACCTATTTCCACGTTTATATTGTGCTTCAGTTTTGATATATATTTTCCAGTTCTCAGCAGGGTTGTATATGAAAGTTCAAGGCTGAAGGATTTTTTTTTTTGGTCACCTGCCTTAGGCGCGTCTGAGTCAGGATTATTAGTTTTATAATTTTTTGTGTGTGCCTCTGTGAGGCTTGATTCCGTTCAGTGAAGTTGTGGGTGCTGCGCGGGCGGTGGCCAAAGGTCAGCACTGCTGTCTTACACTGACTTAGTCCTCAGCACTGCTGTTAGACTAACTTAGCCTTCAACACTGCTGTGTTGGACTAACCTAGCCGCGTGTCAACACACACAAGCATTATCTTGATCCAATAACTCCGAGGTAAATAAGATAATACTACCGAAGCGTCAATATTAGCCTCGAAGTAAATAGAAGAGTGCATGGAAGTACTTGTAATTACATGAAAACACCTCTTAAGTGGCGAATAGGAGCAATTCACCAGTATCAAGGCTCCGTCTTCTTCTGAAAGGAAAAAGTATGGCAGACGTGTAGGTAAAAAAGGAAAATGTCTCATTTGTATGCGTGAGAAGCCAAATGTTTGAATGTTGCATCTTGATCTGGGTGAGAGGCTCTTGATCCAAGGAATAGGAGTTACCTCTCCCTTGGATCAAACCTATTACTTCCTATTCCCCAGACTTTAGGATCCTTACGAGTTAAGCCCTTGGCTGCCTCTAGCTACAACAAGAATGAAGCTGGTGACAGAGGTGATGTTGCAGCAAGACTCAAGCTGGTGATAGAGGTGATGTTGCAGCAAGACTCAAGCTGGTGACAGAGGTGATGTTGCAGCAAGACTCAAGCTGGTGACAGAGGTGATGTTGCAGCAAACTAAGCTGTGACAGAGGTGATGTTGCAGCAAGACTCAAGCTGGTGACAGAGGTGATGTTGCAGCAAGACTCAAGCTGGTGACAGAGGTGGTGGTGCAGCAAGACTGAAGCTGGTGACAGAGGTGATGTTGCAGCAAGACTGAAGCTGCTGAAGGAGGTAATGTTGCAGCAAGACTGAAGCTGGTGACAGGTGATGTTGCAGCAGGACTCAAGCTGGTGACAGAGGTGATGTTGCAGCAAGACTGAAGCTGGTGACAGAGGTGATGTTGCAGCAAGACTGAAGCTGCTGACAGAGGTGATGTTGCAGCAAGACTGAAGCTGCTGACAGAGGTGATGTTGCAGCAAGACTGAAGCTGCTGACAGAGGTGATGTTGCAGCAAGACTGACGCTGCTGACAGAGGTGATGTTGCAGCAAGACTGAAGCTGCTGACGAGGTGATGTTGCAGCAAGACTGAAGCTGCTGACAGAGGTGATGTTGCAGCAAGACTGAAGCTACTGACAGAGGTGATGTTGCAACAAGACTGAAGCTGCTGACAGAGGTGATGTTGCAGCAAGACTGAAGCTGCTGACAGAGGTGGTGGTGCAGCAATACTGAAGCTGGTGACAGGTGGTGGTGCAACAATACTGAAGCTGGTGACGGAGGTGGTGGTGCAGCAATACTGAAGCTGGTGGAAGAGGTGGTGGTGCAGCAATACTGAAGCTGGTGACAGAGGCGGTGGTGCAGCAATACTGAAGCTGCTGACAGAGGTGATGCTGCAGCAAGACTGAAGCTGCTGACAGGTTATGTTGCAGCAAGACTGAAGCTGCTGACAGAGGTGGTGGTGCAGCAATACTGAAGCTGGTGACAGAGGTGGTGGTGCAGCAATACTGAACTGCTGACAGAGGTGGTGGTGCAGCAAGACTCATACTGGTGACAGGTGATCCTGCAGCAATACTGAACCTGCTGACAGAGGTGGTGGTGCAGCAAGACTCATACTGGTGACAGGTGATCGTGCAGCAATACTGAAGCTGGTGACAGAGGTGATGTCTTGTCTACGATCGTTGTATAGTGTGACCCTTGTTTAGGCAATAAAAAATAAATGACGAAAGGAACCTTTTATTTTTACGGCGTTGCATGCGGTTGAGCCTTTTATCTAGGCCTGAAGAAGTTAAAAGACTTTGCGGTGATATAAAAGGCTTTTGAGATTAACTGCTTATGTAGAACGGCATGAAGAAGGTAAGATGATAAATGTACAAATCTGCGATGAATGGAAGGTGTAGGGAGACCGCCGTCATTTTTGCTATCGTTATTACGGTTATTTATCGCCGCTGTTATTGTTATTGACATCGTTAATACTACTGTCGTTATAACGATGAAAACAGTCCTGGACGTGGTGTTGATTCACGAGACTATCCCTGCCATTCCCTGGTATCCAGTCTGGTTTTCTCACATTACCCGTAATGCTGTTTGACCCTTGAGGTTCTAGCGCTTTCCAAGGAATATTATAATTGTCAACACCAACATACCAACATAACAGTGAGAGATAGCACCAACATGGCAGTGAGAGATTGTCAGCACCAACATGAGAACGAGGTACTGTCAGTACCAACATGACAGTGAAAGATTGTCAGCACCAACATGAGAACGAGGTTCTGTCAGCACCAACATGGCAGTGAGAGTGTCAGCACCAACATAACAGTGAGTGTCAGCACCAACATGACAGTGAGAGAGTGTCAGCACCAACATGACAATGAGAGTGTCAGCACCAACATGACAATGAGAGTGCCAGCACCAACATGACAGTGAGAGTGTCAGCACCAACATGGCAATGAGAGTGCCAGCACCAACATGACAGTGAGAGAGTGTCAGCACCAACATGACAATGAGAGTGTCAGCACTAACATGACAATGAGAGTGTCAGCACCAACATGACAGTGAGAGAGTGTCAGCACCAACATGACAATGAGAGTGCCAGCACCAACATGACAGTGAGAGAGTGTCAGCACCAACATGACAGTGAGAGAGTGTCAGCACCAACATGACAATGAGTGTCAGCACCAACATGACAGTGAGAGAGTGTCAGCACCGACATGACAATGAGTGTCAGCACCAACATGACAGTGAGAGAGTGTCAGCACCAACATGACAGTGAGAGAGTGTCAGCACCAACATGACAGTGAGAGAGTGTCAGCACAAACATGACAATAAGAGTGCCAGCACCAACATGACAGTGAGAGAGTGTCAGCACCAGCATGACAGTCTTCACGACTCTTGACTTACAGAGCGAGTTGAACCAGGCCGGAGAAAGATAAAAAAAAAACTAACAATCAGCCTAGATCTACCAGGAATCTACTTTTCAAGGCTGGTGAAGGCCTCTTGATCGACTGATTGATTAATTGACTGACTGATCGATTTCCATAGCTCCGTGTGACCCTCCTATGAAGACTTAGGGGTTTCTTAAAGCTTATAGTAGTGAGGGGTGTGACGTGCACCGCCGTGGTTGCAGTGTCTTAATCTTGTGTACAATGCTAGCCAGTGATAACTCTGTACATCATGACTGCTAGTGATAACTCTGTACAACCTGACTGAAAGAAACAGTATTCGCTCGCGCCGCAAAAAACAACAACAACAACAGAAGACTGTACAGACATACTGTTACGTAACGGGGAACGGTAGATCCCGCTAACAGTGTTAGAGAGACGTTGGTGTGATTCAGATACGTTAAACAGGGAGAAAATTTGCATTCTGTCTTTTTCACTCACGTTGGAGCCTTTCAAGTGCTCCACGAAGCCTCATTGTGAATAACAAAGCTCCACTGTGGGAAAAAACTCGTAAAATAAAGCCTTCCCCCTTCTTGCTTAAAGTGTCTCAGAATTACAATACAGTTTGTTTACCTATGATACTGTCTCTAGGAGAGAGACGTCATTATTGTTGTCGTCTTGTTGAAACGTCCAGCCTCGTAGCTTTGTGTGTGTGTGTGTGTGTGTGTGTGTGTGTGTGTGTGTGTGTGTGTGTGTGTGTGTGTGTGTTTGTTTGTTTCCCAGTAATAGGTCGTTAACAGCAGCAACCACCCAGGGAGGGACGGAAGTCTGTTCAACAAGAATCCTGCTCTTTCCTGCCTCATAAACATGTAATGAAGCAGACAGGTCTTGCGAAACTCTCTTACGTTTAGCAATATATTCGCGAATATCTTATAATCACTACACTTGTGGGTAATCATACGATAATCAAACGGAATTTTGGAAACAGTTGATTTTGGTATGAGTGCCACGAGTCCAGTGGATTGCATTGCTCCCAGTCTCTCTCGTCTCTACATCTGCATTCCTGAAATTTACTTCCATGTGCTTCCTGACAGATCTCATTGCCTGCAATATTGTCTTTCCAGTATAAGAAGGCTGGTCTGAGACCAGGCCGAAGGTACCATAGTCTTCATAATGAACAGATAATAGCTCCTGAGCTTACGTTATGCCGCTTAATTCATAACTATATCCGCGGGAAATAAAAGATAACATGATGCAGAACAACTCGCCCAACTCTCCACATATTACGTAGCATGATCTACAAAGACAGTGTTCTGCGTATACTCGATACGTATATGGAACCTTCGGGTCAGTCATGTCTTTTGATCGACATACTCAACTGTTTCATCTCTTGTACAGATATAAAGTAGATGCGTTCTTCAACTTCGTGACATTTTGCGTAGACAGCGTGAACATAGCTGAGGATGGAACACGGGGAGAGTGCTAACGATGGGAGAGGATGAATGAAAGTGCGAGGAACAGAGGGAGAGCTGCACTCTAAACTGATGAAGAACACAGAAGGGGCAGGCATGTGTATATTGCTCAGTGAGCTGCTAAGAGACCAGGCGTCTGTTCAGTGAATGAGAGTGATAGCTGGTCTGGCTGTATTAAATGTTGCTTATTTTATCTCCAATATAGATACTTGTTGGGAGCAACACAACATACAAGAGATGTCATAAAAAAGCTGTCTGGCTTGCGTTGTGTTTGAGTGGCGGCCTTTGAAGCCCACAACTGTGAGCAGTAATCAACTTGTACTGACAGTTTGACCTATAGGCACTGTGACCACGTTGGTAAGCTTACTGCTGCTGCTGTGCTGCTGCTGACATGCTGCTGCTGATTGCGTTCAGTGCGCTGAGATTGCATTGCTGCAACTGATGTTGCCATGAAGATGCTGCTGCAGACATGCCGAGCCTTGCTAGATACGCTGCTAGCACTGCTATGCTTGCATCACTTGCTGCTGATATAGTATGTTGCTGCTGCTTTCTCTGCTAGTCTGTGTGCATGACTGCTACGAGTGTCTAAGCTGCTGCTTCTGCTGCTGTCTGCGCTGCTGCTGGCTCTGTCCAATAACTGTCCCCTGCTTTGCTCTGCGCTACTGGCTGCGTTGCACTGCGTGCTGCTGCCTGCTGTTGGTGCTGGCTGCTGCTGTGCTGTGCTGCTGCTGTTGCTCTTTGTTGTTGCTGCTGCTGCTGCATGCTGCACTGCTACTACTGCTGACGCTGCTAGCTACGCTGCTGGGCTTGCAACTGCATGTGCTGACTAGCTGCTGCTGTCTGCTGTGCTCTGCTGTGTGTCATGCTGGCTGCTGTGCTGACTGCGATGTTGTGCTGCTGCTCTCATTACTAGCTACTACTCTTCTTGACTAACTACACATACTACTACTTGCTGCTGCTGCTGCTTGCTGCTGATGCTGCTGCTGCTGCTGTCTGAACTGCGCATGCTGCTGCTGCTGCATGGCCATGCGTTGCTGCTGCTCACTGTGTCACTGCTGCCTGCTGCTGCTATCTGACACTGCTATGCTGTCGCTCTGCTGCTTGCTGCTGCACTGCTGGGTTTTCTTGCACTGCTGTGCTGTGCTGCTGCTGCTGCTTGCTACTCTAACTGTTTGCTGCTGCTGCTTCTGCTGCTGCACTGCTGCTTGCTGCTGCTGCTGTGCTGCCTGTTGCCATCGCTGCTGCTGCACTGTCACTGCTGTGCCTGCTGTCTGCTACTTCTCGTGCTGCTGCTGTTTGCTGCTGGCTGCTCGCTGCCGTGCTGCTGCTGCTGCACTGTTGCTGCTACTACTGCTGCTGCTGCTGCTGCTGCTCACTGCTGCACTGCTGCTGCTGCTGCATGCTGCTGCAACTGCTGTGCTGCTGCTGCTGTTGTGTGTGCTGCTTGTACTGCTGCTGCTGCTAGCTGCTGTGCTGCTGCTGCTGCTAGCTGACTACTGCTCTGCTAGCTACTACTCACTGCTCTGCTACTACTGCTGCTGCTGCTGACTGCTGCTGCTCTTCTGCTGCTTCTTCACTGCTGCTGCTGCCACTGCTGCACTGCTGCGCTGCCACTGCTCTGCTGCTTGCTGCCACTGCCTACTGCACTGCATGCTGCTGCCACTGCCACTGCTGTTTGCTGCTGCTGCACTGTACTGCTGCTGCTGCCGCTCTATGCTGCCTGCTGCTGCTGCTGCACTGCACTGCCCTGCTGCTGCTGCCACTGCCACTGCTGCTTGCTGCTGCCACTGCCACTGCTGCTGCTGCTGCTCTGCTACTGCTGCTGCTGCGCCACTCACTGCCTGCTGCTGCTGCCACTGCCACTGCTGCTGCTGCTGCCACTGCTCACTGCTGCTGCTGCTGCCACTGCACTGCGCTGCTGCATCACTGCTCTCACTGCACTGCTGCTGCTGCCACTTCACTGCTGCTTGCCACTGTTCTGTGTGCTGCACTTTTGTCTACTTGCTGCTGCTCAGCTGCACTGCTGCTGCTGCATTGTGTGCTGCTGCTAGCTGCTGCTGCTGCTGCTCTGCATGCTGCTGCTGCTGCCACTGCACTGCTGCTGCTGCTGCTGCTGCTGCTGCTGCGCACTGCCACTGCTGCTGTTGCCACTGTCACTGCTGCTGCCACTGTGTTCTGCTGCTTGCTGCTGCTGCTGCTGCTGCGCCACATGCCACTGCGCTGTGATGCCTGCTGCTGCCACTGCTGCACTGCTGCTGCTGCTGCCACTGCCACTGCTGCTGCTGCCACTGCCACTGCTGCTGCTGCCTGCTGGGTGCTGCTGCTGCTCTCTGCCACTGCTGCTGCTGCTGCCACTGCCACTGCTGCACTGCTGCATGCTGCCATGCGCCACTGCCACTGCGCTGCTGCCACTGCTGCTGCTGCCACTGCCACTGCTGCTGCTGCCACTCCTGCTGCTGCTGCCACTATGCTGTGCTGCACTGCTGCTGCTGCCACTGCACACTGCCTGCTGCTGCTGCTGCACTGCACTGCTGCTGTGGCCACTGCCACTGCTGCTGCTGACTGCTGCACTGTGCCCTGACTTGCTGCTGCTGCCTGCCACTGCTG
Source organism: Cherax quadricarinatus (assembly GCF_026875155.1). NCBI lineage: Eukaryota > Metazoa > Arthropoda > Malacostraca > Decapoda > Parastacidae > Cherax > Cherax quadricarinatus. Next base: position 24,264,060 of record NC_069421.1, on the reverse strand, counting down.
CTGATGCTGCACTGCCACTGCTGCTGCTGCCTGCTGCTGACTGGCTGCTGCCACTGCCACTGCTGCTGCGCACTGCTGCTGCTGATGCTGCCACTGCTGCTGCTGCCACTGCTGCTGCTGCCACTGCTGCTGCTGGCCACTTGCTGCTGCTGCCATGCTGCAATGCTGCTGCAGGGCTGCCACTGCCACTGCTGCTGCCACTGCCATGCTGCTGACTGCACTGCTCTGCTGGCATGCTGCTGCTGCTGCTGCCATCTGCTGCTGCTGCGCCACTGCCCTGCTGCTGAGTGCTGCCACTGCGCACTGGCTGCTGCCACTGCCTTGCTGCTGCACTGCAATGCTGCTGCGCTGCACTGCATGCTGCTGCTGCTGCTGCCACTGCTGCTGCTGCTGCCAATGCTGCTGCTGCGCTGCTGCCACTGCTGCTGCTGCTGCTGCTTGCTGCCATGCTCTCCCACTGCTGCTGCTGGCCACTGCCACTGCTGCCTGCCTGCTGCTGCTGCTTGCTGCTTCTCATGCTGCCACTGCCACTGCTGCTGATGCTGCCACTGCTGCTGCTGCCACTACCACTGCTGCTGCTGCCACTGCCACTGCTGCTGCTGCTGCTGCTGCTGCTGCTACCACTGCCACTGCTGCTGCTGCTGCTGCTACCACTGCCACTGCTACTGCTGCTGCTGCTGCTGCTGCTGCTGCTGCTACCACTGCCACTGCTGCTGCTGCTGCTGCTGCTGCTACCACTGCCACTGCTGCTGCTGCTACCACTGCCACTGCTGCTGCTGCTGCTACCACTGCCACTGCTGCTGCTGCTGCTTCCACTGCCACTGCTGCTGCTGCTGCTACTACTACTGTTGATGTCATGCTGACGCAGTTTTTAAGTCCGGTTTCTTCAGATTATTATCTCGGTTGACAGGTGGAAAGCGAGGATTCTGTTTATATGTGTAACTGCCTCTTGGAATGTGCCGGGGGTTGAACTCTAGCTCTTGAGCAAGCTTTTGAAGTTTCAGTCGATCTCTCATGTTTGAGTCCCTGCTTGGAAAATAATTCTTTCTACATGTGCTTTATTATTTTTTTGTCCTGAAGCACTGAACTAGTAGGGGTCACACGTCGCTTGGGAATGGAAGATAACCAAGTTTGATTGGAGGAGAGCGGGTAGATCCAATTCCCTTGGATCAAGAGCTCTATACAGTGCTTTGGGATTTCTCGTTTTGAGCTTCAGCTCTTGGGTCCTGTTGGATGACTTTATCTGGAATGATCTTACCTTATTTTTAAGCTGTGTAATGTAGATAAATGTAGATAAATGGTGTAGAGAACCGACAGGTTGATAAATTAGACACATGTGCAACACTTGGGTATCTTTACTGTGGAAACGTTTCACCACACAGTGGCTTTATCAGTCCTATACAAAGAAGAATAGTTAATATCAGAGGGAGAGGGAGGTAATCAGTCCCTCAGCCTGGAGTCGATTTCATCGATTACATGTTTGATTCTTCGGTATTGATTCTTACTGACCCCAGAAAGGTAGGATAACCGAAAGCTTTTTAATGAAATTAGCAAATTGGCAGCTACACATGTTAATAACACTTCGAACCATCTTCTTAGAAAGTTTGAAGCTGATCGGAAGAATTCGGAAGAAGCAATTATCCCAGTTTAACACATTTTGTTCATAATAACATGTTAAAAGTGTTAACCAACCACAACTAAAAAAAAAAAAAATTCTAATAAAAAAAACAAGTTGATTAAAAGTTTGAAGCCTAGTATCGCACGGAATAAAAAAAAAAAAAAAAAAAAGGCTGATGTTAGATATAACACGGTTAGTGTAGGTCCCAGGAAAGACCCTCGTGGAACTCTTGCTTCTTGTATATGTTAGATATAACACGGTTAGTGTAGGTCCCAGGAAAGACCCTCGTGGAACTCTTGCTTCTTGTATACGATCATTTTAAGAGTAGTTCCCTCTTCACAATTCTTTGCTTTGTAATGCTTAACCTCAAACACTCCTGTACTCATTATTTTCTACCTTTCCTGTTAATTTTCCTGGTTTTAGAGTTGTGTTTGTGAGCACATACATATGTGAGCCCTGGAAGTCAGGCATTAGAGAACATGTAAGCCAATATGGATTACGATAACTGGAAATGCTTAATGTTGAAGATAGGGTAAGGCAGCTGAAACCTTACTAGTAAATCTTACATAAATGTTGTGTTTATTGATTGTAAGTTCTCGTGGTATGATTTCAACACCACAGCTCAACCACTCAGTAATATGCAGGTCACTGAACCGATATAATCTCAATGTAATTTATTTGTAATTGGCCAATTCTTCACTCGCAAGCTGTCTCATGGTCTATATGATTTTAATGAATTATAAAAGCTATACTGACTTAAATTATATTCTAGGATTATATATAACTAGTAAGACTTATGATTAGTTTGTCCGAAATACAATTCGTATAATTAATAACTTTTTTTCGGAGTCTTATATTGTGTCAAATTATATCTGTATTATAATGAAACTTAAACTCAAAATATAAACATTTCGAGTGTTTACCTGATGTATTGATATGACTCCTAAGACATAATTTTAATTTTATATATATATATTTTTTTTAATTTCAAATCATGTTTTAAAAACTGCTGACAGTGTCCAGAACGTCTTGCTGTAAAATTTGTCAAGTAGAGGAAACAAAGCGAGTATGATGGTGAGACAAGTGTGACACAGTTGTGTAGTACCTACAGTGGGTGGCCAGAGACTTCTTACACCTACTGCACAACACTGAATGAGTGGAGTGAGGTGAGCGACCAGGTCTACCTGCCTAGAGGGTATTCCAGGGATCAACACCCCCGCGACCCGGTCCATGACCAGGCCTCCCAGTGGATCAGAGTCTCATCAACCAGGCTGTTACTGCTGGTCGCACGTAGTCCAACATACGAACTAGTCTCAGGATAAGTCAGTTTAGGTAAAGAACTAGGGACTGATTAATGAGGGAAGCCACAGAAAAGGAGGATTCTGGTTTCTTACACAATAAATATTCATTTAACTGTTTTATTAATTTTTTTTATGCTCATATAATTGTTTCATGTTTTGATTTATTTAGTTTATTTTCATTTAATTACTCAAGTGTTTTGATTACATTATTTACAGTCATGAGTGATTTTTACTGTATATAATAGTGAGGTCGCTGAAGGTGAGGTATTACAAGGATCTCAACAGAAATAAGTCACTTGACTTTGTGTGTTGTAAGGTAATCAGTGTAATTATTTAAATTAAACAAGCTTACTTAAATTGAAATTCATGCAACAAATATAATCTATACAATAAAGAACATTGTTATTGTCATCAGTGCCATCACTTTCCCTGTATATTTAGTATTTTTAATATAAACTTTTCTAGTTTATATTACTGTTTATATTACTATATCTCTTGTTTACAATACTTTTTTTACATATTTCCTGGTTTATGCCAGTAACAAGTATATTGTTTTCAATGCTGCTGGTATGTCATGGATTATTTTGGGTGTAAAGGGTTCAATACCACTCTTAGAGGATCAGTGAATCTGGTCACGAGCACAAGTTTACAGGAGACAGATTACACTCTTAATTGCCAGGTTGTGGTGGTACGCTAAGTAGGTCAATTCACATCACACTTTCTCAGTGAACTGCGTAACAAGGAATTGAGTTCAGTATTTTTTAATTCCTACTAATACTCACTTATATGTATTCACCTATTTATGGTTGCAAGCGTCGATTCATAGCTCCTGGCCCCGCTTCTTCACTGATCGCTACTAGGTCACTCTCCCTGCTCCATGAGCTTTATCAAACCTCGTCTTAAAACTGTGTATGGTTCCTGCCTCCACTACGTCACTTGCCAGACTGTTCCACATCCTGACAACTCTATGGCTGAAGAATTATTATTATTATTATAATCAAGGGGGAAGCGCTAAACCCGGAGGATTATACAGCGCCTGGGGGGGGGGATGTGGAAGGCATTCAGGCTTAATTCGGAGAACTGGAGCACAGATCCAATTCCCTAAATCAAGAGCCCCTCACCAACATCAAGGAACCTTCCTTGAGGGGCCTATGTCTGAAGAAATACTTCCTAACATCCCTTTGACTCATCTGAGCCTTCAGCTTCCAGTTGTCAGTTGTGACCCCTTGTTTCTGTGTCCCATCTCTGGAACATCCTGTCTCTGTCCACCTTGTCAGTTCTTTCCCCTAACCTTCCTGTCCTCCAGTGTCGTGTGTGTGTGTGTGTGTGTGTGTGTGTGTGTGTGTGTGTGTGTGTGTGTGTGTGTGTGTGTGTGTGTGTGTGTGTGTGTGTGTGTTGTCCCTGAGGTGTAGTGGAGCAAGAGCGTTAGTTAATTAAGCATCCTGAGATCTAACTTAGACAATGGCGCATCGGATTTCTTTAAGAGGTGTAGCCAACGACGGCTGTGGAGCGATCAAAATAGAGATGCTTACCTAACATGATGACAGTGACGCTGTGTTGCAGGTCCTACCCACTAACATGATGACAGTGACGCTGTGTTGCAAGTCCTACCCACTAACATGATGACAATGACTCTGTGTTGCAGGTCCTACCCACTAACATGATGACAGTGACACTGTGTTGCAGGTCCTACCCACTAACATGATGACAGCGACGCTGTGTTGCAGGTCCTACACACTAACATGATGACAGTGACGCTGTGTTGCAGGTCCTACACACTGGCATAATAACAGTGATGCTGTGTTGCAGGTCCTACACACTAACATGATGACAGTGACGCTGAGTTGCAGGTCCTACAAACAAACATGATGACAGTGATGCTGTGTTGCAGTTCCTTCCCACTAACATGATGACTGACGCTGTGTTGCAGTTCCTACCCACTAACATGATGACAGTGATGCTGTGTTGCAGGTCCTACCCACTAACATGATGACAGTGACGCTGAGTTACAGGTCCTACACATAAACATGATGACAGTGACGCTGTGTTGCAGGTTCAACCCTCTAACATGATGACAGTGACGCTGTGTTGCAGGTCCTACCCACTAACATGATGACAGTGACACTGTGTTGCAGGTCCTACCCACTAACATGATGACAGTGACACTGTGTTGCAGGTCCTACCCACTAACATGATGACAGTGACACTGTGTTGCAGGTTCTCCCCATTAACCTAAAACTAATTAATAGTTTATCAGTTTCCAATTTTTTACTTTCCACTACCATTAGAACCATTGAAAATAGTTCGTCAAGGACACTTTCTTATTTGTCTTTATATCCTGTTCTGTTTTTGAGTATTTCAACACATTTTTTCACAGTGTGTCTCTCCTCTTCTAATACGACCGATGGAATCCTTTTCCTTATTACGCAAGAGTTGTAGGATTTTTTTAAAATTCATTAAGAATCTTAGCTGAATTTCTAGTTGGTTTAGTCCAGCTAACAATACAATGTTAATGTGACTCACGGAATCGAAATAACAAGATTGCAAACAATTCACACAACAGATTTTTTTACTAGCTTTTTCGACCTCCTCGGTAATATTTCTTTTCTTGGTAACGGTGGTTTTGTTTGCCAGAAACCTAGCCGGGAAAAATAACAAATAAAAAACTTTAGTGCCACGTGGAAAACATTATAATTGACAAAGTTTCGCTTTGTTTACAAGGCTTTGTTTATAAGTTTTTTTTTTTTTTTAAGTTTTTTTTTTTTTAACCAAGTCAGTAGAGAACACGCGAAGTACAGAATTTACGTGTAATAATGGTGGTAGAATTACCGACAATATGTTAGATAAAAAGACATATGTGTGACTATTGCAGCATTTTATTGTGGCAACGTTTCGCTCTCCAGGAGCTTTATCAGTCCGTCTCATTAGTTACACTTTTGTCCTTTTACCTAACAGAGTTTATTTTTAAAAACTCTGTTTTACGTGTTTTATACCATTATCTGACAGTGAGGAACGAGCGCCTGATATGCATATGTTAGTCTGTATCAATGTTGTAAGATACCGGAGTTCTATGTTTAGAAAAAGTGCATAGGGTTTGCTCATTGGCATATCTTCATTGTGGGAAATCGTTGTTGGAGGTCTATCAGAGAGACTTTCAAGTGCGTTTTACTTGTCTTTGTCACGCCAGTGAATTATATTACCTTTGTCCTTCTATATAACAGAGTTTATGTGATATAAACCTGGTTTATCACTGTGTCTTTCTAAAATACTGACAAGTCACAATCACGTTCCTTTATTACTGACATATGATTATGTTCCTTCATTATTCAATGCCACTTTCTGCCTATATGAAAACTGACGCGGTTTGCCAGTGTCTGCTAGGAAAAGGTGACACTTTACGCTCATTATTGAAACTGCCTCATTTAACTGTTCTCATTATGACAATGACACTTACTTCTTTTTTCACTGTCTTTACTGTTCCTTCATTAAATTAAATGCTTACCTTTCCCATTATTACATATAACTGCTGTTGTCCTGAATTAACAAACTGACATTTCTACTGCTCTTTCTATATGACAATCTTACCACTTCACTGTTCTTTCATTATGACAAACTGACCACTTTCATGTTCCTTATTATTTGACAAACTGACCACTTTACTGTTCCTTTATTATTGACAAACTGACCACTTTACTGTTCCTTCATTATTGACAAACTGACCACTTTACTGTTCCTTCATTATTGACAAACTGACCACTTTACTGTTCCTTCATTATTGACAAACTGACCACTTTACTGTGCCTTTATTACTGACACACTTGACCGCTTAATTGTTCCCTAGAGTCCTTCGAGCCTGACCAAATATTCCTTAAAGACTGACAAGCATCGACGCAAAGTAATAGTAAGCGAAAGAATTTAGAATTTGATACATATATATCAAAGTCACTTTCAAAAATAATGCTGCAACATTTTTGAGGTGGTGACGCAAGTATACAGAGACCCGGTGGAGAACAATTTCAACAATGATTCTTATAGAAATATTAAAAAAATAAATTCCACTCATAGTCCACTTCAGTCCACTTCGCTGACCTGGTGAACACCTGAACACTCACTAAAACAATGGAACCTCGTCACTGTAATACGCAATTGTTAAATTTTGTTCTTAGTGAAACTGAAGATATATTATATAAAATATATATAATATATATATATTATAATATATATATATATATATATATATATATATATATTATTATATATATATATATGTATTATGATATATATATATGATATTATGTATTATATATATATATATATATATATATATATATATATATATATATATATATATATATAAATTTATATATAAAATATATCTTTTGGTGCAAATATTTAAAATTTTTAATTACATTAATAAAAATATATTTAAATATATAAGAAAAATTTTATGATATAGATTAAATTTATAAATAGTTTTCTAATTAATTTTTATATATATAATATATATATATATATATATATATATATATATATATATATATATATATATATATATATATATATATATATATATATATATATATATATACGTTTATATCCATAATAATTATAATAATAATTAATAATAATTCGGTTGTTAGGAACACTTGAGGACGTAGAAGAACAATAGTCTGTGTAATATATTATAGATTAGTGTCCACACTGGGCCTTTTACACACAATGTACCGTAGATTCGAGTCCACATTCTTCACAATATGTGTTCGTCTAGTGTTCCTTCTTTGTTTATTACTTCCTCTGATGTGACAAACATTATGAATTTGTTTCACTATGTTGATTCCTCACGGGAATGAAAAGAATTAATGTGTTTGACAAAGGTCAGCCAGTCTAAAGCCCTCTTCTCCATCTCTCTCTCCCTCTCTCTTCCTCTCTCTCCCTCTCTCTCCTCTCTCTCCCTCTCTCTCCCTCGTTCCTGTGTCGCCTCCTCCCCCGTTCGTGTCTCCAGGTGCCCAGCTGCCCAGGGGTAGACCTTGAATCGCTGTTATAACTGTGTATTACCCAGTATGATCTCTCTCTCTCTCTCTCTCTCTCTCTCTCTCTCTCTCTCTCTCTCTCTCTCTCTCTCTCTCTCTCTCTCTCTCTCTCTCCTCTCTCTCTCTCTCTCTCTCTCTCTCTCTCTCTCTTTTCTTTACACAGGGTTTGACAAGGTTAGTTTAAGGATGTATTTTAATTTGTAACACTGAAATATTTCTCTTTCTCTCTCTGTCTTTACAAAAGGTTTTTACAAGGTTAGGTTGAGGGTTCCAAACTTTATTTACAAGCTAAGAGATGTTACCAGCATCTCTCTCTCTCTCTCTCATACACACACACTGTCCCTGCGTTTTATCTCCTTCCTCTAACTCGCCTCACTGTTCCTTCTTTCTCTTCTGAACAAGATTGCATCACCAGCTCACTCAAGGTTATCTGACAACAGCAAACACCAAACCTCTGGTGTCCCTGGCAGGCTTCACCAAGGCCGCCTCTCTGACCTTGTAACCATCACAGAAGTTTCCATAAGGTCACCTCTGACCTCGTAATCATCGCTGGGGTTTCCATAAGGTCACCTCTCTAACCTTGTAACCATCGTAGAAGTTTTTATAAGGTCACCGGTATGACCTTGTAACCATCACTGGGATTTCTATAAGGTCACTTCTCTGACCTTGGAACAATCACAGAAGTTTCCATAAGGTCACGTCACTTCTCTGACCTTGTAACCATGACTGGAGTTTCAGTAAGGCCGCCTCTCTGGCCTTGTAACCATCACAGAAGTTTCAGTAAGGTCACCAGAATGACCTTGGTACCATCAGAGGTTTCCATAAGGTGACCTGTGTGACCTTGCAACCATCACTAAGCTTTCCATAAGGTCACTCGTTCATTTCTTAGACCTTGGCACGAACAATAAGGCTGTCTTGAGGCCGATGGACTTCAAGACCTTTCTTGACATACTGACTAATACCTCGAGTTTCAAGGCTTAGAATCAACATGACTCTCAAAATCTAATTGTTATTCTTGCCACCAGTCCACTCTTTCAAAATTTAATTGCCTTTACCACCAGTCAACTCTTTCAAAATCTAATTCTTTGCCACCAGTCCACTCTTTCAGTAAAAAGGAGACAGTAGAGATAAACTGATAATGAAAGGAAGACGGCAGATCCAATGATCTTAAATCTTCTTGTGTCGAAAGACGCTGTCACTCTTGTTCTTTTCTCTCGGACAAGCCAGCCCATGGACAAGCCAGCTCATGGACAAGCCAGCACATGGACAAGCCAGCTCATGGACAAGCCAGCCCATGGACAAGCTAGTCCATGGACAAGCCAGTCCATGGACAAGCCAGCCCATGGACAAGTCAGCTCATGGACAGGCCAGCCCATGGACAAGCCAGCTCATGGACAAGCCAGCCCATGGACAAGCTAGTCCATGGACAAGCCAGTCCATGGACAAGCCAGCCCCATGGACAAGCTAGTCCATGGCAAAGCTAGTCCATGGACAAGCCAGCCCATGGACAAGCCAGTCCATGGACAAGCCAGTCCATGGACAAGCAGTCCATGGACAAGGCAGCCCATGGAAAAGCAGTCCATGGACAAGCAATCAATGGACAAGGCAGCCCATGGACAAGCAGTCCATGGATAAGCAGTCCATGGATAAGCAGTCCACGGGAAAGCCAGCCAGGGACGAGGCAGCCCATAGGCAAGCCAGCCAGGGACGAGGCAACCCATGGGCAAGCCAGCCAGGGACGAGGCAACCCATGAGCAAGCCAGCCAGGGACGAGGCAGCCCATGGACAAGCCAGCCAGGGACGAGGCAGCCCATGGACAAGCCAGCCAGGGACGAGGCAGTCCCATGGACAAGCCAGCCAGGGACGAGGCAGCCCATGGACAAGCCAGCCAGGGACGAGGCAGCCCATGGACAAGCCAGCCAGGGAGGAGGCAGCCCATGGACAAGCCAGCCAGGGACGAGGCAGCAAATGGACAAGCCAGCCAGGGACGAGGCAGCCCATGGACAAGCCAGCCAGGGACGAGGCAGCCCATGGGCAAGCCAGCCAGGGACGAGGCACCCCATGAGCAAGCCAGCCAGGGATGAGGCAACCCATGGACAAGCCAGCCAGGGACGAGGCAGCCCATGGACAAGCCAGCCAGGGACGAGGCAGCCCATGGACAAGCCAGCCAGGGACGAGGCAACCCATGGACAAGCCAGCCAGGGACGAGGCAACCCATGGGCAAGCCAGCCAGGGACGAGGCACCCCATGAGTAAGCCAGCCAGGGACGAGGCAACCCATGAGCAAGCCAGCCAGGGACGAGGCAACCCATGAACAAGCCAGCCAGGGACGAGGCAACCCATGAGCAAGCCAGCCAGGGACGAGGCAACCCATGAGCAAGCCAGCCAGGGACGAGGCAGCCCATGGGACAAGCCAGCCAGGGACGAGGCAGCCCATGGACAAGCCAGCCAGGGACGAGGCAGCCCATGGACAAGCCAGCCAGGGACGAGGCAACCCATGAGCAAGCCAGCCAGGGACGAGGCAACCCATGAGCAAGCCAGCCAGGGATGAGGCAACCCATGAGCAAGCCAGCCAGGGACGAGGCAGCCCATGGACAAGCCAGCCAGGGACGAGGCAGCCCATGGACAAGCCAGCCAGGGACGAGGCAACCCATGGACAAGCCAGCCAGGGACGAGGCACCCCATGAGCAAGCCAGCCAGGGACGAGGCACCCCATGAGCAAGCCAGCCAGGGACGAGGCACCCCATGAACAAGCCAGCCAGGGACGAGGCGCCCCATGAGCAAGCCAGCCAGGGACGAGGCAGCCCATGGGCAAGTCAGCCAGGGACGAGGCAGCCCATGGACAAGCCAGCCAGGGACGAGGCACCCCATGAGCCAGCCAGCCAGGGACGAGGCAGCCCATGGTCAAGTCAGCCAGGGATGAGGCAGCCCATGGGCAAGTCAGCCAGGGACGAGGCACCCCATGAGCAAGCCAGCCAGGGACGAGGCACCCCATGAGCAAGCCAGCCAGGGACGAGGCACCCCATGAGCAAGCCAGCCAGGGACAGGGCACCCCATGGCACCAGCCACCAGGGACGAGGCAGCCCATGGCAAGTCAGCCAGGGACGAGGCAGCCCATGGACAAGCCAGCCAGGGACGAGGCACCCCATGAGCAAGCCAGCCAGGGACGAGGCACCCCATGAGCCAGCCAGCCAGGGACGAGGCAGCCCATGAGCCAGCCAGCCAGGGACGAGGCAGCCCATGGGCAAGCCAGCCAGGGACGAGGCACCCCATGGGCAAGCCAGCCAGGGACGAGGCACCCCATGAGCCAGCCAGCCAGGGACGAGGCACCCCATGAGCCAGCCAGCCAGGGACGAGGCAGCCCATGGGCAAGCCAGCCAGGGACGAGGCAACCCATGGACAAGCCAGCCAGGGACGAGGCAGCCCATGGACAAGCCAGCCAGGGACGAGACAACCCATGGGCAAGCCAGCCAGGGACGAGACAACCCATGGACAAGCCAGCCAGGGACGAGGCAGCCCATGGAAAAGCCAGCCAGGGACGAGACAACCCATGGGCAAGCCAGCCAGGGACGAGACAACCCATGGACAAGCCAGCCAGGGACGAGGCAACCCATGGACAAGCCAGCCAGAGACGAGGCAACCCATGGACCAGCCAGCCAGGGACGAGGCAGCCCATGGGCAAGCCAGCCAGGGACGAGGCAGCCCATGGCAAGATGGTGTATACTAACACACTGCAAGAGTAACTTGTGTGTTTTAAACGATTTACACACAAACACAATACTTAAAACACAATTTTACGCTATTTTTACACAATCGTTAACAATTTTACAAACATACAACGTCTTACACATCTTAAAAATTCGGCACATATCCTCAAAAAGCAACACAAATAATAAAAACATAATCATAAATAGTAAATCGATCACAAAGGACGCTTCCGAAAAAAACTATAATGAAAAAAATAATCAATGAAATAAGAAATTATACATGCGAGGGGGATAACAACAATTCGGGGAAGATCTTCCAGATGTACGGCAAAAGCACTTCTTGAGTTACGAGCGTAACTGTTAGCGTACGATCGTAACTATTAATGTACTATCGTAACTATTGACATACGATCGTAACTATTAACGTACGATCCCACAATTCAAGGAGATACAATTCTAGAGTGAGGTTGACATTAAACACAAAACCCAACCAAATTTGTTTTAAAAATATATATATAGAGTCGTGGCACTGATAATGGTCCAGAAAGAAGCGAAACATCGAAGATTTCCTCTCTAACCACGGCACTGTTATTCTACAGTGGTAAATAACCTTAATTTTTTGAAGGGGTGGACCGGTGAGCCAGCGGAAGGCCTCGGTCAGATGACCTAAAGCTCCAGCCGAGGGTCATCATATGACCCACGTCAGGAAATACTTGTCCTGTTTCCTGACAAACATTACCTAACTCACAGTCGTAAAGGAAATCTGGGTTAAGTGGATACAGTTATAACTCGGGAATGCAGTCTTGAAAGGCTGTGATAACTGGGAAAATGCAAGTTTGCAGTTGGGTTTTGAGAACTGGGAAAATTACAGGTACCTGAGGAGGGCGCTTGATAAGTAGGAAAATTCGGTCTGGTGAGGTCCCGGTCCTCGATAAGGAAAAAAATCCTCTCGGAGGAAAAAAGAAAAAAAAAAATTGTGTGAGTGTACTCACCTAGTTGTGGTTGCAGGGGTCGATTCATAGCTCATGGCCCTGCCTTTTCACTGGTCGCTACTAGGTCTATTCTCTTCCTGCTTCATGACCTTTTCATATCTCTTCTTAAAGCTGTTTATGGATCCTGCTTCCACTACATCACTCTCCAGACTATTCCACTTCTGACAAATCTGTGTCTGAAGAAATACTTCCTAACATCCTTGTGACTCCTATGAGTCTTCAACTTCCAATTGTGACCCCTTGTTGCTGTGTCCCATCTCTGAAACATCCTGTCTCTGTTCACCTTGTCAATTCCTCTCAGTATTTTATATGTCGTTATCACGTCTTCCCTATCCCTCCTGTCCTGTAGTGTCGTCAGGTGGCGTGTGTGTGTGTGTGTGTGTGTGTGTGTGTGTGTGTGTGTGTGTGTGTGTGTGTGTGTGTGTGTGTGTGTGTGTGTGTGTGTGTGTGTGTGTGTGTGCACTCACCTAGTTGTGGTTGCAGGAGTCGATGCATAGCTCCTGGCCCCGCCTCTTCACTGTCCGGTACTGGGTTACTCTCCCCGCACCATGAGCTTTATCATACCTCTGCTTAAAGCTATGTATGGATCCTGCCTCCACTACATCGCTTCCCAAACTATTCCACTTCTTCACTACTCTGTGACTGAAACATTCCTTCTAACATTCTGTGCTTCAGTTTCAACTTGTTCCCTTTGCTGTGTTCCATCTGTGTGTGTTCATGTGTGTGTTGTGGTGTGTGTGTTGGTGTGTTGTGTGGTGTGTGTGTGGTGTGTGTGTGTAATGTCACGGTGTGGGATGTCCCTCACCTCCGTGTATCAAATCCAGATTTCTTCCAGAGCTTCCCTTATCTTAGGCATCATATGGTGTTCGTTTTTTCCTAGCTTTTTCATTGTTTCCACGTCTTCGTCCTCATCTGTCCTCATCCACGTTTGTTCAGGTCCGTTCCATGTCCTCTCCAGTCTCACGTCTTATCCACTGTCAGTGCCTTCATGTCTATCACGTTTCGACGTCCTCATCCATGTCTTCATCCCGT
>NC_069421.1:24227881-24245381 GCF_026875155.1 Cherax quadricarinatus | reverse complement strand
AGCTTTAGCCACCAAACCACTTTTAACAGTATAGATGCCAGTGATACTTGTCTGTATAATTTAGTGTCACTTGTCCATTTCCTTACTTGTATATTTAAAGACTTAAGTTTACAGTCTCACAGCTCTCCGGTAGCTTTCCCGTCTCTGATGACATGTAAACCATAGACAGGGTCACGGAGTTCGTCCATTTCTTTTAGTATCCATGGTTATATACCGTCAAGGTCCCAGGACTTTTGATAGGCTCAACTCTCTTAGTAGTTCCGTTGCTTCCTCGTATGTGTGTGTGTGTGTGTGTGTGTGTGTGTGTGTGAAGGGTGGGAAAGTTAGAGGAAAGACAGGTTCGTGGTCGTCTCTTGGTCGAACCAAAACCTTTTCGAACAAGAAATAAAAATTTATCAGTGCCTCTCACCATCACCCATCACCACCACCCCTCACCCTTCACCATCACCCCTCACCATCACCCTCACCATCAACACACTACATACAACTAGACCGTTTATTAATACAACAGAATTGTAATATTGAGGTCAGTCTCATTATAAGATTATTATTAGCGACAAACAAGTCCCTTTGACGTAAAGCTCAGGAAAAAAAGTTGTTCCTGCAACGAGAGACGGGATGCTGGGGTGGTGAGAGACGGGATGCTGGGGTGGTGAGAGGCGGGATGCTGGGGTGGTGAGAGACGGGATGCTGGGGTGGTGAGAGACGGGATGCTGGGGTGGTGAGAGACGGGATGCTGGGGTGGTGAGAGACGGGATGCTTGGGTGGTGAGAGACGGGATGCTGGGGTGGTGAGAGACGGGATGCTGGGGTGGTGAGAGACGGGATGCTGGAGTGGTGAGAGACGGGATGCTGGGGTGGTGAGAGACGGGATGCTGGGGTGGTGAGAGACGGGATGCTGGGGGTGGTGAGAGACGGGATGCTGGGGTGGTGAGAGACGGGATGCTGGAGTGGTGAGAGACAGGATGCTGGGGTGGTCAGAGACGGGATACTGGGGTGGTCAGAGACGGGATGCTGGGGTGGTGAGAGACGGGATGCTGGGGGTGGTGAGAGACGGTATGCTGGGGTGAATAGGGTCTGAGGAAAAGATATGGATGATCGGATGTTAGAGATTCTCAGGAGATGCCGGATGCTTAGACAGGTGAAGTTCCCTGATGCAAGAAATCTTAGCGTCTGAGATAGCCATCTTATTACTATTTTTATTGAAATTATTGGCTGTTATAGATGCATGTTCCTAATAAAGACCTGTATAGTGGAACCTTACAAAAATACCTGCTCTTGCGAACTTGCCATATCATTAGGAACTAAAATTAATATATTAAACATTGTAAGGGTAAAGCTAGACGTATCACTCTTAATTCCACCACGAATGCAAGAAAAGGTAAACCAAATTAATTTGACAACAAAGACAGTGTGAGACGGGAGAGAACGTTAAGGCAGTGGCCGGGTGAATGTGTGTGTGTGCTTACAGGAAGTAACTCTCTGGGTCACTCGGATCATTAAGACACCTTGCTTTAAGAGCTACGTTGACCTTTCTTAGGTCTGTCATTGTCACTTTCTTTAATGCATCCTGGAAGGAGCGATTCTTCTGTGACTACATCACTCAGAATACTTCCAGCTTCTCCCTATTTCCATAATCTCTAATTTATTTCCGTAATGTTTAACTCGATTATTTTTTTTAGCCAAGAGCCCGTCCCTAGTAGTTGAATTTCTTCTAACGTTCTGAAGCACTGGAGGTAGAGGAGTCGGAGGTCTTGGCGGTACCATCATCACCACCATCACCAATCACCACCCCCATACACCATCACCAAACCACCCCAAACACCACCCCCAAACACCATCACCAAACACCACCACCAAACACCATCACCAAACACCACCACCAAAACACCATCACCAAACACCACCACCAAAACACACCATCACCAAACACCACCACCAAACACCATCCCCCAAACACCATCACCAAACACCACCACCAAACACCACCACCAAACACCCACACCAAACACCACCACCAAACACCACCACCAAACATCACCACCAAACACCACCCCAAACACACCACCAAACACCACCCCCAAACACCATCACCAAACACCACCCCCAAACACCACCCTCAAACACCACCACCAAACACCACCACCAAACACCACCCAAACACCATCACCAAACACCCCAAACACCACCACCAAACACCATCACCAAACACCACCACCAAACACCATCACCAAACACCACCACCAAACCACACCAAACACCACCCAAACACACCTCAAACACACACCAAACACCCCAAACACCACCCCAACACCACACACCCAAACACACCAACACCACCCAAACCACCAACACCACCACAAAAAAACACCACCAAACCACACAACACACACCCATTATTTTCATGTTTCCTGAAGTGTCATGACTAGCGACAATCGCATGTTGAATACAAAAGTGATAGTGGAGGGGCACGTGGGTGATTACCTGTCTGGTCTCTGCTTATGTCTCGGGATGATCCCTCTCACTCTCTCTCTCTTTCTTTCTCTCTGTCTCTCTGTCTCTCTGTCTCTCTCTGTCTCTCTCTGTCTCTCTCTGTCTCTCTCTGTCTCTCTCTCTGTCTCTCTCTCTCTCTCTCTCTCTCTCTCTCTCTCTCTCTCTCTCTCTCTCTCTCTCTCTCTCTCTCTCTCTCTCTCTCTCTCTCTCTCTCTCTCTCTCATCCCCCAGATATGCTTCGTAATCGCGTTATTTCTAAAATAAATTCTCATTTGAGGGATGGAGGCAGTGTCCACTGTGTTGTGTCATTCAGATCTTGATTCACCTGAGAAAAACTAGTCTTTTTCAATATTTGACTTTCAGTTTTGTGAATAAACATTCATCAAGGCTCCTGGCGTCAAGATTGTGGGGTGAGGGAGCGTGGGATTGAGTGAGGGAGCGTGGGGCTGGGGTGGGGGATTGTTGGGGTGTTATAGAGCTGGACCCATTTGTGGTGCACACGCACACAGACACCCCTCCCCACACACACGAGTGTCTCACAACACTGCACACATTCCATCGCTATTTAGCGCGGTGTTCTGCACTGGTTGTGAGTGGCACTTGTCACGCTGTACTCAGGTACCACCACCACCACCTTGCATCACTTACCACTATTCCCATTGCTGGGTGAACACGGCTGATGGATAAAATCGCGTATCTCAGAAATCATTGTGTAATGCCTGACGGTCAGTCTATTGTCTAATAAATTAACCCTTCCCCATTTCTCCCCTTCCACTCTTTCCCACTTCTTCCCTTTCTTTTCCCCTCCCACCAAAACGCATCCAACCTTCCTTCCCCTCCACCTCGCAATAAACGCCAAACCCTCAGGTATGAGGGTTGAACACAAGGTAACCAGCACATAATGTACTATAAGAGACTATAAATGATTACATATCTCCTAGCTAAGGAGTGAATGTCACCTAGCTAATGCGTGAATGTCACCTAGCTAATGAGTGAATGTCACCTAGCTAAGTAGTGATTGTCATCTAGGTAAGGGGTGAATATCTCCTAGCTAAGGGGTGAATATCTCCTAGCTAAGGGGTGAATGTCTCCTAGCTAAGGGGTGACTGTCTCCTAGCTAAGGGTTTCTTTCTCAAGGACTTTCATTTTCTCTGTTCTACGCTTTCTCATTATCATCATTGAGGTTTTTGTACTCAAAAACCAGGTCGAGTTACTCGAAAAATAAGACAAAAAGGAATTAATATATACACATAACCAGCACATAGGAGAGAGAAACTTGCTACGACTTTTCGATCCGACTTGGTCCATTTACAAAGTGACTTTATAAATGGTCCAAGTCGGACCGAAACGTCGTCGTACGTTTCTATCTATCTCTTAAGTGCTGGTTATTTGTGTATTGTTCCAGTCACGGTATTGTGCCCTTTTGTTCTTTATGAATTAATGTATAATTTTTAAGGATTCCATCACACGCTGAATTGTTCCTTATTGGTAAGTTGATAAGTTAGTCAAAATACCCTGATGGAAAATGTAAAATATAACTATGATATTAGAAACAATGTTAGGAGAGAAGTAAATAATGAAAGTGATTGTCTTAGGAATGAAGTTAGAAGCCTGAATAGATCTGTCGCCCACTACGGTAACGAATGTAGATAATCATGTGTACGGAGTAACTTCCAGTGTGTGTGCAGTTGGACTGAAGTTGTAAAGAAGACTAAGCCAGGCTTAGGCTTCTTTACAAGTGCAGACACACAGATGATGATCAGAATAAATATATATTATGTGGTCGGACCTATGGTCACTATCTTGAACAATTGTGCGTTTTATTGGCCACTTATTTGAGGAATATAGAGATATACAGTATAATGGCCTACGTGATGTGTGAAGGTATTTTATTAATAAAAATAAAATACCAGGCATATTAAACAAATACTCCAGAAAATACTTTAGATACTTCAGCTCCATGAAGCTGAACTCTTCTTCA
This sequence comes from Cherax quadricarinatus, assembly GCF_026875155.1. NCBI lineage: Eukaryota > Metazoa > Arthropoda > Malacostraca > Decapoda > Parastacidae > Cherax > Cherax quadricarinatus. The sequence goes on along the minus strand of NC_069421.1, from coordinate 24,240,908 downwards.
GGCTGAGGGACTGACCACCTTGTTTCAGACGATGGAGCTGAACTCTTCTCCAGGCTGAAGGACTGACCACCTTGTTCCAGACGATGGAGCTGAACTCTTCTCCAGGCTGAAGGACTGACCACCTTGTTCCAGACCATGGAGCTGAACTCTTCTCCAGGCTGAAGGACTGACCACCTTGTTCCAGACGATGGAGCTGAACTCTTCTCCAGGCTGAAGGACTGACCACCTTGTTCCAGACCATGGAGCTGAACTCTTCTCCAGGCTGAAGGACTGACCACCTTGTTCCAGACGATGGAGCTGAACTCTTCTCCAGGCTGAAGGACTGACCACCTTGTTCCAGACCATGGAGCTGAACTCTTCTCCAGGCTGAAGGACTGACCACCTTGTTCCAGACCATGGAGCTGAACTCTTCTCCAGGCTGAGAGACTGATCACCTTGTTCCAGACCATGGAGCTGAACTCTTTTCCAGGCTGAGGGACTGACCACCTCAAATACTATTTCTCCAAGGTTGATAGACTGATTACAACATCTTCACTTCACTACTACAACTACTGCCTCTGTATTTGACTGAAGAAGTCTAGTTTTTAGGCGAAACGTTTCATCAACAAAAACACCCGAGTTCTGGATATTTGGTGAGAATTTAAGAAGTCACTCGTGGCGAAACGTTTCCTTCAGTAAATGTCCTGAGCTATACACGAGTGACCTTTTCTCCAGTAAGGTTCACTTTGTGAAAAAAGTAAAAAAAAAAAAAAAAAAAAAAAAGAAAAACGAAAAAAATAGTGACGTGCTCAGATTTTTTAAAGTATATTTTACAACAGGGTCACTGTTGGCACGATACCGTTGTAATTAACGGCTGTGAACAGTTGCTCATGTGTGACGGCAGGATGCTCAATTCAACATGGCGGCGGGGAAGAGGAGGATGGCGGGAGGAGGGGGGTCGTATTTTTAATATTTTTGCTAGGGGGTTAATATGCTAATGTGTGGCCGAGGTTAGGCATAACTCAAGTGTGACAAAACCACTTCACTAAAATACACCCGAAGTGGTCAGGCCACTTAATCTTTCTTGCGTCTTTCTTCCTGTCTACCCCTCAACCTAAATTTTGGCTGCCCTATCCTTGCCCAGACCATTCACTGCCCACTCTTGCCCTCTCTCTCTCTCTCTCTCAAGACCTATGAATAAAAATACAAACCGGTTCACAAATAACCCGCACTTCGGAGAGCAACTTTACGACGGTATTTCGCCGCGTCCTGGAACGCTGTCAGGTCGTAAGTGAGGCGAGAAAAGTAGAGAAGTCCGCTTTATTTCTGAATTGTTCCAGCCACGATATTTTTCGCTCTCAAAAAAAAAAAAAAAAAAAAAAAAAACATGTTGGACTACAAACTGCTGCAAGAAAGCTAGCTTACATAGTTCGGTTAGGTGAGGCGGATACTAAAACTAGGTGAAGTTAGGTTTCTTAGGTAATATTATTCACCTCTTTCTGTAGCACAGTGTAGCCAACAGCTACAAAAATCATGCAGAGCTGTATGATCCTTATGGGTTTAGCGCCTAGTTATGATAATAATAATAATAATAATAATAATAATAATAATAATAATATTATAAATACCATAAGGGGGGGGTCCGTCATCAACGTTTTTTCTAAAAAAATTTTTAGTATATAAGAAAAAAATTAATCCGATGGTTCTCATTTTGTGTGAGATGTTTCCAATTATTTTTTATATTTTGTATATATGTGAATGTGTTTTTATGTTGCACGAGTTGGCAATGTTTTCTTAATAGTTTTTTATCAGTCACGTCTGCAAAAAAAAAGACATGAGAGTCAAGTGTCCTCGTCTACCAGGAAATCGTACTCATTCTTTTCACGTTTAGCGTTTTTTTTTATACTATACCGAGCGTTTTCCAAACTTCATTTAATCGTTTTTTGTTTCAACACTCAGCGTGTTCACTTTACTAATCGCTCTGAGTGTTTATTATGATGTTGAACGTGAGATTTCACAATGTGGATTCCTGCCCACGGTCTCTATAATTAGTGTTAGTTTGTACTGCACAGCGCATGCTTCGAAAACCTTGATTGCTGCCCACGGTCTCTATAAGTAGTATAATTTGGTCCCTCTAATAGTCATACGATTATTAAAAACTACTACTACTACTACTACTACTACTACTACTACTACTACTGCTGCTGCTGCTGCTGCTGCTGCTGCTGCTGCTGCTGCTGCTGCTGCTGCTGCTGCTGCTGCTGGTGTTACTACTAGTACTACTACTACTGCTGCTGCTGCTATTACTATCACTAGTTTCATAACTTTGTTTACATCGAGGCTAAACTCACTGTCATCCATTCATTGGACGTTTACTGGAGCGTATCCAGGACTTCCTGCAAGTTCCTTCCCATCAACTTGTCTTCTGAGTATGAATAAGCAGTTTCCTGGTTGATTGTGCACCTGTCTGCCTGGATGTGCACTTGTGTGGTTGAATATGAACACACACACACACACACACACACACACACACACCACACACACACACACACACACACACACACACACACACACACACACTGGACGGAGTTGATTGTGTATCAACACGCAGTAATGGTGTGCCTTCCGTGCCTGTATTTAGAAAGCAGCAGCGATGTGTTCAGGCTTGTATGTTTATTATGGGACAGTATGGCAGTGACTCTCTCTCTCGCTCTTTTTCTCTCTCTCTCTCTCTGTCTATCTTTCTCCTTGCACTTGCCGGTGTGGCTGCATGAGAGAGAGAGAGAGAGAGAGAGAGGAAGAGAGAGAGAGAGAGAGAGAGAGAGAACATTGTATTATTTACAAAACTTTTATTTTTGGGACTTTTAATTATTAATAAAAAACTAATAAAAGAGATGTTTATGATTCGAAGTGATCAGCACCAATGATAATAGTGATAATTTGTGATAATAATTGTTGTAGTAGTACTGATAGTACCAGTTGTTGTAGGGGAATTTGTAGAGGTGGTGTAGTAGTAGTAGTAGTAGTAGTAGTAGTAGTAGTAGTAGTAGTAGTAAGTGTAGCAGTAACAGCATCAGCAGTAGGAACAGGAACAGTAGTCAAGTAGTTGCAAAACAGCAGTAACAACATCATGAGAGTCAGTAGAGTAGTAGTAGTAGTTGTTGTTGTTGTTGTAATAGTGGCAACACAAGTAATGGTAGTAGCAGCAGTTGAAGAGGCAGCATCGGTAGTGCAAAAAGTAGTAACAACAACAATAACAACAACAGAATAATAGTAATAATGGGGAAGCGGAAAATAATCCTATCTCCGTAAGCCATGTGTGTCGTAAGAGGCGACTAAAGTGCCAGGAGCAAGGGGCTAGTAACCCCTTCTTCTGTGTACATTACTAAATGTAAAAAGGAATGAGTTTTTCTTTTTAGGTCGCCCTGCCTTGGTGGGAGACGACCAGTACGTTAAAAATTACTACTACTACTACTACTACTACTACTACTACTACTACTACTACTACTACTACTACTACTGATACTACTATTATTATTACTACTACTACTACTAATAATAATAATATTAATAATAATAATAATATAATAATAAACATTGCAACTGGCCAATATCATGAATATCATCAGCAGCACCACACACCAAGATAATTAGCACAGATAACCCGGGTAGCGAGAATAATAACACACTCATCTGAAGGCGGGTATCCATCACTACCTGACTGGTCACGGACACGCCAAACCACTGGTGTTCTGAGTGCAGGTTGTGAGGCTGGGGCGTCCTGTTGGACTACTGTCTGGCTACCTCCTCTTTCTCGGATGTATTTCTTCATCTAATTTTGCTAGATATTATTGTGTTTTGCGTTGTTGATTGTGGTTGCTTCTGGCCTAGACTTCAGTGTTGGTATCTGCTGTTTTGATGATTTTTTATACCGTATTTAGAGGTCAGCATTTAGACAAATAGTGAAAACGTGTTATCGAATCTACGGAATACAGGTGTTTCTTAAAAAAAAAATGCGAGTGTAAGATGAAAGTTTCCGATTGCAAATGTGTATGGAACGATCGTAGTTCGATCCTCCTTCCGGGGACTGAACCCATGACCTCGCAGACGGAAGTCGCGAGGTCACTATCTTGCACTACGGCAGGTGACACTAGATAGCAGACTTGTGAAGGTGAGTATAAAGAGCATCAACAAACCTGAACTCCGTTTCTTGCATCTAACTGACCTAAATTTTAATACAAGACGTCCAGCACAAGTTCCTGAATGACAAGTATTATGAACTGAGGTAAATCCACACGGAGACAGCAACAAAGTGCAGAGACTCTACGTTTCGATCTTCCCTGAGATCTTCAGCAGTACAAGACAGTGTAGGAGTCTGGGTTTGCATAGGAACAAAGCTAAGGATCACGTGTACGTTGAGAGGGGTGGGACCACTAAACTTTATTTGAGGATTCTTTCACACTCCTGTACTGCTGCAGATGTCAGACAGAAATCAAGCTATACAGTCTCTTCTTACATAGTGCTACCGTCTCGGTGTGGGCATCCTCATGTCATCGACAAGTGCCCGCTATACTTTGATGCTTCGCCTTTATGAAAAGACTGTATTAAAAGAAATATTTGCACCCTGTTAACCACTAAAATTTGAGATTCGATCCCCTTTTGCAGTCATTTTGCTTGTACAGGCGCCCCCCTTTTACAGCGCTTCGATTTACAGCATTTCACTAGTTCAGTGGTTTTCAATTATATCCATTCTTCATTTATTTAGACTTCCTATTATAATTATATTTAACATTCACCATAAGTTAAGAACGAAAACCTTTTCAGATAAACCATACCCCGGCCGGGATTGAACCCGCGGTCAGAGAGTCTCAAAACTCCAGCCCGTCGCAATCGTGTCATTACGATTTCGTGAGTTATGTTTTCAGATAAGTAATGTGTGTACTGTATATGCATGTTTTAGAACTAGCTCAGTTGCTCACTAAATATATGATAGTATAAACATGTTATCAGGCTTTTATATCCATTTGAAAGTGACTAAAGACTGTTTCACTTTACAGCGATTTTCACTTCACAGCAGTAGCCCGAACCTAACCTGCTGTATAAGCGGGGCCCTTCAGTATTAACATCCGTGCACGATACACAAGTCACAGTACTTCAGAATATATTTGTGAAACGCAAGTCAGAAACACATCACCATGATGACAAGAAAACTCCCGGAGCGAATTGCTTAACATTTTGATAGATCATTTGCAACAGGCCATTGCAGGCGAAACTATGACTGACGACCATTAGCGACCACGCTCTTGACTACCCGATATCTCACTCCGGTTTCAAGAGTCGTAGGCACTAACTTTGCGGTGTGAATGAGACAGTATACGCGGTTTACTGTATGTCACTTAATTGAAAAAAAAATGTTCAATTATTGACGGTGTACAATAGTGCAACACCTGTGTATCTTCAGTGCCGAAAAGATACCCGAGTTAAAGATACCCGAGTTAAAGATACCCGAGTTAAAGATACCCAAAATAAAGACATAGGTGTAACACTTAAGTTACACCTATGTCTTATTATGCACAAATAATCCGCACATAGTAGATAGAAGCTTATGACGACGTTTCGGACCGACTTGTAAATGGTCCAAGTCGGACCGAAACGTCGTCATCAGCGTCTCTCTCCTGTGTGTTGGTTAAATATGTATTGTTCCAGTCACGGTATTGTGCCTTATTGTTCTTTATGTTTTAATCGAAGAGAAAACGTTTCGTCCACCATATCAGTAGTCACTGGTGGTCGAAACGTCGTCTCAGTAAAATTCCATGAACATCAGTGTAAAATGATGAAATATGCTTGCTAATAATGCCAGGATGATTGATGATATACGTTGATCATCAGGATGGTTGGAAGGCTCATCAGCCACACTTGGGGTAATACAAAGAAACACCAGAGCAAAACTTATTAAGTTAACGTTTCGCTCAAAGGCTGGTGAAACGTTTTGTTCGTAGTAGTACCATCTGCTGAAAGTAGTGATGGTGTGTGATGATTTATTTCTAGAGTTGTATTAATGTGACCAGGAAGAAGGAGGGAGGAAGGAAGGAGCAATGATGGAGGAAGATAGGGATAAGGAGAGAGAGCAGGAAATAAGGAAAGGGAACAGGGAATAAGGAGAGAGAGCGGGAGATAACGAGAGAGATCAAGGAATAAGGAAAAGGAACAGGGAAAAAGGGGAGAGATAGAGAGAGCAAGGAATAAGGAAAGAGATCAGGGTATAAGGAAAGAGATCAAGGAATAAGTAGAAGGGAGATAAGGATAATGAGAGGAAGCAGAGGATAAGAGGAGAGGGAGCATGGGATAACGATAGTAAACTAAATTGAGTCAACAAGTAGTGAGAAACACTAAAGTTCTCACTCCAAACGAAAGTCTTTCTCACCAGGAGATAAGGAAGTATGAAACAAGAAAGCGAAAACGAAGAGAATAAGAAATTACAAGCTGATTACAAGGCTAAAACAAGGAAAAGAATTTAAAATAATTAAAGAACAATGATAATGAAAAGATGCCCAGTCCTCCACAGTCACCGGGAGGGAAAATAAACAAGCATAGGAAAACAAACCATTCTAACTGGAGTCACCAGGTGAACGCAATTCCCCGGGAATTAAAGATGACGAAACATCATGTTTTCCAAAGGTTTACCTCATTGTACACTTCTCATAGTGCTTAGATATTTAATCCTGCCCCTGTCTCGCGGGTACTCTTACTTACGTCCTGTTAAATGTGTAATTTTAGTGTGTAATAAGTGGACTGTAGCGGCATACACAAGCGTTGCACAGCACTCGAACTGACATTAGGTATTGTGTAAAAACTTGAGCCTGGGCCCAAGTCTGGTTCCTTTCATAACCCTGTGACTGCAACACTGAATGCTGATCACCGCAACGTTAAGTGCTGTGTGACTCACTCATTACTTCATGTGAAGCAGGACAAGAGCTAGAGCCCGAATGATTCCTCTTGTTTCTCATAACTGATTGTATACAATACCGACTAGTTAAGGCTTAAGGGACTGACCACTTCCTACTAAGCATGACGGACTGATCAAGTCAAACCCACTTCTACAGTCTCTTAGTTATGTATTTGACTGAAGAAACCTGTTGTGCAGTCGAAATGCCTTTGCACTAAAGACACTCAAGTGTTGCACATGTGTCTTATTCATCTTAATCATCAACCTGCGTAATGATGATGACTTTTACACATGCTAATGGCCTTGTGCACACCTGTTTTGGCAATCAGTCACACCTGTCTTGGTAGTCAGCCACACCTGCTCTGCTCAGGCCGTGTAGGTCACCGTCTTCGTCCCAGTGACCTCTTGTGGTCTTGCTCAAGTCTTGGCCTCTAAAAGCTGCTTCGCTGCAAGACTTCATCATTATGAATCTAGGCCGCTATAATGGTAAATATTAGTTTGATCTTGCTGGAGGGAGCCCAGGCAGGTCGTTGATCTTGCTGGAGGAAGCCCAGGCAGGTCGTTGATCTTGCTGGAGGAAGCCCAGGCAGGTCGTTGATCTTGCTGGAGGAAGCCCAGGCAGGTCGTTGATCTTGCTGGAGGAAGCCCAGGCAGGTCGTTGATCTTGCTGGAGGGAACCCAGGCAGGTCGTTGATCTTGCTGGAGGGAGCTCAGGTAGGTCGTTGATCTTGCTGGAGGAAGCCCAGGCAGGTCGTTGATCTTGCTGGAGGAAGCCCAGGCAGGTCGTTGATCTTGCTGGAGGGAACCCAGGCAGGTCGTTGATCTTGCTGGAGGAAGCCCAGGCAGGTCGTTGATCTTGCTGGAGGGAACCCAGGCAGGTCGTTGATCTTGCTGGAGGGAGCTCAGGTAGGTCGTTGATCTTGCTGGAGGAAGCCCAGGCAGGTCGTTGATCTTGCTGGAGGAAGCCCAGGCAGGTCGTTGATCTTGCTGGAGGGAACCCAGGCAGGTCGTTGATCTTGCTGGAGGGAAGCAGGCAGGTCGTTGATCTTGCTGGAGGGAGCCCAGGCAGGTCGTTGATCTTGCTGGAGGGACCAGGTAGGTCGTTGATCTTGCTGGAGGGAACCCAGGAGGTCGTTGATTTGCTGGAGGGAGCCCAGGCAGGTCGTTGATCTTGCTGGAGGGAGCCAGGCAGGTCGTTGATCTTGCTGGAGGAAGCCCAGGCAGGTCGTTGATCTTGCTGGAGGGAACCCAGGCAGGTCGTTGATCTTGCTGGAGGAAGCCCAGGCAGGTCGTTGATCTTGCTGGAGGAAGCCCAGGCAGGTCGTTGATCTTGCTGGAGGGAGCTCAGGCAGGTCGTTGATCTTGCTGGAGGGAACCCAGGCAGGTCGTTGATCTTGCTGGAGGAAGCCCAGGCAGGTCGTTGATCTTGCTGGAGGGAGCTCAGGCAGGTCGTTGATCTTGCTGGAGGGAACCCAGGCAGGTCGTTGATCTTGCTGGAGGGAGCCCAGGCAGGTCGTTGATCTTGCTGGAGGGAGCTCAGGTAGGTCGTTGATCTTGCTGGAGGGAGCTCAGGTAGGTCGTTGATATTGCTGGAGGGAGCCCAGGCAGGTCGTTGATCTTGCTGGAGGGAGCTCAGGTAGGTCGTTGATCTTGCTGGAGGGAACCAGGAGGTCGTGATCTTGCTGGAAAGAAGCCCAAGCAGGTCGTTGATCTTGCTGAAGGAAGCCCAGGCAGGTCGTTGATCTTGCTGGAGGGAGCTCAAGTAGGTCGTCGAACTTGCTGGAGGAAGCCCAGGCAGGTCGTTGATCTTGCTGGAGGAAGCCCAGGCAGATCGTTGATCTTGCTGGAGGGAGCTCAGGTAGGTCGTTGATCTTGCTGGAGGAAGTTCAGGTAGGTCGTTGATCTTGCTGGAGGAAGCCCAGGCAGGTCGTTGATCTTGCTGGAGGGAGCCCAGGCAGGTCGTTGATCTTGCTGGAGGGAGCTCAGGTAGGCCGTTGATCTTGCTGGAGGGAGCCCAGGCAGGTCGTTGATCTTGCTGGAGGAAGCCCAGGCAGGTCGTTGATCTTGCTGGAGGAAGCCCAGGCAGGTCGTTGATCTTGCTGGAGAGCGGAGCTTGCAGCAGAGGTCGTGGATCTTGCTGGAGGGAGCTCAGGTAGGTCGTCGATCTTTCTGGAATGAGCCCAGGCAGGTCGTCGATCTTGCTGGAGGAAGCCCATGCAGGCCGTTTATATTGCTGGAGAGAATCCAGGAAGGTCGTCGAGTTTGCTGAAGGAAGTCCAGACAGGTCGTTGATATTGCTGGAGGGAGTCCAGGCAGGCCGTTGATCTTGCTGGAGGAAGCCCATGCAGGTCGTAGATCTTGCTGGAGGGAGTCTTGGCAGGTCGTTGATATTGCTGGAGGAAGCCCAGGTAGGTCGTCGATCTTGCTGGAGGAAGCCCATGCAGGCCGTTTATATTGCTGGAGGGAGTCCAGGCAGGTCGTTGATCTTGCTGGAGGAAGCTCATGCAGGTCGTTGATCTTGCTTGAGGGAGTCTTGGCAGGTCGTTGATATTGCTGGAGGGAGTCTTAGAAGGTCGTTGAGCTTGCTGAAGGGAGTCTAGATACGTCGTCGTCTTCTCATTCAGGTTTATAGGGATGCTGATAGCTTACACCGTATTGAGCCCTAGTGTCTCACTAAGCAGGGGAGGTCGTTGGTCTCACGAAATACGTCTCATTGAGCTGAGGCAAGTCGTTAATCTGAGTAAATACGTCACATTGGCCGACGGATTGATCATAGAACGTGAATGACTGTAGAATGCGAGTCACAATACCGTGGTAGAACCCAATTCCAAAAGCGAACATGACATGCTCCTCCAAGTGTTTCCTGACAGGCGGTTAATTGGTACTACATTCCACTGAGTTTCTGCGAAACTAACACGTAAACCAGTCGTGGTGCGATTGGCCCACTGCCTGGAAATAGAAATTAGACGATGCTTTCCTCAGGACGAACCAAAACGTCAATTTTCCTATTTAAGGGTTGTGTAAGTGTGGAATAAAGTGTAGGAAGTGACTTGGATTCGAGACTCGGATCTGTATCGTCGTGAAGCTTTACGGTGTTCGGAAGGATTGGTGTCTATGTCACCGAAGTCCGTTTGTTTTGTCCCTTCAAGGATAGTCATTTGATGCTGGTGGAGGGCTCTTGATCTAAGAAATTGAAGCTGCTCTCTTCCTTTGAATGAATCCTGATTATGCACTATACCCCAGGCGCTGTACGTGACCCGTAAGGATTTAGCGCATTCCCATGAACATTAATAATAATAACAGCAATAATAATAATAATAATAATAATAATAATAATAATAATAATAACCATCTCTTGGACAAGTACTAATTAACCCTTATAGATTGCCCCTCAAGGGCTTTTGATCCGAGTAATGAGAGTTGCCATCCCCTTCCTCGGATCAAAACTGATGATTACCCATTCTTCAGGCGCTGTATAAGCCTTATCTGCGTCCCCATGATTATGCGAAATATTCACGTGGATTTACGGTTCAATGTTATACATTTATACAAAGACTGAGGTATTCATATAATATTATAGACATATAGCTGAGGTAAATTATGCAGATGTAACCTAGGATAACCTCCAGATAACCCAACGATAACTTTGAGGAGTGATGGCGTAACCTAAACGGGACGGTCATCAAGGACGGACAAGGTCATTCATTATTGTACGTGTTTGTTGATGAGTGTGGTGATAATTATCTGGGACAAGGTGACCTGTGACCCACAACAACACCTACTCTTTGCTCTTTCATCTCCTCCTCACTCTTGAGTAATGTTCACTTGTTCTTGTTACCACTTTTCTGTAGATCTTTTTACGTCACACACATACGGCCAGGTGGATTTTTGTTCCCACTGTATGTTCTCTCTCTCTCTCTCTCTCTCTCTCTCTCTCTCTCTCTCTCTCTATATATATATATATATATATTATATATATATATATATATATATATATATATATATATATATTAATATATTATAATATATATATATTTTATTTTTTTTTATTATCACACCGGCCGATTCCCACCAAGGCAGGGTGGCCCGAAAAAGAAAAACTTTCACCATCATTCACTCCATCACTGTCTTGCCAGAAGGGTGCTTTACACTACAGTTTTTAACTGCAACATTAAACCCCTCCTTCAGAGTGCAAGAGCACTGTACATTCCCATCTCCAGGACTCCAAAGTCCGGCCTGCGTTTCCCTGAATCCTTCATAATGTTACTTTGCTCACACTCCTACAGCACGTTCAAGTATTAAAAACCATTTGTCTCCATTCATCCTATCAAACACGCTACGCTTGCTTGCTGGAAGTCCAAGGCCCCTCGACACAAACCCCCTTTTAAAACCCTCCCTCCAACCTTCCTAGGCGACCCTACACCCGCCTTCCTTCCCACTACAGACTGATACACTCTTGAAGTTCAAACTGTTTCGCTCCATTCTCTCTACATGTCCGAACCACCTCAACAACCCTTCCCAGCCCTCTGGACAACGTTTTGGTAATCCCGCACCTCCTCCTAACTCCAAACTACGAATTCTCTGCATTTATTCACACACACATTGCCCTCAGACATGACATCTCCACTGCTTTCCAGCTTCTCCTACGCTAAAAACCCATTCATCACCCACGCCACAACCCATATAAGAGCGTTGGTAAAACTATATCTCAACATTCCCCTCTTTGCCTCCAAGGGACAAAAGTTCTTTGATCTACACAGACTCCTAAAGTGCACACTCACACTCTTTTTTTCCCTCATCAATCTATGATTCACCTCATCTTTCTAGACCCATCCGCTGACACGTCCATCTCCCAATTTTCTGAATACGTTCACCTCCTCCATACTCTCTACCTCCAATCTGATATCAATCTTTCATCACCTAATCTTTTTGTTATCCTCATAACCTTACTCTTTCCTGTATTCACCTTTAATTTTCTCTTATGCACACCCACCAAATTCAATCCAACCAATCTCTGCAACTTCTCTTCAGAATCCCCAAGAGCACAGTGTCATCAGCAAAGAGAGCTGTGAAAATCCACTTTGTGTGTGATTCTTTATCTTTTAACCCACGCCCTTGCCAGTCCTCGCATTTACTTCTCTACAACCCGATCTATTAAATATATTATACAACCACGGTGACATCACAAAATCCTTGTCTAAGGCCTACTTTTATGGGAAAAAATTTCCCATCTTCCTACATACTCTAATATGGCCTCCCCTATCCTCGTAAAAAACTTCTTCACTGCTTTCAGTAACCTACCTCCTACACCTTTAACTTGCAACATCTGCCACATTGCCCCCATATCACCCTGTCATTAGCCATTTTCCAAATCTAAATGCCACAAGACCTCTTTAGCCTTATCTAAATACTGTTCACTTATTGTTTCACTGTAAACACCTGTCCACCACCCCTACCTTTCTAAAGCCTCCTTGTTCATCTGCTATCCTACTTCTCCGTCTTACTCTTAATTCTTTCAATTATAACTCTACCATACACTTTACCATACACTCAACGGGACTTATCCCCTATAATTTTTGCACTCTCTTTTATCGCCTTGCCTTTATACAAGGAACTATGCATGCTCTCTGCCAATCCCTAGGTCCTTATATCATATATTCTATATATATATATATATATTATATATATAATATATATAATATAATATATATATATATGAAAATAAGAAAAAAATTTGGAGTGAGTTAAACAAGTTAAGAAAGCCTAGGGAAAGTATGGATTTGTCCGTTAAAAACAGAGTAGGGGAGTTAGTAGATGGGGAGAGGGAGGTATTAGGTAGATGGCGAGAATATTTTGAGGAACTTTTAAATGTTGAGGAAGAAAGGGAGGCGGTAATTTCATGCACTGGCCAGGGAGGTATACCATCTTTTAGGAGTGAAGAAGAGCAGGATGTAAGTGTGGTTGAGGTACGTGAGGCATTACGTAGAATGAAAGGGGGTAAAGCAGCTGGAACTGATGGGATCATGACAGAAATGTTAAAAGCAGGGGGGATATAGTGTTGGAGTGGTTGGTACTTTTGTTTAATAAATGTATGAAAGAGGG
>NC_069421.1:24202881-24222881 GCF_026875155.1 Cherax quadricarinatus | reverse complement strand
AGTACTGTAGGGATGATTTAGTATGTAGAGATGTTGTTAGTACTGTAGAGATGTTGTTAGTACTGTAGGGATGTTGTTAGTACTGTAGGGATATTGTTAGTACTGTAGGGATGTTGTTAGTACTGTAGGGATGTTGTTAGTACTGTAGGAGGTTGTTAGTACTGTAAGATGTTGTTAGTACTGTAGAGATGTTGTTAGTACTGTAGGGATGATGTTAGTACTGTAGAGATGTTGTTAGTACTGTAGAGATGTTGTTAGTACTGTAGAGATGATGTTAGTACTGTAGAGATGTTGTTAGTACTGTAGGGATGTTGTTAGTACTGTAGGGATGTTGTTAGTACTGTAGGGATGTTGTTAGTACTGTAGAGATGTTGTTAGTACTGTAGAGATGTTGTTAGTACTGTAGGGATGATGTTAGTACTGTAGAGATGTTGTTAGTACTGTAGGGATGTTGTTAGTACTGTAGGGATGTTGTTAGTACTGTAGGGATGTTGTTAGTATGTAGAGATTTTGTTAGTACTGTAGAGATGTTGTTAGTACTGAGGGATGATGTTAGTACTGTAGAGATGTTGTTAGTACTGTAGGGATGTTGTTAGTACTGTAGAGATGTTGTTAGTACTGTAGAGATGTTGTTAGTACTGTAGAGATGTTGTTAGTACTGTAGGGATGTTGTTAGTACTGTAGAGATGTTGCTAAAACTGTAGAGATGTTGTTAGTATTGAACCTCTGTGGTACCACTGTGAGTGTACACCACCGCTGTGGTACCACTGTGAGTATACTGCACCTCTGTGGTACCACTGTGAGTATACAGCACCGCTGTGGTACCACTGTGAATATAGAGCACCTCTGTGGCACCGCTGTGAGTATACAGCACCACTGTGAGTATATTGCACCTCTGTGGTACCACTGTGAGTATACTGCACCTCTGTGGTACCACTGTGAGTATACATCACCGCTGTGGTACCATACACGATAAGCTGTTATTTAGACTTTTGTCTAAATAACAGCTGCATCTTTTCTTTCAAGAAGACGAGTTGATGCTGGTGCAGGGCTCCAGATCCAATGAATTGCGGGCTTCCTTTTTTCTTCCTAGGATCTAATCCATTCACCAAGCTCTGTATGATTTCCCTTACAGACATAAGTACCACTGGTACAAGGATACTAGCACTAGTACAAGGGTACTGACACTACCACTGGTAAAAGGGTACTGACACTAGCACTGGTACAAGGGTACAGACACTAGCACTGGTACAAGGGTACTAACACTAGCACTGGTACAAGGGTACTAACACTAGCACTGGTACAAGGGTACTAACACTAGCACTGGTACAAGGGTACTAACACTAGCACTGGTACAAGGGTACCCGACACTAGCACGGTTTCAAGGGTACTGACACTAGCACTGGTACAAGGGTACTAAACACTAGCAAATGGTACAAGGGTACTAACACTAGCACTGTACAAGGGTACTAACACTAGCACTGGTACAAGGGTACTAACACTAGCACTGGTACAAGGGACAACACTAGCACTGGTACAAGGGTACTAACACTAGCACTGGTACAAGAGTACTAACACTAAACACTGGTTTCAAGGGTACTAAAACTAGCACTGGTACAAGGGTACTGACACTAGCACTGGTACAAGGGTACTGAAAACTAGCACTGGTACAAGGGTACTGACACTAGCACTGGTACAAGGGTACTAACACTAGCACTGGTACAAGGGTACTGACCTAGCACTGGTACAAGGGTACGACACTAGCACTGGTACAAGGTATAGACACAGCACTGGTACAGGGGTACTGACACTAGCACTGGTACAAGGGTACTAACACTAGCACTGGTACAAGGGTACTAACACTAGCACTGGTACAAGGGTACTACACAAGCACTGGTACAAAAGGGGACTAACACTAGCACTGGACAAGGGTACTAACACTAGCACTGGTACAAGGGTACTAAAACTAGCACGGTACAAGGGTACTAACACTAGCACTGGTACAAGGGTACTAACACTAGCACTGGTACAAGGGTACCACACTAGCACTTTGGGACAAGGGTTTCCACACTAGCACTGGTACAAGGGTACCAACACTAGCACTGGTAACAAGGGTACGACTCTAGCACTGTACAAGGGTACAGACACTAGCATGGACAAGGGTACTAACACTAGCACGGGACAAGGGTACTAACACTAGCATGGTACAAGGGTTCTAACACTAGCATGGTACAAGGGTACTAACACTAGCACTGGTACAAGGGTACTAACACTTGCACTGGTACAAGGGTACTAACACTAGCCCTGTACAAGGGTAAATACACTAGCACTGGTACAAGGGTACTAAAACTAGCACTGGTACAAGGGGACTAACACTAGCACTGGTACAAGGGTACTAACCTAGCACTGGTACAAGGGTACTGACACTAGCACTGGTACAAGGTATGACACTAGCACTGGTACAAGGGTACTGACACTGGCACTGGTACAAGGCTACTATAACACTAGCACTGGTACAAGGGTACTAACACTAGCACTGGTACAAGGGTACTGACACTAGCACTGGTACAAGGGTTTCAACAAAGCACTGGTACAAGAGTACTGACACTAGCACTGGTACAAGGGTACTAACACTGGCACTGGTACAAGGCTACTATAACACTAGCACTGGTACAAGGGTACTAAAAACTAGCACTTTGGTACAAGGGTACTGACACTAGCACTGGTACAAGGTACTAACACTAGCACTGGTACAAGAGTACTGACACTAGCACTGGTACAAGGGTACTAACACTAGCACTGGTACAAGAGTACTGACACTAGCACTGGTACAAGGGTACTAACACTAGCACTGGTACAAGGGTACTGACACTAGCACTGGTACAAGGGTACTGACACTAGCACTGGTACAAGGGTACTAACACTAGCACTGGTACAAGAGTACTGACACTAGCACTGGTACAAGGGTACTAACACTAGCACTGGTACAAGAGTACTGACACTAGCACTGGTACAAGGGTACTAACACTAGCACTGGTACAAGGGTACTAACACTAGCACTGGTAACAAGGGGTACTAACACTAGCACGGTACAAGGGTACTAACACTAGCACTGGTACAAGGGTACTAACACTAGCACTGGTACAAGGGTACTAACACTAGCACTGGTACAAGGGTACTAACACTAGCACTGGTACAAGGGTACTAACACTAGCACTGGTACAAGGGTACTAACACTAGCACTGGTACAAGGGTACTAACACTAGCACTGGTACAAAGAGTACTGACAAATAGCACTGGTACAAGGGTACTAACACTAGCACTGGTACAAGGGTACTGAAAACTAGCACTGGTACAAGGGACTAACACTAGCACTTTGGGACAAGGGTACTAACACTACACTGGTACAGGGTACTGACACTAAACACTGGTACAAGGGTACTAACACTAGCACTGGTACAAGGGTACTGACACTAGCACTGGTACAAGGGTACTAACACTAGCACTGGTACAAGGGTACTAACACTAGCACTGGTACAAGGGTACTAACACTAGCACTGGTACAAGTGTACTAACACTAGCACTGGTACAAGGGTACTAACACTAGCACTGGTACAAGGGTACTAACACTAGCACTGGTACAAGGGTACTGACACTAGCACTGGTACAAGGGTACTAACACTAGCACTGGTACAAGTGTACTAACACCCAGCACTGGTACAAGGGTACTGACACTAGCACTGGTAAAAAGGTACTAACACTAGCACTGGTACAAGGGTACTGAACTAGCACTGGTACAAGGGTACTAACACTAGCACTGGTACAAAAGGTACTGACCTAGCACTGGTACAAGGACTGACACTAGCACTGGTACAAGGGTACAAAACACTAGCACTGGTTACAGGGGTTTAAATGACACAGCATTGGTACAAGGGTACTAACACAAACACTGACAAGGGAAATAACCTAGCACCGGTACAAGGTACTAACACAGCACTGGACAAGGTACTAACACTAGCACTGGTACAAGGGTACTGACACTAGCACTGGTACAAGGGTACTAACAACTAGCACTGGTACCCCGGGTCTAACCCCTTAGCACTTGGTACAAGGGTACTAAACACTAGCACTGGTACAAGGGTACCAACACTGCTGGTACAAGGGACCAACACTAGCATGGTTACAGGGTACCCAAAACTAGACTGTACAAGGGTACAGACTCTAGCACTGGTACAAGGGTACAGACACTAGCCCCTGTTTCAGGGTTAACTAAAACTTGCATGGTACCAGGGTACTAACACTAGCACTGGTTTCAAAGGGTTCAACATAGCACTGGTTTACAAGGGTACTAACACTAGCACTGGTAAAGGGTACTAAAAACTAGCACTGGTACAGGTACAACACTAGCACTGGTACAAGGTATAACATAGCACTGGTCAAGGGACTAAAACTAGCACTGGACAAGGGGCTAAAAAACTCACTGGAAAAAGGGAAATAACACTAGCCTGGTACAAGGGTACTGCACTAGCACGGTACAAGGGTACTGACACTAGCACGGAAAGGGACTGACATGGCACTGGGACAAGGGTACTATAACACAGACGGTACAAGGGTACTAAAAACAGCACGGTTCAAGGGTCTGACACAGACTGGACAAAAGGGTACTAACATAGCACTGGTACAAGAACTTACACTAGCCGGACAAGGGTTTAAACACTGGGACTGGTCAAGGCTACTATAACAAGCACTGGTACAAGGACAACACTAGCACTGGACATGGGGCTGACCTACACGGTACAAGGGTACTAACATAGACTGGTAAAAAGACTGACATGCACTGGTACAAGGGTATAACACAGCATGGTACAAGAGTATGACACTAGCATGGTACAAAAGGGGGCTAACGCACACTGGTACAAGGGTACTCCTAGACGGTACAAGGGTACTGACACTGCACTGGTACAAGGGTACAAAAAACTACACGGTACGAGTACTGACATACACTGGGAAAAGGGGGGCTAACACTAGCACTGGTACAAGGTACTGACACTAGCACTGGGACAAGGGTACTAACCTAGCATGGTACAAGGGGCTAACACTCACTGGTACAAGGGTACTAACCTAGCAAATGGGACAAGGGTACTAACCTAGCATGGTACAGGGTACTAACATAGCATGGGGAAAGGGGAAACCTACACTGGACAAGGGTACAACACTAGCAGGTACAGGGTATAACACTAGCACTGGTACAGGGGGCAACATAGCACTGGGACAAGGGGGCTAACACTGACGGTACAAGAGACGACACTAGCACTGGTTCAAGGGTACTAACACAATATGGTACAAGGGGGACACACTACACTGGGACAAGGGAAACCTAGCACTGGTACAAAGGGTACTAACATAGCACTGGTACATGGGTAAGACACAGCACTGGTAAAGGGTAAAAAACTAGCAAAGGTTTCAAGGGTACGACACTAGCAAGGACAAGGGACTAAAAAGCACTGGTACAAGGGGGACTAACACTAGCATGGGACAGGGTTAACATACATGGTACAAGGCAACACTGCACTGGGACAAGGGTACTAACACTAGCCTGGTTGGGTACTAACATGCCTGGTTCAAGGGTATGACACTTTGCACTGGTACAAGGGTATAACACTAGCACTGGACAAGTGTACTAAAAACTAGCACTGGTACAAGGGGGACTGACCAGCACTGGTACAAGGGGATAACACTGCCTGGGACAAGGGTACTGCACTAGCACTGGTACAAAACCTGAGCCCTTTAACAAAGTACTTTTGGAAACATTTGACAAAAATCGACAAACAAAAAAAAAAAATATCCGTTCTTTAAAACCGAAATAAAGATAATTGGGATCACATCATTAAATTTCATAAAGTTTTTGTTTACACAAATATTTTGGGGGCACTGGCTTTGGGTGCCGACACCAGACACCCAGCACCCCTACCCGCACCCGCACCCCGTACCCAGCCCCAGCACCCATCCACACCAGTCCCGCACCCCGTACCCGCACCCCGCACCCGTACCCACACCCCGCACCCATACCCACACCCCTACCCCCACCCACACCCGTACCCAGCACCCAGCACCCATACCAGCACCCAGCACCCCTACCCAGCACCCAGCCCAGTACCTACACCCCCGCCCCGTACCCCGCACCCGCACCCCGCACCAGCACCCGCACCCGCACCCCTACCCCCACCAGCACCCAGACCCCGCACCCAGCACCCAGCAACCACACCCAACACCCCGTACCCAGCCCCAGCCCCAGTACCCAGACCCGCACCACAATTACCTCTTAAGAGGTGTCAGTTTCGTAGCAATCATTCGTAGCAGTCTAGTTATTTAAAGTTCATGGAAAGAAACAGCGTCAGAACGAAGTGCAACAGAGGTTATTCTGGGATGAGGAATTAAAGACGTGTGCAACACCTGAGTATCTTTATTATGGGATGTTGAAACTGGCCACAGTAGATGATGAGGTGATTAGTTCCTTAGCTTCGAAGGTGTACCGTGGCTTAGCTCACATTCCGAGTGTCCGTGGTTCGATTCCCGGCCAGGTAGAAACGTTGGGCATGTTTCCTTACACCTACTGTCCCTGTTCGTCTAGCAGTAAGTAGGTATCTGGGTGTTAGTCGGCTGTTGTGGGTGGCATCCTGGGGGGGGGAGGGGTTGTATACCTCAGACAGGGCTGGGTTTCAAAATGAGCTGAGGTACAATAACAGCTCTTAGTTTTTTTAAAAAGAGAACCTTACACAGAAGACAGTGGGAGATGAGGTAATCAGTCCCCTCAGCCTGGAAGCTGGTGTTCAGTACCTTAGTTACATGTGTCTAATTCACCATCTTGTCGGTATATCTACCAGTATTGTAAGTTATGCTGGGTTTATGTGAGGACAACACAGATCATTTGGTGAGGAAATAAAACAAGGCACTACAAGTTTAGAAAAGCTGGCGTGAGATATAAAAGTTACTCAGAGTTCAGAGAATGTTACGAGAGCAGAGGAAAGTCAGGGTGGTCGCGAGCACAACACCTTGCTCACCTGGGACCAAAGGTCAATCCGGCACTAATCAGAAAGGTCACTGACAAGCAACAAAATATATAGTGATATTTGTTTTTAAAGGATGTTTAAGACTACACAAGTATTCACACGGTTCTCTTATGACAAAGACCCAAATCAAAAGTTTATTTTGTCCTGACGAGTAAAAAAAAAGCAAAAGGCCTATCAGCCTATATTGGGCAGGTCATACTCACACTCAAAGATTCACAGTGGAACCCAGTGCTTGACACAGTACTACTATATCTAGACATTCTAATAGACGCAAATTCGATTTAGATTTTTGCCGCCGAAGCAGCTGATTTACTGTGAACCATAACCTTGGAGGGTAGTACAAGCACATTGTCTGTTATGAAGGCGGTTTCCCTTAGTAATTTATTTTAATAAGGGGGAAAGTGCTGGAGCCATCGGGGTGATATAGTACTAGGGAAATGGGAGTCAATTAGGTTCGATCCAGGAAAGAGGAGCATAATTCCAGTTCCTTGGATTAAGAGCCCCTCACCAGCATCAATGCGCCTCTGCCCCGGGAGATGAAGTTTTTCGTAATAAACTTTTTAATTCTTCATATTTCTCGATTTTCGGAAACCACTTGAGTATATGGTATACAACCGTTCGTTTATTATATATTGTGGCTAAATATATGGTTTTATAAGTTCATGCAACCTAACCCAAATTAATTTAGAATACATACACGAAAATTTTAGTTTTAGAGGAAATGTAAGAAAATTAACGTGATATACTGAGTACAGCTGCAGCCTGAGCTGGGAGACTTCAGCAAGGTAAATTAAGATGTCGTCAAGACAGGTAGTGTGCTGTTAACCTATTCTGTATGATTGTTACACAGTGGGAACAAACGCTAGCTATGTTTCCCTGTCATGTTCCATCACGCAGCATGCGGCTCATATAAGGTGTTGAAAATCCGTCAGCCTGAGCCGAGAGATTTCAGCAGTGTCAGCCAGAACTGGAAAACTTCAGCAGAGCAATGAGGATATTGTGGGTTGATAAGTTGATGGGTGGGTGGGTTTATGGGTGGGTTGATGGGTGGTCTTGTGGTTCTCGTCTGCGGTCCACTGAGGTGTTGGGTCAGCGAGTCTCACAAAATCGGCCACAACATCAGTGAAGAAATCAACTCTTTTCAACTCTGGTATTGCGAAACTGTTTTTTTTCCATTTTACATGCAAAACATAAAGTTTTTCCTTCTTGTCTTGCAATTTATAATGGGATTCTCATTACAAGTGTCAGCACAAAATCATTCTCTAATATGATGCCGCGTATCTAGAACGTGTGATAAGATGCGTGTCACATACCTTGTCTGCTTTCGGAGAATTATGTGTATGTGTGTTTGTGTGTGTTTGTATTCACCTATATATGGTCATAGTTTGTGTTATCTTCTGCACTTTATCACGCTGTCTGCCTAGAAATAATTTCTATCATACTATCTTGATTTTTGTCAGGTTTACAGATTATCTTTATTTTTCTCGGTTTACAAATTATCTTAGTTTTTGCCAGCTTACAAATATGGCCGCTTCTTCTCCTCCTAAACGGTGCCAAGAATCTTAGCACTATCTGGTTATTTGTATGCTTTTATTTGGGCTCATCCTGTCTGCCTGTCAACGAATTGACAGTTTTAGTCATTGTAATTCATATTTCTTATCCCAGGAACTCTTCAGGGGCTCCTGACAGGACACCTAACTCCTGACAGGACACCTGACTCCTGACAGAACACATAACACCTGACAGGACACCTAACTCCTGATAGAACACCTAACTCTTGACAGGACACCTAACTCCTGACAGGACACCTAACTCCTGACAGAACACTTGACTCCTGACAGAACACCTAACATCTGACAGGACACCTAACTCCTGACAGGACACCTAACTCCTGACAGGACACCTAACTCCTGACAGGACACCTGACTCCTGACAGAACACCTAACACCTGACAGGACACCTAACTCCTGACATAACACCTAACTCCTGACAGGACACCTAACTCCTGACAGGACACCTAACTCCTGACAGAACACCTAACTCCTGACAGGACACCTAACTCCTGAGAGGATACCTAACTCCTGACAAGACACCTAACTCTTAACAGAACACCTAACTCCTGACAGGACACCTAACTCCTGACAGGACACCTAACTCCTGACAGGATACCTAACTCCTGACAGGACACCTAACTCCTGACAGAACACCTAACTCCAGACAGAACACCTCACCATTACATACAGAATATCGATGTTTTGTATTTTCCTTTACTTAGTCTCTCATAGGTCACACGACGTAATAATAAAAGGTCACCTTTTACTGTACGTATCTTTTATAAGCAATTGTGAACTCCGAGTTTGTACCGAGGCTGAGGGACTGATCACCTCAGAATTATCTTCCCACTTCTTCCACTGTATCCACTATTTATTCTCTCTACTGAATTGAAAAAAAAGGCCAATGGCTGGCGAAACGTCTCGTCAATAAAGGTAGGAAGGTGTGGCACAAGCGTCTTATTCATCACATTGTGACTACTCAACAATGTTAATATTATCATCTGAAAGAAGTTTTAAAACTTTGAAGTATAGAATAAATTTCTGTTCCATTTATACGGCTGACAAATTATAACTTATTAACAAATGCTCCTTTATCGGGTTTTCTAACATTTCTCTATTTTTATGACAGTCTATAATTTTGATTTTGTCATTATATAGCTCTTACCTACGTAAGATTTGGTCATCCGTTTATTATTGTTCTCTCAAACTGTCTACATCTTGTAGGTCATCGACACCATGCCTAACCCTTCTAGGGTAGGGTAGGTGCCTGAGCCCGAGCCTTTAGCTCATAAGACTGTCATTCCCATTTGCCCCCTTGTGGCGGGGATGGCAGACCAGAGAGGCCTAGCTTGTGGCTAGGCCTGGGGACAGTTGGTCCCAAAGATGAGGAGGTACTTGTGCCTCCTCCCATGGCAGACTTAGGTCTCAGACACTCCCTAAAGAGGGAGCCAAGGCCGGGCCACCACTTGGACAAGGCCCGGGCCGGGAGAATACCGGCTAATCTTTAACTAACTAACTAATCTTGTAGGTCGTCACTCATTTTTATTTCGTATTCAGTATCAAGATTTTTGTATTATGTGTGATCATATGTATGAAGTTATTTATTCTGATAAGTCATATGAAGTGTCAACATTACCGGGGCAAGTAGTGGACCTTGGGAGTCCCTGTGGTGACATTTACTGAAAGTACTGGACCTGTCGAGTCCTTATGGTGACTTCTACTCAAAATATTGAGATATTTACTTATGAAGGATTATTATTATAATCAAAAAGAAGCGCTAACCCACAAGGGCTATACAGCTACTTATGAAGGAATATATATTTTTTATTTTTTTTATCACTTTTCTCAATTTTCTTTTAAACCTCCAAAAGTCACTTGTTAGTTTGCATAGTTTCCTATATTAGTTTTTCATCGAAAAACCCATCTTTTTTTTTTTTTTGAGATCCCGGTACATGTGGTTTGCGGATCAGTTATTTTTTGTGTCTTTTCTGTTACGTTAACAGAGTGGCTTGCTGAGGTGGCTTGCTTGAGTGGCTTAACTGGGATGGCTTGGTAGAGTAGCTTGTTAGGGTTGCTCGGTAGAGTGGCTTGCTAGAGTGCCTTGCTGGGGTTGCTGGGTAGAGTGGCTTGCTGGGGTTGCTCAGTAGAGTGGCTTGCTGGGGTTGCTGAGTAGAATGGCTTGCTAGAGTGGCTTGCTGGGGTTGCTGGGTAGAGTGGCTTGCTGGGGTTGCTCAGTAGAGTGGCTTGCTGGGGTTGCTGAGTAGAGTGGCTTGCTAGAGTGGCTTGCTGGGGTTGCTCAGTAGAGTGGCTTGCTAGAGCGGCTTGCTGGGGTTGCTCAGTAGAGTGGCTTGCTGGGGTTGTTCAGTAGAGTGGCTTGCTAGAGCGGCTTGCTGGGGTTGCTCAGTAGAGTGGCTTGCTAGAGCGGCTTGCTGGGGTTGCTGGGTAGAGTGGCTTGCTGGGGTTGCTCAGTAGAGTGGCTTGCTGGGGTTGCTGAGTAGAGTGGCTTGCTAGAGTGGCTTGCTGGGGTTGCTCAGTAGAGTGGCTTGCTGGGGTTGCTCAGTAGAGTGGCTTGCTGGGGTTGTTCAGTAGAGTGGCTTGCTAGAGCGGCTTGCTGGGGTTGCTCAGTAGAGTGGCTTGCTAGAGCGGCTTGCTGGGATTGCTCAGTAGAGTGGCTTGCTAGAGCGGCTTGCTGGGGTTGCTCAGTAGAGTGGCTTGCTGGGGTTGTTCAGTAGAGTGGCTTGCTAGAGCGCCTTGCTGGGGTTGCTCAGTAGAGTGGCTTGCTAGAGCGGCTTGCTGGGGTTGCTCAGTAGAGTGGCTTGCTAGAGCGGCTTGCTGGGGTTGCTGAGTAGAGTGGCTTGCTAGAGCGGCTTGCTGGGGTTGCTGGGTAGAGTGGCTTGCTAGAGCGGCTTGCTGGGGTTGCTGGGTAGAGTGGCTTGCTAGAGCGGCTTGCTGGGGTGACTGCAGATATTTGATGTAAAAACTAACTGATGATTAGGAGGATTTTTCTCTTAGAATGTTTATAATGTTGGAATCAACATTTTTGGTAATTAATAACATTTATCAATCCTGCAGTACAAAGTGGATGGTGCTAACAGTACAAAGTGGATGGTGCCACCAGTACAAAGTGGATGGTTCTACCAGTACAAAGTGGATGGTGCCAACAGTACAAAGTGGATGGTGCCAACAGTACAAAGTGGATGGTGCCACCAGTACAAAGTGGATGGTGCCAACAGTACAAAGTGGATGGTTCTACCAGTACAAAGTGGATGGTGCCAACAGTACAAAGTGGATGGTGCCAACAGTACAAAGTGGATGGTGCCACCAGTACAAAGTGGATGGTGCCAACAGTACAAAGTGGATGGTCCCAGCAGTACAAAGTGGATGGTCCAAACAGTACAAAGTGGATGGTCCCAACAAAACAAAGTGGATGGTCCAAATAGTACAAAGTGGATGGTCCCAACAAAACAAAGTGGATGGTCCAAACAATACAAAGTGGATGGTCCCAACAAAACAAAGTGGATGGTCCCAACAAAACAAAGTGGATGGTCCCAACAAAACAAAGTGGATGGTCCCAAGACAACAGTGCATAAGTGTTCGCAATAAAGCTAACAGAATCCTTGGCTTCATAGCAAGAAGTATAAATAATAGAAGTCCTCAGGTTGTTCTTCAACTCTGTATATCTTTAGTTAGACATCATTTAGATTATGCTGCGTAGTTTTGGTCACCGTATTACAGAATTGATATAAATGCACTGGAAAACGTACAGAGGAGGATAACAAAATTGATCCCATGTATCAGAAATCTTCCCTATGAGGATAGACTGAGGACCCTGAATCTGCACTCTCTAGAAAGGCGTAGAATTAGGGGCGATATGATCGAGGTGTATAAATGGAAAACAGGAATTAATAAAGGGATGTTAATAGCGTGCTAAAAATATCTAACATAGACAAGACTCGCATCAATGGTTTAAAGTTGGAAAAATTCAAATTCAGGAATGATATAGGAAAGCACTGGTTTGGTAAAAGAGTTGTGGATGAGTGGAACAAACTCCCGAGTACCGTCATAGAAGCTAAGACGTTGTGTAGTTTTAAAAATAGGTTGGAAAAATACATGAGTGGGTGTGGGTGGGTGTGAGTTGGACCTGACTAGCTTGTGCTACTTAAGTTACGTGACTGACCTGACTAGGTCAAGGTGTTGGCTTAAGCCGGTAGGAGAATTGGACCTGCCTCGCTTAGGGCAGTAGGCCTGCTGGAGTCATCCTTCTTTCTTATGTTCTTATATTTTAACAATACAAAGTGGATGGTCTCAACAGTACAAAGTGGATGACCCCAACAATACAAAGTGGATGATCCCAACAATACAAAGTGGATGGTCCCAACAATACAAAGTGGATGGTCCCAACAATACAAAGTGGATGGTCCCAACAATACAAAGTGGATGGTCCCAACAATACAAAGTGGATGGTCCCAACAATACAAAGTGGATGGCCCCAGCAATACAAAGTGGATGGTCCCAACAATACAAAGTGGATGGTCCCAACAATACAAAGTGGATGGCCCCAGCAATACAAAGTGGATGGTCCCAACAATACAAAGTGGATGGCCCCAGCAATACAAAGTGGATGGTCCCTGCAATACAAAGTGGATGGTCCCAACAGTACAAAGTGGATGGTCCCAACAATACAAAGTGGATGGTCCCAACAATACAAAGTGGATGGTCCCAACAATACAAAGTGGATGGCCCCAACAATACAAAGTGGATGGTCCCAACAATACAAAGTGGATGGTCCCAACAATACAAAGTGGATGGTCCCAACAATACAAAGTGGATGGCCCCAACAATACAAAGTGGATGGTCCCAACAATACAAAGTGGATGGTCCCAACAATACAAAGTGGATGGCCCCAACAATACAAAGTGGATGGTCCCAACAATACAAAGTGGATGGTCCCAACAATACAAAGTGGATGGTCCCAACAATACAAAGTGGATGGTCCCAACAATACAAAGTGGATGGTCCCAACAATACAAAGTGGATGGTCCCAACAATACAAAGTGGATGGTCCCAGCAATACAAAGTTGATGGTCCCAACAATACAAAGCTGTGAGAGTGTCTTGTAATTTTAAAGGCTTTTTCATTTAACTCAACATTTGCGTCTAGGAGGTAAACCAACGGTTCCAAGTCTGTTCTCTCAAGTTATGTTTTTGTCTGGAGATAAGCCTATAAATTTTAGGAGATTTCTTATTGTCAACTTATAGTACAAATCCCTCACATGCTGGTACAATGTGCTCTCGCCTGTGTGTGTATGTGTACTCATCCATTTGTGGAGTGTATGTATGTGTACTCACCTATTAGAGGTGTGTATGTGTACTCACCTATTTGTGGTGTGTGTCCATTTTTTTTTAAAGAATCGACTGCCAGAATAAAATCCAGAAAATGCGATCAACACTCTGTCTCTAAAAACATGGCCGGGGAAGAACCTAGTCAGAACAATAACTGTTACAAGTCAGCACAGAAAAGTTGCCATAATATCAGCTTTTATGTCTTACATAAGTTTACAAGTCGTGCTCTGTGTTCATGGTAATCCTTCACTCCAATTCTGTCACATTTTGTCTCGGTGGCTGAGAGTGACGTGTCACTCCGTTGATCTTGATGGTGCAAAAATGCATTACAGATCACGAACTGGAAAGAAATTATATGAGAAAAATACTTTATGGGATATAATAGAAATGACAAATTTTAAACTTGATAAGAATATAACGTTAATAATTATAATGTTGTGTGTGGTAACGACAATATTGCTTCAAATGAAAATTAACATTACTCTTCTGGGAAGATAATTAGGAAATGTGTCATGGGAAACTTTGTGTCGTTCATTGGGTCTCGCCTGGTCTTGGTGGGAAGCAGCCGGTGGGGTAAAAAAATATATATATCATTAATTCTTATTTATACGTTGGGCCCTGTGTATATCTCCGAGGTGTAATTTCTAATTAGTGGATAATACCAGGTGAGGAGGTAGGCGGCCCTGAGAGAGACCGCTTCTGTGGGAAGGTCGATGTGGGCGGTGGGCGGGGGTCCCACGCCCCTTCTGCCCAAGGGGGCCTCACCTTGTGTGTCTGTATGTCTGTCTGTTTTAATGTTGCATTTTTTCCCCTCTTGTGTATTGTACTGTCCACGTTTTGTGTTTTGTGCGTTTACGCAATTTACGGGTGTTGAGCTGCAGCTCTTGGACCCATCTTTAAGCTAGCTAATCGGATCTGTTTTTTTTTTTGCATGTAAAACTTACTGTGTATTCTTCTGCTGTGTCGCTCATTTTATTTCTTTAACTCTCTCTCTCTGTCTCTCTCTCTATGTATATGTATATATATATATATATATATATATATATATATATATATATATATATATATATATATATATATATATATATATATATATATATATTATATATATATATATATATATGTGTGTGTGTGTGTGTGCATGTGCAAACACTCTCAGACAAGCGATCTTAACTATGCACGACAAGTCACGGGGGAGGGGGGTGGAAATGTTTCTTTAATTCAAGTACTTTCACTCTTCTCAGTGCGTCATCAGGAGCTGTGCAGTGTTGTAAGGCACAACTGGAGGAGTGAGGGGAAGTTTTCTCAGAGTAGCGCAGTGCGGGTTTGTCACCTGCCGCAGCCTTTCTAGGATTATTATTATTATAATCAAGGGGGAAGCGCTAAACCCGTAGGATTATACAGCGCCTGGGGGGGGGGGGATGTGGAAGGCATTCAGGCTTAATTCGGGGAACTGGAACACAGATCCAATTCCCTAAATCAAGAGCCCCTCACCAACATCAAGGAACCTTCCCTGAGGGGAGCCTCTCTTGGAATTCCAAGAGAGGAGTATATAATATATATATATATATATATATATATATATATATATATATATATATATATATATATATATATATATATATATATATATATATATTTAAATCTTATTTTAAAGAAGGTAAATATGACATTGGTCTGCTGCCTTCAGATATTAAAATAATACTCGGGAAAAAAATGAACATTATGAATTAATGTTGAGAGAGAGAGAGTGAGAAGCTTCAAGAGATCCAGGAATTACTGCGGCAACATTAAAAACAAAAAAACAAAGACATCCTTGGAGCAGCTTACAAGGTAAACAATTGAGGCGATCAAGTTAGTGATGTAAACTGAGCGGCAGGACTTGTGCATAACATCAGTATTGTTTCGTTTCTTTATAAAATTCCCTAAGACACTAGTCTTAGCGAATTTAGAACGAAACGTTTCCCCATTAAAATCGCTACATAGAATGACACGGTGTCAAAATAAAAACTCGACATATAGGGCCCCTCGAGGGAGGTTCCTTGATGCTGGTGAGGGGCTCTTGATCTAGGGAATTGGAGCTGTGCTCTAGTTCCCTGAATTGATCCTGAATACCTTCCAATCTCCCCCACAGGCGCTTTATAATCCCAACGGGTTTAGCACACCCCATCATTATAATAATCTACATATAAGGAAACGGCTCTACAATGAAAGTTTTACATAGGGCGAAACATCGAAAATATGCTGGTGTATCAAAGAGGGAATGTTATATGGGGGGGGGAGAACTACTGGGAGAAGAGATAAAGAGAATGTTATTCTTGTTTAAATTATATACTTACTCTTTTCCTCTTTTTTCTTCTCCCTCTTTCTCCCTTTTTTCTCGCTCCTTCCTAAGCTGTTTATTTCTTTACTTATTCCAGTTCTGTATTCCAGAGTTTGGAATAATAAAAGGATCTTACACTTAAAAAAAGTATGGAGTAGACTAGGATTCCCTAAGGTGGTCAGTATCGACCCTTAATAAGGGTCGAAGGTGCTATCGAAGGGATCGAGTAATGGCTGGGGGTCAGTAAATGTCTGGGTTTGTGTTGTGTATCTGTGACCTTCCATCCTCTCTCTTGTCTCTCTAATCTCTCCTGCCAGGGAAGGATATATGTACGTACTTCTAGTATTCCTGTTCACTTCCTGTACTGAGCGCACTCCCTCGCCTGTTACTAAATAACCCCCGTGCTCTGTGTAGTGGTTGGGCCATTTTTACTTGCTTTCCCAAGTTGGTACGTGGTTGAAGCTGGGTTTAGTCATGCAAACGTAATTTTAAGTAAGTAGAGGAACAGGCTGAACCTGGAAGAGCGCGGTGACTTACCAATAAACTTCAACAATCATCAACCATACATCAGTGTCCTTGTTGACGCTCATCACATGTATCCTTCCCATTAATGATGTCGACAGTTTTAGTAAAAAAAAAGGCTATGTTATATCTTAAATTTTTTCATAATTTAATTATCTATTTTTTATGTGATTATTATTATTATTATTATTATTATTATTATTTATATTATTATTATTATTATTATTATTATTATTTATTATTATTATTATTATTATTCATGGTACTGTTAGTTAAAGTACTATTTATTAAGTTATTTTTAATATAATAAATGTATGGGGGTCGATGAACAATCTGAAACATCATGAAGGTATTGATGAGTTGAAGAGTTTAGTGACCCCTGGAGTAGACAGTTGATCTCTGAATGTAAAAAAAAAACAAATACTAAATTTATTTACAAGAGATGGCGCATCCAGAGAAAAATGTTTTGTAATGCAAACAGCTAGTATCATCTATTGCAGGAAACACAATGTCAGGCTGATCTCTACTCTCACCACGTCTTCAGGTTCCTGTCAACTTAAGAACCTTGTTTGTAAACTTTGCAGTCTTAACTTGACCAAGGATGTCTTCTCTCTCAGAGATTTTGTAGCTTAAATAGTATTTGTATCGTGTTCTGCAACGCTTAGTTACTTCAATGCAGTGTTTAGTAAGTTACGTAGTGCTAAGTTAGCGTTTCTTAAGAGATGATGTAGTTGTTGACAGCAGTGATGCTGATACAATAATGAGGCCAATAGCTGTCAAGATAGTATTAGGATAACAGTACTTAACGCTAAGTTATGTGTGTGTAATAAGTAGTGTTGTGTACGTGTATTAGATATAACAGACTGGACTGCTTGTAAGCCACGTACACTCAACATGACTCGGCCCAGTTAAGGTTTTATCATAAGTTGTATAATTTTTGTAACTGAAATCACAGCAGCAAGTTTGTTATTACTTACACTTCGGTGTAAAGCAATAAGGTTGTTATATAGATAATCAACGCAAGGACTGTTAACGAGCGGCAGTGTGTGGATTCGACTCCTAGATCACTCTAAACTAGTAGTATATATCGTACCGTACCCGCATACATGGTGCATTAAAGAGCCGCACTCAGCGCTCAGGTTCATGTGTATGTGCGCATACAACACATGATGACAAGAATAATAAGAAGGAAACTGCAAGTTAACAGAAGACTTAAAGAAACAGAAAATCTTGTCGCGTCAACAAAAAAAAGTATTAATAATGGACGAAAAAATATCTGGACTCCAAGAAACAGTCATGGTGTTAGTTAAGTACCGGAGTGTTGAACACTTCCACAAGCCGCCCCTCAAGGGAAGTTCCTTGACGCTGGTGAGAGGCTCTTGATCTAGGGAATTGGCTCTGTGCTCCAGTTCCCTGAATTGAGCCTGAATGCCGTTTCATCCTCCCCCACAGGCGCTGTATAATCCTACGGGTTTAGCGCTCCCCATGATGATAATTACTTCATAACATCACTAATGAAGGAGAGTACGAGAGTAGGAACACTGTAAGAAACAACAAGGTGGCCTGAATAGGTTATCTGAATGGCGAAGCATGTGGTTGCTGAAATATACTTTAAGAACATAAGAAAGGAGGAACATTGCAGGAGGCCTGTTGGCCCATACTAGGCAGGTCCTTTACAATTCATCCCACTAACAAAACATTTGCCCAACCCAATTTTCAATGCCACCCAAGAAATAAGCTCTGATGTGAAAGTCCCACTCAAATCCAACCCCTCCCACTCATGTACTTATCCAACCTAAATTTGAAACTACCCAAAGTCCCAGCCTCAATAACCCAACTAGGTAGACTGTTCCACTCATCTACTACCCTATTTCCAAACCAATACTTTCCTATGTCCTTTCTAAATCTAAACTTATCTAATTTAAATCCATTACTGCGGGTTCTCTCTTGGAGAGACTCCTCAAGACCTTATTAATATCCCCTTTATTAATACCTATCTTCCACTTATACACTTCGATCAGGTCTCCCCTCATTCTTCGTCTAACAAGTGAATGTAACTAAGAGTCTTCAATCTTTCTTCATAAGGAAGATTTCTAATGCTATGTATTATTTTAGTCATCCTACGCTGAATGTTTTCTAACGAATTTATGTCCATTCTGTAATATGGAGACCAGAATTGAGCTGCATAATCTAGGTGAGGCCTTACTAATGATGTATGAAGCTGCAGTATGACTCTGGGACTTCTGTTGCTTACACTTCTTGATATAAATCCCAGTAATCTATTGCCTTATTACGTACGCTTAGGCATTGCTGTCTTGGTTTAAGGTTGCTGCTCACCATAACCCCAGTCCTTTTCGCAATCTGTATGGCTAAGTTCTACATCATTTAACTTATAAGTACTAGGGTTATGGGCACTCCCAAGCTTCAGAACCTTGCATTTATCTACATTGAACTGCATCTGCCACTTTTCTGACCAAGAATAGAGCTTGTTTAAATCCTCCTGAAGTTCCATAACATCTACGTTTGAATCAATTATCCTACCTATCTTTGTGTCATCGGCGAATTTGCTCATATCACTAGTAATTCCCTCATCAAGATCATTGATATATATTTATAACAACAACGGGCCCAAGACTGATCCCTGTGGAACGCCACTTGTTACAGATCCCACTCGGATTTAACCCCATTTATGGACACTCTCTGCTTCTGTCAGTGAGCCATGACTCGATCCACGAGAGCACTTTTCCCCCAATGCCATGAGCTGCCACTTTCTTTAACAGTCTATGGTGCGGAACTCTATCAAAAGCCTTACTAAAATCTAAGTAAATAATATCAAATTCTTTATCGTGGTCAACAGCCTCAAAAGCTTTACTGAAGAAAGTTAATAAATTAGTTAGACAAGACCGGCCTCTTGTGAATCCATGCTGAGTATCATTAATCAAGCTATGCTTATCGGGATGGCTTCTTATAATCTCAGCTATAATTGACTCTAGTAATTTGCCTACAATTGAGGTCAGGCTTATTGGGCGGTAATTTGACGGTAACGACTTGTCCCTGTTTTAAAAATAGGAATTACATTAGCCATCTTCCACATATCAGACACTACACCTGTTTGATGAGATAAATTAAAAATATTAGTTAATGGTTCACAGAGTTCCATTTTGCATTCCTTAAGAACCCTTGAAAAAAC
>NC_069421.1:24165381-24197881 GCF_026875155.1 Cherax quadricarinatus | reverse complement strand
ACACACACACACACACACACACACACACACACACACACACACACACACACACACACACACACACACACACGCCGTCCATCAACGAGAGTAAAAGTAGATCACCGTAGATGGTCTACGTGTGTTTGTGTGTCCTTGTTGCATGAGGAGCAACACAAAAAAAAGAGTTGCAAGAGAGAGAGAGAAAAAGCAGTGGCCTTGCCATTCTCCTATTTTTTTTACGCACGTGTATTTGTGTATGTTCTGGGGAAGACAGGTTGATTGGTCTCTCCTTTCGCCTGGACAAACTCTTCGAGGTCTCGCTGGAGGCAGTCATCTGATAGTCTCTTCTCTCGCCAATCAAAATTCTTCAAGGTCTGACTGGGGAAGACAGCTGATGGTCATCACTTCGCCTGTCTAAATCTGCAAAGTATTTATGACTGAAAAAGATCATCGGGTTAACACTGTTTCAGCATCTGGTTGATCAGGCTTTCAAGGTGAGTGTTGGGTCGGTGTAAACACACCGAGAATCAGATTAGGAGAACGACACATTTACAAGGTTTAAATATCTCTTTGAGGAACGTTTCGCTCCCCTTTCAGGCTTGACAAAGGTTCCGGCGAGCGAAACGTAGCCCAAATAAATACTCAAACCCTGAAAATACGTTCCTGCTTTTCAGCCAATATGTGGGTTTAAAAAACACGTAATAGTTGATAAAGTTTATTCATGACCTAAACGTTGTCAACAATAGTCTTGCTCTGCATTATGTGCACTTTTATTGGATGTTATTTAGTGCAGCTCAGTGTTTTAGCGGTGCCCTGGGGAGAGGGAACAAGAGTGAACTTGGGTATAGGTCAGAGGGTGAAGTGAAGTTGATACCCTTCGGTGAAAAACGATTTTTTTTATGTACTCGTTAATGTATGTTTCTTCCTCGATCGTATACCTAGAAAACACACACCACACACCCAACACAACCACCACACCAAAAAAACACACACACACACTACACACACACACACACCACACAACAAGAGTAGTCAGGAAGTGAATTGTTTGGGAATGCGATGTAGTGGAGGCCCAGGATCCTTACATAGCTTTAAGCAGAGGTACGATAAAGCTCATGGTTCAGGGAGGTACTAAGTAGCGACCAGTGAAGAGGCGGGGCCAGGAGCTTGGACTCGACCCTGCAACCTCAATAGGTGAGAATAGGTGAGTACACACACACACACACACACACACACACACACACGTGAAGCAGTATCGCTAAATAGTGCTCCCAGGATTTAGCATTCTAGTGGCTGTCCTAAGATATTATTAGCGGTCATCGTACGTGAGTGAATCAGTGAACATACCTACAAGAGTGTAATAGCTTTCAAGAGTGCGAATAATGTGATAGGATCAAGAATTTTACAATTTAAATTTGAATGAAATTTGAGTGAGGGAGGGTGCAGTCAGCTGATCAGGCTACTGGCCGCAGTGTTGACACAAAATATCCAAACAGTTAATTGGGTTAATGGTGGGGATCTGAAATATTAACAAATACATATGTTGGTTGATTATGCAGCAGTGTAGTGATAAGGTCATAAAAGAGTGATTAAGTAAATACGGAAAGTAAGAAAAAATTAGTCAATCCCAGCTGTTGGTGTTGTGATGTTGCTAACATCACCCAGACTTGTTATGACCATAATACTGTACTAAAGAAAAAAGAGGGAATACCAAGTCTTAAAAGAAAAATAAAAGAAAAACTTGAATGCATGATAAAGTTCCTGAGGAGTTACAAAATTGAAGGATGATTTGCAGCCGACCAGCAGGAACCTCATTGTTGTGCAGACGACATCACTTGCCTATTTGTGGTTAATTTTGGTTAGTGTCTAAAGTCTCAAGTGTCTCGCCCTGCTGGTTGTATGCTATACCATCTCTCTTTCCCTATTTCAGTACCAGGAGATAGATAGTGGTTAGTAAATTATCTAAATATCGCCAGGTAAACTCCAGAAGAGTTGTGTAGCCTAGTGAACCCCCCCCCCGTTTTTCTGAGGGACAAGCTAGTAAACAAGTACGCACATACAAACACACGTGTGCACCCGTAATTATTGTTATAATAAACATTAGTATATATTAATAAGGAATTGAGTGAGAAAAAATAATCCTATAATCTTCAAAAAGTAAAGTAGCCTAGTGTGCGGAGATCTGGGCCGGGAGAGTACCGGTGAAACAACAACAATAACAAATAGTGTTAACGTGACCCTCCCCCTCTTTTTCAAAGAACGACAAGCTAGTAAACACACACACACACACACACACACACACACACACACACACACACACACACACACACAAAACCACAACCACACACACACACACACACACACACAACACACACACACACACACACACACACACAAACACAAGTGTACGCAATTAATATTATATAGTATATATTAGTGCATATTAATAAGGAATTGATTGTGAAATTTTTTTATAATCTTCAAAAGAGTAGCGTAGCCTAGTGTGCGCGCACGCACACCACACTCACCCACACACCCACACACCCACACACACCCACACTCACACCCACAAACACCCACACACACTCCCACACACACCCACACACCCACACACCACCCACACACCCACACCCACACACACACACCCCACAACACCCACCACACCACACCACCCACACACACCCCACCACCCACACACACCCACACACACCACACACACCCACACACCAACACACCCACACACACACACACACCCAACACCTCCACTCACACCCACACCTCCCACCACACACCCTCACACACCCACCCACACACCCACCACACACACAACCACCCACACAAACCCACCCACACAACCCACACACCCCCACCAACACCCACACACCACACACACACCCACAACACACCCACACACAACCACACACACCCACAACACAACACCACCCACACTCACCCACCACACACCCAACACACCCACCACCTCACACACACCCCTACACACACCCACAACCCCACACACCTCCCCACACACCCACACACACCCAACCCCCCAACACCCCCCCACACACTCACCCACATCACACACCACACACACACAACCCTCCCCACAACACACCCCAAACACACACCCCACACACTACACCCCTCACACACCCACACACAACCCACACACACCCAACAACACCCACACACCCCACACCACCCCACTACCCCCCCACCCACCCACCCCCACCACACAGCACACACACAGCACACAACACAACACACTCACAACACACACACAAACAACTCACACACAACATCACTCACACCACACACACCACACACAACTCACCACACACACACACAACCACACAACTCACACATTACTTGCAAGACCTACACATACACTCCCACCCTCACCCACAGAATCTCACTCTTCCACCCTGATCCCTCCCCTCCCTCTCTCACCCTCCCCTCCCCACCTCTCCCTCTCCCACTCAGACCACTTGCTTTACACTCTCCTTCCCCTCACTCCCCACCTCATCACTACTCTCCCTATTATAGCCACAGTTCCTCCTCTACCTCCCCCCCCCAACACTCAGACATATTACAATACATAACCTAAATACAGAATTTACATAGGTTTCCACTCTGGGGAAATCAGGTTTACATAAAACAAAAATGGGTTGCCAGAGAGCAACAGAAAACCCAAGGGACAGGAGGAGGAAACTGCAAAGGAAGATGGGCAGCAGACGCTCAGCAAAAAGGGAACAAAATGGGCAAAATAGAAACTAGAAGAACTTAGCATGGAATGGGAAGAGAGGATGAACATGGAAAGCAGGAATAGCGCGGGAGGTGAAAGTCAAAAGCAGCAGAGGCCTCAAGGATTACCAGAGTTAGAAGAGGAACTGGAAAATCTGACAACAGCCTAAAGAAGACTAAAAGAACATTTTGGGAATTGTGACACACCAGAGACCGCTACCTCAGTCCACAAATAATGGGACTGTAGGGAAATGTAGGAGCAAACTGCATGTTGAAGTCTCATCAGTGGAGACTCTGTAGTAAATGAAAAGGCTAAGCTATATGTGGAGGCCCTACAAAGACCACAAACTCCAAGATGCTACAGGGGAAGCCGCGGAGAAGGGAAAATGACAGGCCAATGAAGCCTGGTACAGTAGCTAGTGAAACTGAAGAAAGGAAAGCTGCAAATGGAGGTAAATCAAATTGAGATTGTGAGGGAATGACAAGGCGATATGCAGTGGACGATCGAAAAGATGAGGTCAGTCTTTGTGTATGGGCTACAGGATGTTGAAGGGGGACAGGGGAAACTCATATGAAGCAAATAACAAAGTGAAAAAAAAGCAATTGAAGCATCATGAAAGTAACTCGGAGGAAGACGACATGACCCCGCTGGAAAATTTTTGGAGAATATGGGCGGTTTGTAAAAAAAAAAAAAACCGGCCAGTGAAAGTGACCTTCAGGCAGAATCGATCGGAACAGGATACGCAGGCTGAAAGGCCACGATTTAAGGGGACATGCGGCAATACAGGAAGGTGTTCTCGACCGCGACAGAAAACAAGCGAAAGGCGGAAACTGAGAGAGATGGTACTCAATGGCGGAAAGGAGGAAGTGGGGTGGGAGGGGATGGAGAAGACCAGACATGGTGATCCCAGACACAGGAAGAAGATCCTACAAAATACAACCTCCCTCACAAGCTTCCTCTCGGAAGGCCTTCCAACCAGGTCAGACCCAGTGCAGCCAAAAACCACCAAACTCAAAAACAGACCCATGCCATTCCAATGCCCCCAACCACTAACATTACAAACTCACCCCCACAGCAACCACCCATAGTTCCTTATCAGGTCTCCACTTCCCCAACCCCATACACCTCCCAGACCACGTCTTAGAAAAGAAGTGAAGGTTATGGTATACAAATGCAATGGAATAACAAATAAGTTTGAGGAGTGGCCACGAAAGAATCAAGAGACATCCCCAGACATAATATCACTCACACAGAAACAAGCTCAACAGAATAAAAACAGAAATCAATCTTTCCACCGTCCGGATATCAAATCCTCAGGGAAAGACAGAGGCGAAGGAGAAGAGTAGGGGGAGGATTAAGTTGCACTGCTCATTAAAAGCCAGTGGGGGTTTTGAGAAAATGGAAGGAAATGGATGGCACGGGTGTGAAAGGGAAACTACTTAGTAAGAACATCCGTCTGAGGGGACATAAGGTGATAATTGCAGAATGTACACCACACACCAGAACTGACTGGAGAACCAGAGAAGACATACGATGAGAGCAAACAGAGCCATGGTCGACACAACTAGCCGATGGTGGCGGAGAGCACACATGGGGCGAGAAAGTTATAGTTATGGGTGTTTCAATCACAAGGGAGATTGGGAAAAACCTGGAGCCCCATGGTGGCTTCGAAACATGGAGAAGCCTCAGAAGATGATGGATTGTGTACTGGAAAACCTCATGCATCAACATGTTAGAGACACTACCAGAGAGAGAGAGGAAGAAGATGAACCAGCAAGACCTGGACCTTGTATTCACCTTGAGTAGTTCAGACACTCGAGGAATATCTTGTATGAAAGGCCCATGGGAGCTAGTGATCATGTCGGTTCTGTGCTTCGACTACATGTTGCAGCTCCAAGTGGAGAGAGTTAGCAGGTTAGGGTGGGAAAAACACCAAACTACAAAAGGGGCGGAAATACTCAGGCATGAGGAACTTTCCTTCAAAAACATTCAGTGGGAGAGGGACTGAAAGGAAAAACCTAGTACAGAAATGATGGACTATGTGGCATACAAATGCCAAGGAGGACAGAGGAGAGGTTTGTTCCCAAGGGAAACAGAAAATAATGGGAAGAACAGAACGAGTTCCTTGGTTCACAAAAAGGTGCTGAGAGGAGGCAAAAAACTAGGTGTACTAGAGATGAAAAGGTACAGAAGACAGAGAACTCAGGAAAATAAGAGGAGATTAGACGAAGAGACAGAAGTGAATATGCACAGATAAGAAGGGAGCTCAGCTGACACTATGAAAATGACATTAGCATCGAAAGTCAAGTCTGACCCGAAGCCTGATTGTACAGCCACAATCAGGAGGAAATCAACAGTCAAGGGACCAGGTAATCAGACTGAGGTAAGGATGATGGGGAATTTCAGCACAGTCGCCAAACGACCGAAGAGATATGTTCAGGGAGCTCAACCGAGATTTAAAGAAGTATTTACAGTGGAAAACAGTTAGGTATCCAGGAAATCAGAACTAGAGGGGTACACCAGCAAAGTGGCTTGATGGAGGTACATATAACCAAGGACGGAAAGTGAAGAAGCTGCTATGCGAGAACTTGGACACCTCATAAGGCGGTTGGGACCAAGACAACATCTCTCCGTGGGTCCTTAAACGAAGGGAGCAGAGTACTATTGTGCTGTGACATTAACAAAGATCGTCAACACATCATTTGATACGGGGCAAACTCCCTGAGGTATGGAAAGATGGAAAATTTCAAGTCCAATTTTTTAAAAAAGGGAACAGACATGAGGCCACTAACTACAGACTGTATCACTAACGTGTTTAGTATGCAAGTCATGGAGAAGATCATCAGGAGGAGAGTGGTGGAGACTGGAAAGAAAAAAGTGTTAATTGACAACCTGCATGGTTCAGGGAAGGGAAAATCCTGGGTCACAACCTACTAGAGTTTTATGGGACAAGGTGACAGAAGTAAGACAAGAGAGAGAGGGGTGGATCGACTGATTTTTTTGGGACTGCAAAAAGGCCCTTCGACACAGTTCCTCACAAGAGGTTACTGGAAAAAGCTAGAAGAATCAGGCACACATAACGGAAAGGCACTGCAATGGATCAGAGAATACTGTCAGGGACGGCAAACAACGAGTCATGGTACGTGGACGAGGTGTCAGAGTGGGCGCGCTTGTGACAAGCGTGGGTTCCACAGGGTCAGTCCTAGGACCTGTGCTGTTCTTGGTATATGAGAAAAACGACATAACGGAAAGGGGATAGACTCAGAAGTGTCCTTGTTTGCAGATGGATGTGAAGTTAATGAGAAGAATAAAATCGGATGAGGATAGGAGGACTACAAAGAGACATGGACAGGCTACAACGCCTGGTCCAGCAACTGCTCCTTAGTTTAACCCTGCCAAGTGCAAAGTCATGAAGATTGGGGGAAGGCAAAGAAGACCGCAGGACACAATAAAGTTTAGATGGCCAAAGACTGCAAAACCTCACTCAAGGGAAAAGTCTGCGGGTGTGAGTATAACCACCGAGCATATTCTCCTGAGGCGCACACAAATCAGATAATGCTGTCGCCATCTGGGCGCCTGGCAAACCTACGGATAGCGTTTCCGATACCTCAGTAAGAGTTCGTTCAAGACACTGTATACCATTTTACGTCACGCCATACTGGATTATTGCAGCACCAGTTTGGAATCCCACACCTAGTCAATCAAGCACGTCAATGAAATTATGTGAAAGTCAAAGGTTTGCACAAGACTAGTCCCAGAGCTACGGGGATTGTCCTACGACAGAAAGGTTGAGGGAAATCGGCCTTGACGACATGGAGGCCAGGGGTCAGGGGAGACATGATAACGGACATATAAAATACTGCGCAGAATAGGACAAGGTGGAAAAGACAGGAATCGTGTTACAGAGATGGGAAACAGACACAAGAGGTGCACAATTGGAAGTTGAAGACATCAGATGAATCAAAGGGATGTAGAAGATTTCTTCGTCATAGAGTGTCAAGTCGGTGGATAGTCTAGAAAGTGAAGTAGTGGAGCGGGAACCATAATAGTTTTTAGTGCGAGGTATGATAAAGCTCATGGAGCTGGAGAAGAGGAGGACCTAGTAGCAATCAGTGAAGAGGCAGGGCCAGGAGCTATGGACTCGACCCTGCAAACCACACATAGGTGAGCACACACAACAACACACACAACACCAGGGCTGAACTCAGCCCCTGCAAGGCACAAATAGGTGTGTAACACACACTCCCAAAATTCTTTACCAAACCTTTGCCAGTTCTTCAGAATATAAAAAACCGTATTCATCGGCGATAAAGCAACGGGACATTCCCCATTGTGGACACTTTTCACTAGGGGCTGATCAGTGTAAAAAATCATTAAGTTGGGTCGTATCACTAGGCTGATCAGTTGTAAAAAATACACTTAAGTTGGTCGTAGTCACTAGGCTGATCAGTGTAAAAAATACACTTAAGTTGGTCGTAGTCACTAGGCTGATCAGTGTAAAAAATACACTTACGTTGGTCGTAGTCACTAGGCTGATAAGTGTAGAAAATACACTTAAGTTGGTCGTAGTCACTAGGCTGATCAATTATTTGACAGCTAAAAGCGTGTGAGTCATTCAGCAGGTGTGGTAAAGGCTCCGTTTACTCAGCACAAGACGAAAGCTTTACATTTCTTTCTTTATATCCATAAAAAAGTCAAGGTGTAAAAGCATGTTTTAACTAGGACAACGTTTCGTTGTGTAGATGTTTATCTTGACGACATATCTCTTGTGTAGAGCTTTATTAGGACAACGTTTCTCTCTGTAAAGAGCTTTGTTGTGACAACGTTTGTCTGTGTAAAGCTTATATTGTGACAACGTTTTGCCCTATGTAGAGCTTTTTGTAGTAACATATCGCCCTGTGCAGAGTTTTATCAAGTCATTTTTTCTCTTTGTTGCTATGGGTAATACATACTGCTGTGTAAGCCAGGTGATCGATGTTTACCCCCCTACACACTAACGTTCAACGAAGCTGCAAAGTTAATGTAAAACAGTGATGACCGCCATTAACTTGTAAAGTTAATGGAAAACACTGTTTGACGGCTTTCCACTGACGATTCAAGGAGGCTGGCCAAGTTTAATAAAACGTTTGTTGAGGCTGGTAAATCACCCGTACCATGTTTTGTTTGCAGTCGTCTCATACGATTTCGTGTCTTAATGGAACTTCTGTTGAGGTTGGCAAAGTTAATGGAACTTCTGTTGAGGCTGGCAAAGTTAATGGAACTTCTGTTGAGGCTGACAAAGTTAATGGAACTTCTGTTGAGGCTGACAAAGTTAATGGAACTTCTGTTGAGGCGGGACAAAGTTAAGGGAAACCCTTCTGTTGAGGCTGGCAAAGTTAATGGAACTTCTGTTGAGGCTGGCAAAGTTAATGGAACTTCTGCTGAGGCTGACAAAGTTAATGTAACTTCTGTTGAGGCTGGCAAAGTTAATGGAACTTCTGTTGAGGCTGGCAAAGTTAATGGAACTTCTGTTGAGGCTGGCAAAGATAACGGAACTTCTGTTGAGGCTGGCAAAGTTAATGGAACTTCTGTTGAGGCTGGCAAAGTTAATGGAACTTCTGTTGAGGCCTGACAAAGTTAATGGAATTTTCTTTTGAGGCTGCAAAGTTAAGGGAACTTCTGTTGAGGCTGACAAAGTTAATGGAACTTCTTTTTGAGGCTGGCAAAGTTAATGGAACTTCTGTTGAGGCTGGCAAAGTTAATGGAACTTCTGTTGAGGCTGGCAAAGTTAATTGAACTCTGTTGAGGTTTGCAAAGATAACGGAACTTCTGTTGAGGCTGGCAAAGTTAATGGAACTCTGTTGGGGCTGGCAAAGTTAATGGAAACTTCTTTGAGCTGGCAAAGTTAATGGAACCTTTGAGGTTTGCAAATTTAAATTTGGAACTTCTGTTAAGGTTTGGCAAAGTTATGAACTTCTGTTGGGGCGCAAAGTTAAGGGAAAACTTCTGTTAAGGCTGGCCAAAGTTAATGAACTTCTGTTGGGGCTGGCAAAAAGATAATGGAACTTTAAGTTCCATT
This sequence comes from Cherax quadricarinatus, assembly GCF_026875155.1. Lineage (NCBI taxonomy): Eukaryota > Metazoa > Arthropoda > Malacostraca > Decapoda > Parastacidae > Cherax > Cherax quadricarinatus. The sequence goes on along the minus strand of NC_069421.1, from coordinate 24,188,099 downwards.
ATGACATGAAAAAAAATCTTCATTTTAAAATAATTTTTTTTTTGTAAATTTCAAGCCTCACGAACATATAGTACATACACCCATTTCGTGATTTTTTTTTTTATTCATTTTTATTATTTTTAAACAGTATTTTCCCTTGTTTTGGGAGTTAGGGATACATGGGGTTTTCAGTATACTTTTTGGATATCTCGTAATCTCATGTTGTTGTTTCAAAGTTCCAGGTCTCATTGTTTTAAAGAACAAAATCGTAAGCCTTTTTAGATTTTTTTTTTCCTAGGTTTCAGACCTAACAAATGTAAATAATGATTTTAAAATGATTTTAAGAGTTACCTATACAGTTTTTTTTATTACGGTAACGAAAAAAATAAATTGGCACCTTTTTTTTCCCCTCAAAGACAGCACGTAAACCATTATAATAATAATAAATTATTATTATTATATTTTATTATTATTATTATTATAAACAATCTCAGTAAACCTGCCCCAAGCTTATTTACAAAACCTGGCAATACCCGACAGTATGGAATAACTTCTGAAAGATTTTTTGTTAAGAAACATGCCTAAAAATGTATGGTAAAGAGGCGAACAAACCCTAGTTAAGGAGCTCACAACATATGTAACCCAGTGTGTGTGTGTGTGTGTGGTGTGTGTGTGTGTGTGTGTGTGTGGTGGTTGGGGTGGTGTGTGTGTGTGTGTGTGTGTGGTGTGTGTGTGGTGTGTGTGTGTGTGTGGTGTGTGTGTGTGTGTGTGCACATTCATTTATAAGAGTCACTTGAGAGCTAGTGTGTTTTTATTTTTTTCACCTTCATTATGGAGTCACATCCTCCGGAAATACCCTCAAGATAACGACAGTAACAATGATGATGATAATAATATCAATGTTAATAGTGTAATAATAAAAATAATTAAAAATATTATCAATAATAATAGTAAATACTTAATAATAACAATGAAAATTAAAATAATAACACAAACTAATGTTACTGCTAGTACCATTATTGTCGTCTCTTGGCGAATATTATAACACTTCTGCTGCTGTTGCTACAACGACAATAATAAAACAACACCAACAAGTTAACCTGGAAAGAAAAAAAATATATAATGCAGCAGTCGCCTAAAAATATGTAGCCAACCCAGTTCCCATATAATTTCTCGTTATTTCTTGGTGTTTTTTTTTTTTTTTTTTTTTTTTTTGATGTTATCATCCTTCAGGGAGGATAAATTGAGGCTGATGAAGGGTTCTTGATCCGAGAAATTGGAGGTTCACTTCCATCCCTCGTTACATGATTCTTGCAGGTTAAAATTAGACTTTCTTGTGTAATAATAATAATAGTAATAATAATAAAATCATAATCATTATAATTTAATAATAATAGTAATAATAATTATTATTATTATTAGTAGTAGTATGATTATTATTATTTAATAATTATAAGTACACTCGCAGCATTAATTAATATTTTTCATAGCAACATATTAATAATAAAAACAGTAGTAAAACTGTATTAACTAAGCAATATTTAAAAAACATTAATATACTATTGGAAGGAATATATAAGTATTACCTGGATATTTAATAACAGTTTGTGTGAAGAACAAACATTGCTCGCACTTGTGCCGTGTTTGAAGTGGAAATCAGTTCAAAAGTGAATGTGAAACTGGAACTAATATTTGCTCGACAGGTCTGAATTTTTACCAATGTCACCCCTTGGCTAACACCACACAAACATACACTTATGCATGCATACGTACATACACTCATATCTATCTTATCTATATACATGTAAAGTATATATATATATATATATATATATATATATATATATATATATATATATATATATATATATTTTATATAATATTATAAATATATATATAAAATATATAAAAGTATGTATTTATATATATACACACAGAAGAATGAACGGGGAATCGAATTGTGGCACTAGTAGTAGCAGGTCCAGCGTTCTACCAATGAGTTACAGTGCTTTCAGTTGAAAGAATCCGAAAACAGAACGTCTGTTAATATTTTCCGTCAGCGGACACTGTCTGTGACCCTTCTGTCGTTTATTACTTGTACTGAACTTACGGACTACATGACTTAGAGGGATGTAAGAATAGATTTACTGGGAAAAATTATGTGATTGTGGGAAGAAACAGTAAGGGTCACAGACGGTGCCATTGACGGAAACAGACAGAATTTCTGATTCCGGATTTTTCCTATTGAAAGCCTCGAAGTTCAGTGTTAAAGTGGTGGACTGCTGCCACCAGGGCCACGGTTCGATTCCCCCGTCCAGTCTTCCATTTATATAATTATAAAATAGTCAAAATATTTTATTTTAAGTGAGCTATTTCTTTATATAAATAAATATGAAAGGTATAATAGCGCCACTGTTCACCTTCCTCACAATTTATAGTAATTTTTATATATTTTACTTTTTATTTTTCAAGCTCCAGTAATTCTCAGCTATTTTAGTTACGCTGTGATTGGTCATTCACAGTAGTGTCTTGGCTCTGATTAGTCACTCACGGGATTGAGTGTTATACGAACGTATATATATATATATATATATATATTATAATATGTATATATAACTTGATATCATGAAGACAAAACATACTCTGAAATTACAAAACTTATACTATGATCATATTGCCAGGCACGAGTGGTTGAACGTGTATATATATACATCCAGTTGAGCAATAATAACTTCCAGCCCTCAAGGATGGTGGCCCGATGCATTTAAAGGGTTCTTGATCCACGGAATTGGAGCTAATTTCACATTTCTCACTATTGAAACTTTTGGTTTGGCGCATCCCGGGGGAATGTAATTAAAAACGGTTAATATGTATAATTACCCCCATCCTCCCATGAATTACCCAGAACACAACACGATACCTAAAGCTCTTGGCCCGGGAAGAGATATAACCTAGTACACACGAAGGCGGGGCCAAAGTGTGACTCCACCCATGCCAAACCACAAACAAGGTGAGTACAAATAGATGAGTATACACACACACAAACACACACTATGTCTCGACTCCTGCAACCACAAATAGGTGAGTACACACACACACACCCACACACATCTTGGGGTGAGTATAACACCAGGCACATCTCCTGAGGCACACATCAACCAAATAACTGCTGCAGCATATGGGCGCCTGGCATTCCGCAATCTTAATAAGGAATCGTTCAGGACCCTGTACACTGTGTACGTTAGGCCCATGTTGGAGTATGCGGCACCAGTTTAGAACCCACATCTAGCTAATCACGTGAAGAAACTAGAGAAAGTCCAAAGGGTTGCAACAAGACTAGTCCCAGAGCTAAGGGGTATGTCCTACGAGGAGAGGTTGAGGGAAATCGACCTGACAACACTGGAGGACGAGAGATAGTGGGGACATGATAACGTCATATAAAATACTGAGAGGAATTGACAAGGTGGACAGAGACAGAATGTTTCAGAGATGGGACACAACAACAAGGGGACACAGTTGGAAGTTGAAGACACAGATGAATCACAGGGATGTTAGGATCCATTCATAGCTTTAAGCAAAGGTATGATGAAGCTCATTGTGAGGGGAGAGTGATCCAGTGGAAGCCAATGAAGAGGCGGGGCCAGGAGCTATGAATCGACCCCTGCAGCCAAAACTAGGTGAGTACAGAGTGCTACACTTATTGACAAACTCTCGAGAACACAACTTTTCTCAACAAGGATCTTTACAGTGACGCCGCAAAAGCACTCAATCTCTGCCACTTGAGCAGCATGGTAAGTGCCAGGAGAGCGCATATTACGTAAACCAAAATATATATATTTAAGAAACACGAGAAGGAGAGAGGGACGGAGAGTCCCAACTCGTTCTGACAGCATTCACCATGAACATGCATTGACCCGCTGACCGATGTGTGCGTCATGTAGCTGCGTCTTCGTCTCACTTACATCCTAAAACAAGTTCCTTTTCCAATGTGAATGTAAAAATAGTCAAGTTCCTCGTTGCTGGATGGCGCTGCCTCTAAACAATTTAAAACACACATAGTAAATGGAGAATTTTTTTTTTTTAATGACCAATGGCTCAGTCAACACGCGGAGGAAAAAAAAGACAATGGCAGAAACTTGATCGATACGTCTCGGTAAAGCTTTTATTATGACGTTCAACACAAAGCTTCATGTAGGTGGGGATACGTCATGATAAAAAAAGTTCCATTTGGTGAATGTGTCTTTGTCGCTCCTGCTTGATGATGTTTCATTCTTATTCTTAAGATATATTAGGCACAGGTTCAGTGGTACAATGTTCAACTCACAGCCGAAAGTGCCAAGGTTCGATTACCGGGATACGCTTACTGGACAAGCAAGACTCCTTAAACATGTACCTGTCCACTTAGCGGTTACTAGATACCTAAGAGCGAGGCGGCTGGTGTGGGTCACCTACTGGGAAGTAACCGGAAAGACCTGAACGAAAATAAGCCATACTACTTGGCTTAACACTAAACTAATTATTACAATTTAGTTTAGTGCACACACGGTATATATAAAGTATATGTACATCAAGAGGTGAATGTCGGCATAAATATCCTGAAATGTTTTCTTTAATTCCTATTTCAAGGAATAAAGTATTTTTGTTTGGTGGTAAAAACCTTCACTGCAGCCTCAGTAACCTCAGTGTTGTTGATCACCATTAACCCTTCCTCCCCACATTAACGAACTTCGTACACACCTTCTAACTTTCATGAAAATTTATGATATTTAAAGATTTCTGCTTGGCATGATTGTAAAAATTATTATGTTAAATGGCAGCTGATTCACTCCTACTGGAGGAGCAAAATTATCAATATATTATTAGCGTTGTGTGACCCTTTAGCCCCTTGACAATATACTTTTTACACACCTGATAGGCTGTGAATATTATATGGCAGGCTGTGAATGTTGTATGTCAGGACAAAAATAAATAAAGATATTCTGTAAATGTTATAAGTTAGGACTTGATTTTTAACATAGGCTGTTGTTAGGACGTGAATTTTTTGAAAATAGCCTATTAATGTTATAAGTTATGGGCGTCCCGTGGTTCTGTTGCCAGTGCTTTCGCCTCACACTGAGTGTCCATGGTTCAATCTCCAGCATAGGTGGAAACGTTGGGCATGTTTCCTTACACCTGCTGTACCTAGGTGTCAGTCGACTGTATGAGTCGCATCCTGAGGGACAAGATGGAAGGACCACAATGGAAACAAGACAGACAGTCCTCGATGAGACACTGACTTTCATGGGTTATCCTGAGCGGTTAACCTTCCCCCGGGATAAAAATCCCAACAAATCTTAAGTTAGAACGGAAATAATTAAACATAGGCTGTGAATGCTATAAGTTAGGACGTGAATATTTGACAGGCTGTGAATGTTGGAAAATGTACTGTCAGTGTTACAAGATAGATTAATTGTTAGAAGACAGGCTTTGAACGTTAGATGTTGCATGCTTGGAGTTAGGTCGTGTATATTTAGTAGAAAGAGTGCGCAAGTTAGAAGTTAGTTTTCCGGTTTGTTGCGCGCTTTACCAACTGTACATTATAATCATGGGGAGCGCTAAACTCGTAGGATTATACAGCGCATGTGGGAGGGGATGGGAGGCATTCAGGCTCAATTCAGGGAACTGGAGCACAGATCCAATTCCCTAGATCAAGAGCCCCTCACCAGCATCAAGGAACCTCCCTTGAGGGGTACCAACTGTACATCTGCTGTTAGCAGAAGTAGGAAACATGAGGCATGCGATCAGTTGCTGCTTATTGTGTACGGGTGTTGCCGATAAGTGTAAGCTGGATGTTTTCGAAGTGTGTAGGTTGGCAGGTGTTCAGGACGAGTGTAGGATGGCAGGCGTTGTCAACAAGTGTAGGCTGGCACGTGTTTTTGACGTGTAGGATGGCAGGCGTTGTCAACAGGTGTAGGCTGGCAGATGTTTTTGACGTGTGTAGGATGGCAGGCGTTGTCAACTGGTGTAGGCTGGCAGGTGTTTTTGACGTGTGTAGGATGGCAGGCATTGTCAACAGGTGTAGGCTGGCACATGTTTAGGACGAGTGTAGGATGGCAGGCGTTGTCAACAGGTGTAGGCTGGCACATGTTTAGGACGAGTGTAGGATGGCAGGCTTTGTCAACAGGTGTAGGCTGGCAGGTGTTTTTGACGTGTGTAAGATGGCAAGCGTTGTCAACAGGTGTAGGCTGGCAGATGTTTTTGACGTGTGTAGGATGGCAGGTGTAAAACTTAACTTGATTATAGACAACACACTTCTTACGTGAACATTCTGTTTCAAGTTGCAGACATTTTTACTAGCGTAAAGTTTTTCATTTAGGTCTCATGCATAATTAGAAACTTTAACAATAGTTTTTATATGGTGAATTATGTGGAATAGAAATAAACTCAAAAAAAAAAAAAAAAAAAAAAAAAAAAAAAAAAAAAATCAGTCGCCGTTCAAAGCCTCTTCATCAAAAAAATAATAATTTACTGATTCCCAAATAACTCTAGAATCAGTTTTGTTTATAAAAACAAGAGAAATTCAAGAGATGTATATAGAATTTCATGAATATATCTTCTTGCAATTATGAAACATTTAATTTTTTTTTTTTACCTTTAATCAGGTGAGGTGCCTAATGCTGGTTGAGGGCTCTTGATCCATGGAATTAAAGGTACCATCTTCTTCCATTCTTCAGGTGCTTTGTGGCTCCTACGGTGTTAGCGCTTTTCTTGTGAATATAATGAAACCGTGTTTGCTACAAATCCAAAATCATTTTCATTTCGAGTGACATACATACTCTCATGAACAATTATTACTCAAGATTTTTGTTTTAGTGGTCAAAAAAGAGAAATTCTTTCGAAAACTTAATGTTAGTAACGGATTTTATTTTTTATATTATTATTTGATTATTATAATCAAGGGGGAAGCGCAAACCTGGAGGATTATACAGCGCCTGTGGGGGGATGTGGAGTGCATTCAGGCTTAATTCGGGGAACTGGAGCACAGATCCAATTCCCTAAATCAAGAGCCCCTCACCAACATCAAGGAACCTTCCTTGAGGGGCTTATTTTTTTTTTTTTTTTTTTTTTTTTTTTTTTTTTTTTTTTTTTTTTTTTTTTTTTTTTTTTTTTTTATAATCGTGTGTGTTGATATATTTTTTTTCTTGTTACCCGCGTGATCTTTCCGAGTTAGGCTCTACTTGTAAGGTGTGTAGGCCTACACATTATTTATTAATGTTCTTAGTGTTAGTGTTCAGTATGTTTGTATGTTGTTTCCTGTTGTGGTTCCATGTGTTGATCAGGAGTTTACAACACTCATTTGTTCCCGTATGTTGAAGTGTTGGTTATTTCTTCATTCTCTTTAACATAATTGCCTTTTTTTGTTATCTTTATTATGCTGAATACGAATTCATTACGTAGAGGAATTAGACACACGTGTAATACCTGGTTATCTTCAGTTGAAGTCGTTTCGCCAACCAGTAGGTTTTTCATTTAGTGTAGAGATGATATACGAAGATAGAAAAAAGATAAAGTAATCAGTCCCGCAATTTTGCAGAACTCTACATTGAAGACAGTAGAAAATGAAGCAATCAGTCCCTCAGCCTGGAAGCCGATGTTCGGTACGTCAGTCTCAAGGAATCCTTTCAGTATTGTACACCATTATTGTTGAAACAGGTTGGTTTAACTTGTTTTTCAGACCTCTCAAACATTATTTTATCTATTTCTCAAGCCTCTCAAGCTGATTATTTCGCTTTCCCTATGAGTTGGCAGCCTACTGTTCTCTGGCTTCCATATTGTTGCACATTCAACGTCACATCGTCGTTTCTTCCACGTCACGGGATGGTAGACATTACGTGGCTGTTCACATTTCGGTGAACTTTTGAGCACGTCTTTGTTGTCGACGCTTCTCTGGTTCAATAGACAGATACCAACAAGTATCGTAGAACAAAAACACTTACAGCAGAGTAAGTTTTTATATAAACAACGTTTCTCTCGCACTTGAGCTTTTTTCAGTCCCCTGTGAGCTTAAGGCTTTTACAATAAAGGGTTTCAGTCAGGGGAGGCTAGTGACGGCAACTCCCCCGTCTCCTGAGGCAAGTGACTCCTTAGATCACTTGTCTTAAACCGATGATAACAGCCACATCAAAGGGTAAACAAGTGCAGAACAAGTCTTTTACAGTGACAACGCTTCGCTCTGTGTACAACGAAGTGTTGTCACAACGAAAGATTCTTCTGCACCCGTCTTGTTCATTGTTTCTCTCCATTGCTGAAAAGTTTGGCCAGTTCCTCTTCTCTCTGCCTACACATCATTGCCTCCATTTCTTCTGTCTTGTCACTGTCTCTTCTGCTGCATCTTAATCTTGTGTTGAGAGACAGACAGTATGCGTGTGTGTGTGTGTGTGTGTGTGAGAGAGAGAGAGAGAGAGGAGAGAGAAGAGGAGAGAGAGAGAGAGAGAGAGAGAGAGAGACAGAGAGACAGAGAGACAGAGAGAGAGAGAGAGAGAGAGAGAGAGAGAGAGAGAGAGAGAGAGAGAGAGAGAGAGAAATAGAGAATGAGAATGAGGGAGGCTGGAAAGGAGTCAATGATGAAATGGGAGAAAGTGAGGAACGTGAAAGGGCGACTATTATAAAAAAGGTGAGAGAAATAGAGAAGAGTGAAACGGAAAGAGAGAGAGATAAAGAAAGAAAGAAATAAGAGATGCAAAGGAAATACCTAAAGAAATAACAAGTAAACAACCCAAAAAGGTGCGCGCACACACATATAAATAATACATACACATAATACATATTCGCAGTACTTATACACAATACACATAGAGGAAAAAAAATATATGGAACGTACTAAAGATTGCACCCAGTGAGACACAGCAGGGAGGCCATCTATTGAGACACACAGCAGGGGGCCCAGGTGTTGAGAGACACAGCAGAGGGCCCAAGTGTTGAGAGACACAGCAGGAGCCCAGGTGAGAAACAGCAAGGGGCCCAGGTGAGAAACAGATGGGGGCCTAGTTGATAGACAGCAGGGGGCCCAGGTGTTAAGAGACACAGCAGGGTGGCCCAGGTGTTGAGAGACACAGCAGGGGACCCAGGAGAGAGACAGCAGGGGGGCAGGTGTTGAGAGACACAGCAGGAGAGCTCTGAAAGCGAAAGTGGTGGAGTGAGCTTACATGAGGGTGGACTAGCGCAGGTGTGACGTGAATCCACTTGTTTTTGTTGTTCACTCTGGCCTTTGACTCTCATGGAAAACGGGAAATCAACACATAAATACACACACACATACACACAAACTCTCTCTCTCTCTCTTTCTCCCACTCTCACTCTCTACACACTATTCTTCGTTAAGTTTCTTTTGCCTTTTAATAATCAATGTAAACAATTTAATTGCACTTATAAAAACACTATGAATATATGGATAATGTAGATCTCCATTGCATAATCAGGACGATTGTAGATCCATAAAAAAATCTTTATTAGCTTGAAGAATGATAAATAGAAGATGAAATTTAATGGAAATGAGGAAAAATGAATACAGAGCTCGTGAACATTACAGACTTGATCAAGTATATTGTACAGTGACCACTAGAAGAAGATATGCAGTGACATCGATTTAAGTCGTAATGAACGACTGTAAATTAATAAACAGAAAGACGGGCAGGGGGATATTGAACCTTGGTCCAGGGTTCAGTGATTACCAGGTCCAGCGCTCTGCCTCTGGACCTGGTAATCGCTGGTATTCATCATATGCTGCATTGATGGTGAAATAATGAAAAAAAAAAAAACTGCTCACAGCCTAGGTTAGACCCCAGAAATTTAAATACAAAGGAATTGTGGTGTTGGAACTTAAAAAAACGAGTGGAAGTAGGTAAATCAGGAAACACTGAAAAACATACTACAACACGCCTCACAGAGCCATTAAGGCAGACAGGTTTTCGTTGATAGATTTTAAATGCTGGAAATGTCATAGGTAGTTACCATGAATCAAAGAAGAGATTACATACGACATCATAAAATGATAGCAGAACGCAGATGGGTAAGATTTTTAGCATTATCAACACATATAAGAGGGTGTATGTGTAAACACTGCCTATAAAATAGTTCTTTGCAAGTAGTTTTAGACTCCCGAAACTTAAAGTTAAAACTTTAGAGTTATATGACAAACTGAATATCCAAAGCGAGACACCATCAGTATATCACTGCTTCAGAAACTTCAGATAGGTTAACAAATTGGTGTTATCTCTCAGACGCGCGGAGATGGGCGCGCATTCGCACTGGGTGAGATAACATTAAGAAAAGTAATAAAGAGAATGTGAGATGAAAATTAATGTTTAAAAACTGCCTTAAAACGACGTCTGGTTAGTGATGTTTCAACAAGGGGACGTTGATATCTAAAACACTTCTACTTTGTCAGCCATTGCCTTGGAGCCCTGACCCAGTAATTTACAAGAAAGTTGGGATTATGTATCTTTTCCAGTCTGACCCCTCGCTCGCACCTCAAGAGTAGTTACCCGGATTCGATATTTATTGCCTAATCAGACTTAATTCTTGGCTTTGATTCAGTAGACCAGAAGCAAGAAATTAGAATTAGTTAGTGTGTCTGGTATTATAATTATATTCTGCCCTGAAAGTCCAGACAAATCCTCTATCGCATTCTGTTTCTTTTTTCTGGGCTAGGTTTATGACCACGCTGCACGTCTTTACTAGTACTTCGATGGTGATCCTCTCCTGGGATGGCGTAATGACCCCTCCATACACCCCATCTTCCAAGAAGGGAGTGTGTACCTCGATGCTGGTGATGGACTCTTGAATCTAGGACTTGGGGCTACACCCCCCTTCAGATCTAATCTGATTACCTTCCAGTCCTTTAAGCACTGCATGAACCTCACGGGTTTATCGTCCTCCCCCAAATAATTATTAGCCTCGACTCTTCCTTCTGTTCTCCGCCTCCCTAAACAAATTTTCTCTTTACAACAATTATATTTTACTTTTGATTTAGCACTATATGACCCATTCGGATTTACCGCTCCCGTCTTATAATAATAATCTAATAATAATTATTATTATTTCTTTTTCCAGTCTCTAAAATCACATTTGATTATAATTCAAAACGAATTAATTACCTTGCTCGTTGAACTCACCTTTACATTTTCTTTATTAATCTCAGTATACTTGTATTCTTAACTATATCTACATTAATGGCATTTTTGTTGCATTTTACAGATTTTCATTTTTCTTATTGTTCTGGTCACTACCTCTTTTGTCTTTCACTTACAATGAAAAATGTCTAATCAAGCGATTTATATTTTTTTGACCACAAGTTTGGCATGCTGTTAACATTTAACTAGTGACTATACGCTATCGTCCACGGTTTTTTTTTTCTTCGCGCTTATTGTGGCTTGCAGCAAATATAATGATGGAAAGAAAAAAAAGTTGAAAAAAAAAAAAACAATGCCTCCGCCAATAACTTTTACTAATGTTGCTGATATTACGAGTTGAAATAAAAGAGAGATAAATGTGGAAAATTATAAAGAAACGAAATATTGATTAATAAGAAGTTATATATATATATATATATATATATATATATATATATATATATATATATATATATATATGCAAAAACAACCACTGTGAAAGAATAGTGAAATTCCAATCACTTTCGTGACTACTCACATTATCAAGGAACAATATTGATCCTTCATAATGTGAGTAGTCACGAAAGCGATTGGAATTTCACTATTCTTTCACAGTGGTTGTTTTGCATATTCTGAAATCACCTGTTTACTGTGATCTTATTGTATATACATACATACATATATATATATATATATATATATATATATATATATATATATATATATATATGTATATATATACATGTATATGTATATGTATAATTAGTATTGTATTCCAGCAATATTACTTTTCATAATCTCCCGAGTCATGTTGTATGTCTGACCTGGCTGGCCACACACCCTGGAGAGTCGTGTCCCTCTCAAGAGGTCAGGTCATTTACCTCGAACTTAATGTGTAATTTAAATTTCCGAAAAAACCTTGTGTTTCCAACCTCTTTTTATTAAAAATAAATAAATATGAGAACTTTTCAACATTACGAGAAAACAATTGCTTATGTAACTAAAATTTTAAGTATGTCAGACGCATCAGACTGAAACATAGAAGTGTGTTAAAAAACATGATTTTTCTTAATAATATATTTAAACACAATTGCTTCTTGTATGTATATTATAATTTTTTTTTTATATTATGTACAAACAAGATTGCCGCAATTTTTCTTATGAATTATTTTTGTGGGAAGCAGTTTATTTGAAAATTAGTAAATATATATTATATATATATATATATATATAAATATATATAATATATATATATTTATATATATATATATATATATATATATATATATATATATGTCGTGCCGAATAGGCAGAACTTGCGATTTTGGCTTAAATAGCAACGCTCATCTTGCCATATAGGACAAGCGAAAATTTGTATATGCAATAATTTCGGAAAAATCATTCTGAACCTAACGAAAAAAATATATTTAGCTGTGTTTGTTTAGTAGTAAATTACTGTAAACGTGTCTAAAATATATTTAGTTGGATTAGGCTAAAATTAATTGCGCTTGTTATAAAAAGGTTAGGTAAGTTTTCTAAGATTCTTTTGGTGCAAAATTATAAATTTTTACATTACATTAATGAAAAAAATATATCTTTAAACGTATAAGAGAAAATTTTAGAAATGACTTAATTTTAAATGAGTTCTTGCTAATTGACCAGTTTTACATATTCGGCACGACATGTATATATATATATATATATATATATATATATATATATATCTATATATATCTATATATATAATATGTGTGTGTGTGTGTGTGTGTGTGTGTGTGTGTGTGTGTGTGTATGTATGTGTGTGTATGTATGTGTGTGTATGTATGTGTGTGTATGTATGTGTGTGTATGTATGTGTGTGTATGTATGTGTGTGTGTTTGTATGTGTGTGTGTGTGTGTGTGTGTGTGTGTGTGTGTGTGTGTGTGTGTGTATGTGTATGTGTGTGTGTGTGTGTGTGTGTGTGTGTGTGTGTGTGTGTGTTGTGTGTGTGTGTGTATGTATGTGTGTGTGTACTCACCTAGTTGTACTCACCTAGTTGAGGTTGCGGGGGTCGAGTCCGAGCTCCTGGCCCCGCCTCTTCACTGATCGCTACTAGGTCACTCTCCCTGAGCCGTGAGCTTTATCATACCTCTGCTTAAAGCTATGTATGGATCCTGCCTCCACTACATCGCTTCCCAAACTATTCCACTTACTGACTACTCTGTGGCTGAAGAAATACTTCCTAACATCCCTGTGATTCATCTGTGTCTTCAGCTTCCAACTGTGTCCCCTTGTTACTGTGTCCAATCTCTGGAACATCCTGTCTTTGTCCACCTTGTCAATTTCCTCTCAGTATTTTGTATGTCGTTATCATGTCCCCCCTATCTCTCTGTCCTCCAGTGTCGTCAGGTTGATTTCCCTTAACCTCTCCTCGTAGGACATACCTCTTAGCTCTGGGACTAGTCTTGTTGCAAACCTGTGTGTGTGTGTGTGTGTGTGTGTGTGTGTGTGTGTGTGTGTGTGTGTGTGTGGTGTGTGTGTGTGGTGTGTATGTGTGTGTGTAATTGTGTTTGTTTATAAGTAATTATTGTAAACATCTAAAATATATTTCGTTGGATTAGGCTAAATTAAATTGCGCTTGTTATAAATGTTAGATAAGTTTATTTTAAGGTTCTTTTGGTACAAACTTATTAATTTTTACATTAACATAAATGAAAAAAGTCTATCTTTAATCGTATAAAAGAATTTTTTTTTAGAAAGGGCTTAATTTTAAATGAGTTCTTTCTAATTGACCAATTTTACTTAATCGGCACGACATATATCACTAAGGTATATATAAACACAAATATGTACATTGTTATGTATTTAAGTTAATAATCTTTATTCCTAATGTTATTAATTAAATTATAATCGATTACTTTAAACCTAACAAATTATCTTGAAAGCGGACGTCAGAATAATATTTCAACTGCAGAAAAATATTTATGAATGAAGGCGAAAAATTCCGATCCATTCCAGTGTGTGATATTTAAAAAAATCTCATTACTACTGCAATTCTTTTTGTTAATTATTATTATTATTATTATTATTATTATTATTAGTAGTAGTAGTAGTAGTAGTAGTAGTAGCAGGAGTAGTAGTAGTAAAAGTAGTAGTAGCAGTAGTAGTAGTAGCAGTAGTATAGTAGTAGTAGTAGTAGTAGTAGCAGTAGTAGTAGTAGTAGTAGCAATAGTAGTAATAGTAGTAAATAAATTTAGATTCTACTTCACCGCTTAGAATTCTCGAAGATTTTATATTTTTTATTATTTTATTAATTTTTTATTATATTTAATAATATTGTCCCGAAAAACCACAGCACGATTTAAAAAAAAATAATTGTAGCAGAGAAAATAGTATTAGTCATTACTTCAAGCAGTATAAAGTTTCCGTGACCAGGCGCCTTCTATTGAATAGAATTTTGAAAGTTTTGTGGTGACCATTGTTCCAGGCCAGAGACAGTGTCCTCTCTAATGTTAGATTTGCCTTCAAGAGTGGAGCCTTGATGTTGGGGAAGGGCTCTTGGTCCAGGGAATTGTGGTTGCTGCTCCTCCTCACCTTTTCTCAGGCGCTGTATGATCCCTTCGGGTTAAAATATAAAAAAAAAAAAAAAAAAAAAAATAACACTAATAATCTTAAGTTTAAATTCTATGGATTGCAGGTTTATCATTTAGGCAAAGTTCGACTATACACTTAACTAAAGAATTGTTTAATCCTTACAAAATAAATTTTAGTGATTTCTCACATAATACGGGGCTAGGAGCTGAGTCTCGACCCCTGCAACTACAATTAGGCGAGATGAGTACAGCAGACACCATGGTTAAAACGCTATGAAATTTTTTTTTTTTTTTTTCTCGCCGGTATTCTCCCGGCCCGGGTCTATGAAAAGTGTTGGTTTAGTTTTTTAGGTTTAAAGCCTATCGACTGCGTGAAGATCTTTAACCAAGTCTGCATTTTCCCTCTACACTAACAATCAAGAATACATTAATTCCTAATGCAGAGATTAAAGCAAATTCTTAGTGTATATCTGTATATTTTGGGAGATATACACCTCGCTGAATATGCACTCTGACCATTGTGTTGGTTGGTTGAGTTTACAGCCTAGTGACTGCACGAGGGACATAAAAGCTGCATATTACAGATTAAAGTAAACTGTTAGTATTACACAAGAGTATATATACTGAGAGGTATATATAAATGATCCAAATGGGACCGAAACGTCGTCATAAGCACCCCTCTCTTATGTGCTAATTATTGGCGTATATACCGAGAGGTGCATGTCTCTTGATGTATATGCACCGGATTTACTTTAATCCCTATTTTAATAATTAAAGTTTTCTTAACCAGTGGTGAACATGTTACATGCAACCTTCATCACCCTTGTGTAATCGATTGGCTTCAAACCCAATTAACCAGTCAACCTTTGAGCGTATGTACACCGAGTGATACACAACACTGAGCGTACATATCGTGTGTACTCACCTATTTGTGGTTGAAGGGGTCGATTCACAGCTCCTGGCCCCGCCTCTTCATTGATTGTTACTAGGTCCGCTGTATCCTTGCTCCCTGTGTGTGTGTAAGCTCAAGCGACCTTTCTTGTGTCGTGACTGCTGCGGTACAAGGCTTTGAGTTCAGAGCAACGATTAATATCTCTCTCCTTTGACTCACGACACTGAGGAAAAACACTTAGGGAACATTCAAGTATTTTTTTTGCCATCCTATAAATATTTCCGGCTGCCTTATTTGCATCGGTTATCACTGAACATTGGTCAGTGCTGATTTCTGTGCGATTCCCGGGACGCCTTTCACCGCGAGTCACATCGCTGTGACCCTACTCGTTTTCTCGGATCAAACCTAATTTCCTTCCATTCCACGGCCGCTGTGTGACCTTTACACGATTTAAGCATTTCCCAATGAATATAATTAATGATAATAATCATATTAATATAAAATAATACGGAAAACATTAATAATAATAAATGTTATGTATATCGAGAGGAGTGTATCAGAGTACTGAATCTCTTCTTTGACGGGATTCAAGTATTCTTAACTGGTGGTGAACACTCTTAATGACCATCGTGCAGTCAATAGGCTTGAAATCCAGTTAGCCAACCAATAATAAAAATAGTAACTGATGATAATAATTTATAATAATGACAATAATAATAATGATAATAATAATGATAAAACGATAATAATGATAATAACAACAGTAATAATAATAATAATAATGACAAAAACGATAATAATAATAACAGTGATAATAACAATAACAATGATAGTAATAATCATCCACTTCCTACTTTCATAGGACTAATGTTGCAATAACGGCAGCCAATATTGCACAATTGCTCGTCCTTTGAACCGAAAAATAAAATAATATCATCTGGAGCGTGTCTTTTCAGCGAAACATTTAGGAAAATCATGTAAATTTGGGATTTCCGCACGACATTCCCTTGATGCTGGTAACCAGCTCTTGATCCAAGGACTTGGAATTTTTTTCATTGGATCAGACTCAGTTACCTCACATTCCTTAGACAATTTATGCAATTTGTGGGTTTAGTGCTTCCCTGTGAGTATTATAATAATAATAATAATAATAATAAATAATAATAATAATAATAATAATGATAACAATAATAATAATAATGTAATATTGATACAGGCTAGGATGCCACCTATAATTATCACAAAAACCATTGATTTACTGTGTGTGCATATATATATATATATATATATATATATATATATATATAAAATATATATATATATATATATATATATATATATTATATATATATAATTATATATATATGCCAGATAAAACTGGCATGGTGCCAGATAAGTGGAAAATGGCAAATGTGATACCTATTTTCAAAGCAGGTGACAGGTCCTTAGCTTCGAACTATAGACCAATAAGCCTAACCTCCATAGTGGGAAAATTTATGGAATCAATAATTGCCGAGGCAGTTCGTAGCCACCTTGAAAAGCATAAATTAATCAACGAATCTCAGCATGGTTTTACAAAGGGCGTTCCTGCCTTACGAATTTATTAACTTTTTTCACTAAGGTATTTGAGGAGGTAGATCATGGTAATGAATATGATATTGTGTATATGGACTTCAGTAAGGCTTTTGACAGGGTCCCACATCAGAGACTATTGAGGAAAATTAAAGCACATGGAATAGGAGGAGAAATTTTTTCCTGGATAGAGGCATGGTTGACAAATAGGCAGCAGAGAGTTTGCATAAATGGGGAGAAATCAGAGTGGGGAAGCGTCACGAGCGGTGTTCCACAGGGGTCAGTGTTGGGCCCCCTGCTGTTCACAATCTACATAAACGACATAGATGAGGGCATAAAGAGCGACATCGCAAGTTTGCCGATGACATCAAAATAGGCCGTCGAATTCATTCTGACGAGGACATTCGAGCACTCCAGGAAGATTTGAATAGACTGATGCAGTGGTCGGAGAAGTGGCAGATGCAGTTTAATATAGACAAATGCAAAGTTCTAATTGTTGGACAGGACAATAACCATGCCACATATAAACTAAATAATGTAGATCTTAATATTACGGATTGCGAAAATGATTTAGGAGTTCTGGTTAGCAGTAATCTGAAACCAAGACAACATGCATAAGTGTTCGCAATAAAGCTAATAGAATCCTTGGCTTCATATCAAGAAGCATAAATAATAGGAGTCCTCAGGTTGTTCTTCAACTCTATACATCCTTGGTTAGGCCTCATTTAGATTATGCTGCACAGTTTTGGTCACCGTATTACAGAATGGATATAAATTCTCTGGAAAATGTACAAAGGAGGATGACAAAGTTGATCCCATGTATCAGAAACCTTCCCTATGAGGATAGACTAAGGGCCCTGAAACTGCACTCTCTAGAAAGACGTAGAATTAGGGGGATATGATTGAGGTGTATAAATGGAAGACAGGAATAAATAAAGGGGATGTAAATAGTGTGCTGAAAATATCTAGCCTAGACAGGACTCGCAGCAATGGTTTTAAGTTGGAAAAATTCAGATTCAGGAAGGATATAGAAAGTACTGGTTTGGTAATAGAGTTGTGGATGAGTGGAACAAACTCCCAAGTACCGTTATAGAGGCCAGAACGTTGTGTAGCTTTAAAAATAGTTGGATAAATACATGAGTAGATGTGGGTGGGTGTGAGTTAGACCTGATAGCTTGTGCTACCAGGTCGGTTGCCGTGTTCCTCCCTTAAGTCAATGTGACCTGACCTGACTAGGTTGGGTGCATTGGCTTAAGCCGGTAGAGACTTGGACCTGCCTCGCATGGGCCAGTAGGCCTTCTGCAGTGTTCCATCGTTCTTATGTTCTTATGTTCTTATATATATATATATATATATATATATATATATATATATATATATATATATATATATATATATATATTATATATATATATATATATATATATATATATATATATATATATATATATATATATATATATATATATATATGAAAATTAACTAGCTTAAATAACCTGGAGGATTTAAATGCATATTAAGTATGATAATTACGTTCTTGAAGGTTATTAGTGTTCACGATGCTGAACAAACTTCGCCTTGAACAACAAATACACTTTATAATACAAGCTTTCTGATACTGGACCAGTATTCCCTCAGGTTAAACTTTATCAAGCCATGTTTCGCCTTGATTAAAAGCTTCACGAAGTCATGTTTGATACTGAACAAGGCTTTCCATCATATAACATTTCGTGCTGCGTAAAGCTTTATCAAGCGGTGTTTCTCTCTTAAGATTCTTGTCAAGTCATACTTCACTCTGGAAAGCTTTATCATTATCCACTCCTGTAAGTTTTTCATGTAAAAGTCGTAGAGCTTTTTATGTACACTATGTAGAGCTTAACACGTACATAGTGTGTAGAACTTTATCAATGTAAAAGTGTGTAGAGCTTTACTTATATAGATGTGTAATCGTATCTTGTATCGCTCTGTGTAGAACTTTATCAACGTACGCATCCTGTGAGAGCATTATCAAGTCAGATAATATAAATTATGTATTATACGTATAAATTTTATCATTACGTTACAACCGAAGGGTTATATAGACCCGGGAAATCAAAAATTGGTTTAAACACCAGGAAGGGGAGCGAGTACTTAAATTCCCCAGATCAAGACCCTTCACTATACAAGGAGCAAGGCGGTAAATTGGCTCCCTGGTTTGTCTCCCCACCACGACCTTTACTACACCTCGTCAGCAGCACCCCGAGTCCAAGGTGACTCAACACGCCCACCGCATGTACACACCACATAAGTACGCACCTTTTACACCACACACACACACACACCACACACACACACACACACACACCCCACCCCACACACACACACACACACACACACACACACACACACACACACACACACACACACAGACACACACACACAACACGCACACGCACACGAAACACGCACACGCACACACACACACACACACACTCACACAACACACACACACACACACACACACACACACACACACACACACACACACACACACACACACACACACACACACACACACACACACATATTAGCTTAGCTTCAGGAGTACACTGAAATACAGCGCGTTACAGACGCAGTCGTCGGAAATAAGATCACACGAAAAATGGCCAAATTTTTAGAGGTAGAAATAAGCGCATGCAATTAAGAACTGACGTAGCAATCAGGAACGAACGTAGTAATTAGGAACTGACGCAGCAATTAGGAACCGACTAGATGAATGGGGACTGTAGTGAAAATATAGTAGTATGTTGAATACCATGGAAAAAGAAGCGTATTACACCATTGTACTGAACTTAATCCATGTTATGTGTCCTATGAGGTTAATCCTGATTCCTGCACCTCATTTTTAAGAAGTTGCAGAATTCGGGTAAGTATTGACATTTTCTTATTTATAAGAAAAGACAAATACCACTAATAGATATAGATGTGGTCGGAGGTGAAGCTTAGACTTAGGTGAGAACATGAAGGCTCTAAAATCGGCCTCACTTGGTAAAAAGAGATAACAAAAGTGATGCCAATAGAGGTAACGAGAATAACGACGAAATAGGTAATGAGAGTAATGACAATAGAAGTAGCGAGAGTCATGACAAAAAAGTAACAAGGGTGATGATAAAAACTAGTCCTTGTAACATCACTTCTCTTGTCTTCAGGAAGGTGCTAATGAGGTACCTTTCCAGTGTTATACTCTTCAAGGTGGTGATGACGGTGGTGATGGTGGTGGTGATGACGGTGGTGATGACGGTGGTGATGACGGTGGTGATGACGGTGGTGATGATGACGGTGGTGATTACGGTGGTGATGACGGTGGTGATGGTGGTGGTGATGACGGTGGTGATGACGGTGGTGATGGTGGTGATGATGACGGTGGTGATGACGGTGGTGATGGTGGTGGTGATGACGGTGGTGATGACGGTGGTGATGATGACGGTGGTGATTACGGTGGTGATGACGGTGTGGTGGTGGTGATGACGGTGGTGATGACGGTGGTGATGACGGTGGTGATGACGGTGGTGGGAGAGCAGTCGTGTTCTGATGCTGTTGCAAGATGCTGGATTGAAGGAAAGAGAGCTTCTCCTTTATTAAGCCAGAATGACTTACATTCCTCAGGCACTGCGAAGACCTTCAGGGTTTAGCACATCTCAGTAATAATAATATAATAGTAATTAATAATTAAATGTTATAGAAAGAAGCGAGCTTCAGAACTCAAGTGAGCACAACTTAAGACCGATCACAAACATCACAAACACTTTGAAATGAGAAAAAAAAAAAATACTAAAATTAGAATGTTTAAATATTAAGATTTTGCAAAAGGCGTTTGAAGCGATTGCTCATAAAATATTATCAAAACATTTTACTGGGCAGTAAAGAGGTGAATTTTCCTAAATTCTACCTTCGCAATATGTAGCAGTGAATAAATGATAAGCTTTAAGTTCGGTATAAAGTTCCTTGTTTATTACAAAGAAAATAGCCTCATGTCTTCTGTGGGCGATACCAGAATCAATATGGAAGTTGCCTCTGTAGAAGATAACGAAAACAATAGTCAAAAATGAACTAGAATGGTATGAGACACCGAAAACAGTTTTGAGATGTCAACAACAACGGTAGTAGACAACGGTAGTAGCAATCAGATAAACAACAACGGTATGAGTCACTAAAAATAACAATAAGATAATGGGTAGTAGACACCGAAGACAACAATCAGATACCAACAACATCGTAATGTTCAGCGCAATGACAAGTCGCAATTGTTTAGATTCGGAGAATGTAAAAGCTCACAGCGGCTGCAAGACCCAGCAGTCATTTCTTCTCATAGAGCATGATAAGTTCACAACCCTTCACTCTGCTTACAGATAATTTAAGAAATATCTCAGGAACTTTAGTGCAGATCTTCAAGAGGTAACTAAACACGTTCTTGCGGGAGATGCCTGATAAAATACCTGATGGCTGTGTGTCTCTGTAGGCCGCGGCCAGCAGCAGTCTGGCTGATCTGACGGTCACCACGAAATCTGTAAGCCAAGCTGAAGTAAGGAAAGTATCGGAGCGTGTGAGGCACATGTATAGTTACCGCGCAGAAAGGTTTGTTTATCTAGGGAACTAGGGCTACCACCTCTCCTTTCATCGAATCATACCTGATATCCTCCCATTCCCTTGACGATGTCTGACCTCTACGTGTATATCCTTTTCCTGTAGATATAATAATACACATCTCCACTGATATTGTTACCTGTGTGCGTCTCTGCTGCTTTAAAAATCCAAACTCACGACATCGTAATAACACGGTTGCAAATAAACGAGGTAACGGGTGGGGTTTATACCCCTGGCGAGTGAGTCGTTAAACTCCAGACCTAGATGGATGAATCTTATTGTAGCTGGCTAGACCAGTGGCTTACTCACTGGCCTGGAGTTTTACAACTCACTCCCCGTGGGTTCAAACGCCACCCAATCCGTGGTTTGGTTAAAAACCTAGACGTTTGCGACAGAATTTGTTTTAAGACTATGCTAGCTTAGCCATATTCACGCCTCGACCTGTTCTGAGTCTTAAAAGTTTTTTTTTTTTTTGGTGACTTGAAGTGTTTTGGCCATTAAGGGTTGGTTTGTTGGCTCTGATGTGGGAGTTTCCATTCACTGGACATTCTCTTACATCATACATCCATGCACTTGTGTATTCATTGTTACCTGAGCTTGTGTACCACTGAGCTGTTCTGGTCATGTCTTTGAGGTATGTGTGTGTGTGTGTGTGTGTGTGTGTGTGTGTGTGTGTGTGTGTGTGTACTCACCTATTTGTACTCACCTATTTGTGGTTGCAGGGGTCGATTCACAGCTCCTGGCCCCGCCTCTTCGCTGATTGCTACTAGGTCCTCTCTCTCCCTGCCCCATGAGCTCTATCATACCTCGCCTTAAAACTATGTATGGTTCCCGCCTCCACTACGTCACTTTCTAGGCTATTCCACGGCCTGACTACTCTATGACTGAAGAAATACTTCCTAACATCCCTTTGATTCATCTGAGTCTTC
>NC_069421.1:24142881-24162881 GCF_026875155.1 Cherax quadricarinatus | reverse complement strand
CTAATAGTTTTTTTTTGTATTATCTGAAGAGAATCTAATTTATTTTATTCAAAACTTTTAATTTTATCTTAGCATTTTTGCCACTGAAATGTCGACATCATTTGTATTTTGGGTTTTGATGTGTGTATCTCATAGCATTTGTTTTATGTATCGGTAGTGCTCTGCTTCCTGTCACTGAACTCTTCTTCCTTGGTAACTTTGGTGTTTTTAAGAGATAAGTCACCTGTTAGTGTTCTTCTAATTTAGTTTCGGTTATACACAGCCGCAATGTCCGTTTTCTTTTATCATATAACATATAAGCTTAGGTCCATGTTGTTGTAAATATAGAAACTGTGTGTGTGTGTGCTCATCTATTATTTGTACTCACCTATTTGTAGTTGCAGGGGTCGATTCATAGCTCCTGGCCCCGCCTCTTCACTGATTGCTACTAGGTCCTCTCTCTCCCTGCCCCATGAGCTTTATCATACCTCGCCTTAAAACTATGTATGGTTCCCGCCTCCACTACGTCATTTTCTAGGCTATTCCACGGCTTGACTACTCTATGACTGAAGAAATACTTCCTAACATCCCTTTGATTCATCTGAGTCTTCAACTTCCAATTGTGACCTCTTGTGTCTGTGTCCCATCTCTGGAACATCCCGTCTTCGTCCACCTCGTCTATTCCACGCAGTATTTTATATGTCGTTATCATGTCTCCCCTGACCATCCTGGCCTCCAGTGTCGTCAGGCCGATTTCCCTCAACCTTTCTTCGTAGGACAATCCCCGTAGCTCTGGGACTAGTCTTGTTGCAAACCTTTGCACTTTCTCTAATTTCTTGACGTGCTTGACTAGGTGTGGATTCCAAACTGGTGCTGCATACTCCAGTATGGGCCTGACGTAAATGGTATACAGAGTCTTGAACGAATCCTTACTGAGGTATCGGAACGCTATCCGTAGGTTTGCCAGGCGCCCGTATGCTGCAGCAGTTATCTGATTGAAGTGCGCCTAAGGAGATATGCTCGGTGTTATACTCACCCCCAGATCTTTTTCCTTGAGTGAGGTTTGCAGACTTTGGCCGTCTAAACTATATTGTGTCTGCGGTCTTCTTTGCCCTTCCCCAATCTTCATGACTTTGCATTTGGCAGGGTTAAACTCAAGGAGCCAGTTGCTGGACCAGGCTTGTAGCCTGTCCAGGTCTCTTTGTAGTCCTGCCTGATCCTCATTCTATTTGATTCTTCTCATTAACTTCACATCGTCCGCAAACAAGGACACTTCTGAGTCGATCCCTTCCGTTATGTCATTCACATATACCAAGAACAGCACAGGTCCTAGGACTGACCCCTGTGGAACCCCGCTTGTCACAGGCGCCCACTCTGACACCTCGTCACGTACCATGACGCGTTGTTGCCTCCCTGTTAGGTATTCTCTGATCCATTGCAGTACCTTTCCTGTTATGTGTGCCTGATACTCTAGCTTTTGCAGTAACCTCTTGTGAGGAACTGTGTCGAAGGCCTTCTTGCAGTCCAAAAAAATGCAGTCGATCCACCCCTCTCTCTCTTGTCTTACTTCTGTCACCTTGTCATAAAACTCTAGTAGGTTTGTGACACAGGATTTTCCCTCCCTGAAACCATGCTGGTTGTCAATTATACACTTGTTTCTTTCCAGGTGCTCCACCACTCTCCTCCTGATGATCTTCTCCATGACCTTGCATACTATACACGTTAGTGATACAGGTCTGTAGTTTAGTGCCTCATGTCTGTCTCCCTTTTTAAAAATTGGGACTACATTTGCCATCTTCCATACCTCGGGGAGTTGCCCAGTTTCAAATGATGTGTTGAAGATCTTTGTTAACGGTACACACAATATCTCTGCTCCCTCTTTAAGGACCCACGGAGAGATGTTGTCTGGTCCCACCGCCTTTGAGGTGTCAAGTTCGCATAGCAGCTTCTTCACCTCCTCCTTGGTTATATGTACCTCATCCAGCACTTGCTGGTGCACCCCCCTGCTCTGATTTCCTGGAGTCCTACTGGTTTCCACTGTAAATACTTCTTTAAATCTTGTGTTGAGGTCCTGACATACCTCCCGGTCGTTTCTTGTGAATTCCCCATCACCCTTCCTCAGTCTGATTACCTGGTCCTTGACTGTTTGTTTTCCTCCTGATGTGGCTGTACAACAGCTTCGGGTCAGTCTTGACTTTCGATGCTATGTCATTTTCGTATTGCCGCTGAGCCTCCCTTCTTATCTGTGCATATTCGTTTCTGGCTCTTCGGCTAATCTCTTTATTTTCCTGAGTTCTCTGTCTTCTGTACCTTTTCCATTCTCTAGTACACCTAGTTTTTGCCTCCCTACACCTTTGGGTGAACCAAGGACTCGTTCTGTTCTTCCCATTATTTCTGTTTCCCTTGGGAACAAACCTCTCCTCTGCCTCCTTGCATTTTGTTGCCACATAGTCCATCATTTCTTGTACTGGTTTTCCTGTCAGTTCCCTCTCCCACTGAATGTCTTGAAAGAAGTTCCTCAAGCCTGAGTAGTTCCCCCTTTTGTAGTTTGTTTTTTCCCACTCTATTCCTGCTGCTCTCTCCACTTGGAGCTCAACTATGTAGTCGAAGCACAGAACCACATGATCACTAGCTCCCAGGGGCCTTTCATACATGATATCCTCGATGTCAGAACTACTCAAGGTGAATACAAGGTCCAGTCTTGCTGGTTCATCCTCTCCTCTCTCTCTCTGGTAGTGTCTCTAACATGTTGATGCATGAGGTTTTCCAGTACCACATCCATCATCTTGGCTCTCCATGTTTCGGGACCCCCATGGGGCTCCAGGTTTTCCCAGTCAATCTCCTTGTGATTGAAATCACCCATAACTAGTAACTTTACTCCCCCCATGTGTGCTCTCCTGGCCACCTCGGCTAGTGTGTCGACCCTTTTTCTGTTGCTCTCATCGTATTCTTCTCTTGGCCTCCTACAGTTCTGTGGTGGGTTGTACATTACTGCAATTATCACCTTATGTCCCTCAGACTTGATTGTTCCTACTAAGTAGTCCCTTTCGCCCGTGCCATCCATTCCTTCCATTTTCTCAACCCCCCCACTGGTTTTTAATGAGCAGTGCAACTCCTCCTCCCCCTCTCCTCCCTGTCTTTCCTGAGGATTTGATATCCGGATGGAAAGATTGAATCTGTTATTATTCTGGTGAGTTTTGTTTCTGTGAGTGCTGTTATGTCTGGGGATGTCTCCTTGATTCTTTCGTGCCACTCCTCATACTTATTTGTTATTCCATCTGCATTTGTATACCACACCTTCAACTTCTTTTGTAAGATTGTGGTCTGGTGTGTGTGTGTGTGTGTGTGTGTGTGTGTGTGGTGTGTGTGTGTGTGTGTGTGTGTGTGTGTGTGTGTGTGTGTGTGTGAACTCACCTAATTGTACTCACCTAATTGTGGTTGCAGGGGTCGAGACTCAGCTACTGGCCCCGCCTCTTCACTGATCGCTACTAGGTCCTCTCCCTCTCTGCTTCCTGAGCTTTGTCATACCTCTTCTTAAAACTATGTATGGTTCCTGCCTCCACTACTTCACTTGCTAGGCTCTTCCACTTCCTGACGACTCTATGACTGACGAAATACTTCCTAACGTCCCTGTGACTCATCTGAGTCTTCAGCTTCCAGTTGTGACCCCTTGTTTCTGTGTCCCCTCTCCCCTGACCCTTCTGTCCTCCAGTTTCGTCAGTCCGATTTCCCTCAACCTTTCCTCGTACGACATTCCCCTGAGCTCTGGGACTAGCTTTGTTGCAAACCTTTGTACTTTCTCTAACTTCTTGACGTGCTTGACCAGGTGTGGGTTCCACTCTGGTGCTGCATACTCCAGTATGGGCCTAACATACACAGTGTACAGTGTCTTGAACGATTCCTTATTTAGGTATTGGAATGCTATTCTCAGGTTTGCCAGGCGCCCGTATGCTGCAGCAGTTATTTGGTTGATGCGTGCCTCCGGTGACGTGGTCAGTGTTATGATCACCCCAAGGTCTTTCTCCCTGAGTGAGGTCTGTATTCTTTGTCCACCTAGCCTATACTCTGTCTGCGGTCTTCTTTGCCCCTCCCCAATCTTCATGACTTTGCATTTGACAGGGTTGAATTCGAGAAGCCAGTTACTGGACCACATGTCCAGCCTGTCCAGGTCTCTTTTCAGTCCTGCCTCATCCTCATCCGATTTAATTCTTCTCATCAACTTCACATCATCTGCGAACAGGGACACTTCAGAGTCTATTCCTTCCATCATGTCGTTCACATATATCAAAAATAGCACTGGTCCTAGAACTGACCCCTGTGGGACCCCGCTCGTCACAGGCGCCCACTGTGATACCTCTTCACGTACCATGAATCGTTGCTGCCTCCTTGTCAGGTATTCCTTGATCCATTGCAGTGCCCTCCCTGTTACATGCGCCTGATCCTCCAGCTTCTGCACTAATCTCTTGTGGGGAACTGTGTCAAAGGCCTTCCTGTAGTCTAGGAAAACGCAATCTACCCACCCCTCTCTCTCGTGTCTTACTTCTGTTACCTTGTCATAAAACTCCAGGATGTTTGTGATACACGATTTGCCTTCCATGAACCCATGCTGGTTTTCATTTATAATCTTGTTCCTTTCTAGGTGTTCGACCACTCTCCTCCTGATAATCTTCTCCATGACTTTGCACACAATACATGTCAGAGACACAGGTCTGTAGTTTAGCGCCTCGTTTCTGTTTCCTTTCTTAAATATGGGGACTACATTAGCTGTCTTCCATTTCTCAGGTAGTTGCCCAGTTTCAAGGGATGTGTTGAAGATTGTGGTTAGAGGCACGCACAGCATCTCTGCTGCTTCTCTAAGGACCCATGGGGAGATGTTGTCCGGTCCCATCGACTTTGAGGTGATAAGGTCACTTAGGAGCTTCTTCACCTCTTCCTCAGTTGTTTGTATGTCATCCAACACTTGTTGGTATATTCCCTCTTGATGTTCCCTTCTGTGCTGTCTTCCTACAGCCCTTCCTGTCTCTACTGTAAAAACTTCCTTAAATCTCCTGTTTAGCTCCTCACATACCTCCTATCATTTCTTGTGAGTTCTCCATCTTCTGTCCTTAATCTGATCACCTGGTCTTTGACTGTTGTCTTCCTCCTGATGTGGCTATACAACAGTGTCGGGTCAGTCTTGATTCTCGATGCTATGTCATTTTCATACTGGGCCTTCCTCCTTGCCTGTGCACACTCATTCCTGGCTCTGCGACTGATCTCCCTATTTTCGTGTGTTCTCTACCTTCTGTACTTTTTCCATTCTCTATTGCACTTTGTTTTTGCCTCCTTACACCGTCGGGTAAACCAGGGGCTCGTTCTCGTCTTCCCGTTGTTACTGTTGCCCTTGGGAATAAACCTTTCCACTGCCTCCTTGCATTTTGTTGTTACATATTTCATCATTTTATTTACTGGCTTTCCTGCCAGTTCTCCGTCCCACTGGACCTCCCGCAGGAAGTTCTTCAACCCTATGTAGTCCCCTCTTTTATAGTCAGGCTTTTCCCATTCAACTCCTGTTATTCTCTCCACTTGCAGCTCTACTATGTATTCAAAGCACAGAACCACGTGGCCGCTAGCTCCTAGGGGACTCTCATACTTGATATCCTCAATGTCTGAGCTGCCCAGGGTGAACACAAGGTCCAATCTTGCTGGTTCATCCTCCCCTCTCACTCTGGTAGTGTCCTTAACATGTTGGTGCATGAGGTTTTCCAGCACCACGTCCAACATCCTGGCTCTCCATGTTTTGGGACCCCCATGTGGCTCCAGGTTTTCCCAGTCAATCTCCCTGTGGTTGAAATCCCCCATAACCAGCAACTTTGCTCTGCTGGAGTGAGCTCTTCTTGCCACCTCAGCAAGTGTGTCCACCATTGCTCTGTTGCTCTCTTCATATTCCTCTCTTGGCCTCCTGCAGTTCTGTGGTGGATTATACATCACTGCAATGACCACTTTGTGTTCCCCAGACTGAAGTGTACCTACTATGTAGTCTCTTTCTCCCGTCTCATCTACGCCTTCCATTTTCTCGAATTTCCATCTGTTTTTTATGAGCAGAGCAACCCACCTCCCCCTCTGCCCCTTCTATCTTTCCTCATGATCTGGTATCGTGGTGGGAAGATTGCATCTGTTATTGAATCCGTGAGTTTTGTTTCTGTAACTGCTATGATGTCTGGGGACTTCTCATTGATTCTTTCTTGCCATTCCTCATGTTTATTCGTTAATCCATCTGCATTTATGTACCAAACCTTCAACTTCTGTTCTAATACTGTAACTGTGGTGCGGGGGGTGGGAACAGAGGGATCGGTGTGTGATGGTTGGTTTGTATTGTTCAGTTGCCTTGGGGGTGTCGTGGCTGGAGTCCTTCTGCAGGTGTTTCTGGGGGGTGTGCTTGTCCTTCCATTTGATCCTGGGCTATTTTGCTCTCCTTTTTCATTTCCTCCCATTTCTTATTTCGTTTTTGAACTCTTTCATCGTCTTCCTTTCGTCCTGTGTTCTGTCTCGATCGAGGTACACACTCCGGAACTCCTGCTTGCCTCTCAGCCGTGCTTTCTCCTGCAGGATCATGGTTCGGGTTGATTCTACCTTGAAAATTACTTTGAGAGGCCGATTCCTTTTCTTTGTGAACCACTCTCATTCACTCATGAAGTTAATGTCTGGCGGTCTCTCTCTCTCTCTCTCTCTCTCTCTCTCTCTCTCTCTCCTCTCTCTCTCTCTCTCTCTCTCTCTCTCTCTCTCACACACACACACACAGACACTCGCGCCATTTCCTGTACCATGTCAAGTTGCACTCTGTTAATTCTAAAACACACATTTGCATATAATATCCGATTCATTACAAAATGTATTCCAAAATTATATACGTAGAAACATACGCGATGCATCATTGTTCAAGATTGCTGTTATTTTCATAGTCCGCATTTGTAGAACGAGTGAAACAATAGTGTTGATGTGACTCAGTGTATGCACTGCGCGGCTGCATGACTCGAGGATTTAATAGCAAGCTTTATGACCGCACCACCATAAGAAGCAGCTCTATGCGCACTCTCGGCCTCTCTGAAATGCCTGGCACAATTGCATGAATATTTCACGATCGTAGCATAATATATATATATATTTTTTTATTATTTTTTTTATTATTATCACACTGGGAGATTCCCACCAAGGCAGGGTGGCCAGAAAAAGAAAAACTTTCACCATCATTCACTCCATCACTGTCTTGCCAGAAGGGTGCTTTACACTACAGTTTTTAAACTGCAACATTAACACCCCTCCTTCAGAGTGCAGGCACTGTACTTCCCATCTCCAGGACTCAAGTCCGTCCTGCCGGTTTCCCTGAACCCCTTCATAAATGTTACTTTGCTCACACTCCAACAGCACGTCAAGTATTAAAAACCATTTGTCTCCATTCACTCCTATCAAACACGCTCAGCATGCCTGCTGGAAGTCCAAGCCCTCGCACACAAAACCTCCTTTACCCCCTCCCTCCAACCTTTCCTAGGCCGACCCCTACCCCGCCTTCCTTCCACTACAGACTGATACACTCTTGAAGTCATTCTGTTTCGCTCCATTCTCTCTACATGTCCGAACCACCTCAACAACCCTTCCTCAGCCCTCTGGACAACAGTTTTGGTAATCCGCACCTCCTCCTAACTTCCAAACTACGAATTCTCTGCATTATATTAACACCACACATTGCCCCCAGACATGACATTTTCCACTGCCTCCAGCCTTCTCCTCGCTGCAACATTCATCACCCATGCTTCACACCCATATAAGAGCGTTGGTAAAACTATACTCTCATACATTCCCCTCTTTGCCTCCAAGGACAATGTTCTTTGTCTCCACAGACTCCTAAGTGCACCACTCACCCTTTTCCCCTCATCAATTCTATGATTCACCTCATCTTTCATAGACCCATCCGCTGACACGTCCACTCCCAAATATCTGAATACTCACACACACCACACACACACACACACACACACACACCACACACACACACACACACACAATATATATATATATATATAATATATATATATATATATATATATATATATATATATATATATATACATATACACAATAAGGTCACAGTAAACAGGTGATATCAAAATATGCAAAACAACCACTGTGAAAGAATAGTGAAATTCCAAGCACTTTCGTGACTTCTCACATTATCAAGGAACTATGAAAATGTAAGAAGTCACGAAAGCGGTTGGAATTTCACTATTCCTAAACAGTGGTTGTTTTGCAAACATACACACACACACACACACACACACACACACACACACACACACACACACACCACACACACAAACACACACACACACACACACACCACATGTATATATATATATATATATATATATATATATATATATATATATACATATAAATATAATATATATATATATAACAATACACACACACATACATACATACATACATACATACATACATACATACAAGTGTGTTTATCTTCATTCTTGTCGGTAGTACGACTCTTATCTCACACTGTCGACAGTACGACCATCAACCCACACTGTCGACAATACGTCCATCAACCCACAATGTCGACAGTGCGTCCATCAACCCACACTGTCGACAGTACGACCATCAACCCATACTGTCGACAGTACGTCCATCAACCCACACTGTCGACAGTACGACCATGAACCCACACTGTCGACAGTACGACCATGAACCCACACTGTCGACAGTACGACCATGAACCCACACTGTCGACAGTACGACCATCAACCCACACTGTCGACAGTACGACCATCAACCCACACTGTCGACAGTACGTCCATCAACCCACACTGTCGACAGTACGTCCATCATCCCACACTGTCGACAGTACGATCATCAACCCACACTGTCGACAGTACGACCATCAACCCACACTGTCGACAGCACGACCATCAACCCACACTGTCGACAGTACGTCCATCAACCCACACTGTCGACAGTACGTCCATCATCCCACACTGTCGACAGTACGATCATCAACCCACACTGTCGACAGTACGACCATCAACCCACACTTTCGACAGCACGACCATCAACCCACACTGTCGACAGCACGACCATCAACCCACACTTTCGACAGTACGACCATGAACCCACTGTCGACAGCACGACCATGAACCCACACTGTCGACAGTACGACCATGAACCCACACTGTCGACAGTACGATCATCAACCCACACTGTCGACAGTACGACCATCAACCCACACTGTCGACAGCACGACCATCAACCCACAATGTCGACAGTACGACCATCAACCCACACTGTCGACAGCACGACCATCAACCCACAATGTCGACAGTACGACCATCAACCCACAATGTCGACAGTACGACCATCAGGCAAAGACAGTTCGCTCATAAATTTAGGAACCAGACGATGCAATAATCATTAAAAATTTCGCACGTATTGTGTAATAGTCAGTTAGATTATCTCTATCTTCAATATTATTTTTCTTGTTTAAAAATTCCATGGAAGCTTTTCCAGAGAATTTCATAATTCATGACTCCGCACAGAATTGACGGAAGTGAAGAACTTAGGGAAAGCCTATTATACCATAGCCTATTATACCATAGCCTATTGAGAAGGGATATTTACAAGTAAGTTTTCCCTAAGGCTGATCAAGTCTTCACTCGGAATGTAGAATTCCTGATAGTTATAATTATAACCATAATATTTAAAGGGGGGTGGATCGGTAAGCCAGCGGAAGGCTTCCTTCAGTTGACAATAAGCTCCAGCTGCGGGTCATCATATGACTAAGACCGGCGTCAGGAAACACTTAACCCTGTTTCCTGATGAACCTTACCTACCTAACCTCGGAATGTGGTCATCATCCGTAGCATATCTTACTATTTTTTTATGTAACAAAGTTGAGTACATCCACAATGTGCTGCTACTCTGTTCTGTGTGATTTATACGAATAAAAGCTACCTATGTTTTCCAGTCATATTCCATCAAACTGGATGGGTTACACACACACACACACACACACACACACACACACACACACACACACACACACACACACACACACACACACACACACACACACACACACACACACACACACACACACACACTGTAGTGTGTAAATATGTTTGCCTGAGCAGAGAACTTCAGTAGGTCAATGAGGATATTGTTAAATATTCCATTAAATGTTCATCTACTTCGGAAACTTCATGAGGTTAATTCAAGTATAGTTGAAGTTTATGTTACTTAGAATATCTATCTCTGAAGACAGCCTATCCCATTAACAGGAAATCAAATGTTATTACCTCAAATTTTTCCTCGTGCAGCATGACTCCTAACCCATGAATATAATAATAATATATAGATGACAAAGTTGATCCCATGTATCAGAAACCTTCCCTATGAGGATAGACTAAGGGCCCTGAAACTGCACTCTCTAGAAAGACGTAGAATTAGAGGGGATATGATTGAGGTGTATAAATGGAAGACAGGAATAAATAAAGGGGATGTAAATAGTGTGCTGAAAATATCTAGCCTAGACAGGACTCGCAGCAATGGTTTTAAGTTGGAAAAATTCAGATTCAGGAAGGATATAGGAAAGTACTGGTTTGGTAATAGAGTTGTGGATGAGTGGAACAAACTCCCAAGTACCGTTATAGAGGCCAGAACGTTGTGTAGCTTTAAAAATAGGTTGGATAAATACATGAGTAGATGTGGGTGGGTGTGAGTTAGACCTGATAGCTTGTGCTACCAGGTCGGTTGCCGTGTTCCTCCCTTAAGTCAATGTGACCTGACCTGACTAGGTTGGGTGCATTGGCTTAAGCCGGTAGGAGACTTGGACCTGCCTCGCATGGGCCAGTAGGCCTTCTGCAGTGTTCCATCGTTCTTATGTTCTTATGTTCTTATGTTCTTAATAATTTTTTCTCTAACCTTTATTCAGTAACTTTATTATCTGGAAAATATTCTCCAGATTGAACAGAATATGTCTTGTTAACATATTCCCTGGCAGTTCCGTGTAAATGTTAATACTATATTTAAAGTTTTATCAACGTATATTAAGTTTCACACACGAAGTTCATCAGCTCGTTGATCGAACATGACTGCGTGTTCTGTTGTTTCAAGAGCCACGATTTAGCAGCCTACACCTTGGTAGTTGTTGCAGGATCAGATATGCGTCGCCTGTGGTGTTGCAGGATCAGATATGCGTCGCCTGTGGTGTTGCAGTCAGTGACTGCTGCACGCACTGCTCGCCTCTCAAGCGTAACCACGTGATAGCTCACTTAAGATCAACACGTGGACTCTGGTACCACAATTTGTGTCCACGTTGATGTCGCAACTCTGGAAATGCTTTATTCTTCTTACTCTAGTTCCTTTGATATATCCTGGGTGCATGGCTAAGTAAATAGCATGTTTACCTTAGTGCTTTTTCGTTGTGTATAGCCTGGTGTTCTTTTCCTGTGTATATCCTATTTTTTTATTTTTGAGGGGAAAATAATCTTAAACGGTGCCTAAGGACACTTGTGACAGCTGGGTAGTCGATAGTCCCAGGATGGACCATGGCAGCAGTGACCACTGGCTTACCTGTGCTATATTCAAAGGTCTGAGTGTCACTGTGATAGACCACGGCAGGAGTAACCACTCAAACTTGATCATCTCTAATTTTACACTAGTTTTATGGCTCCTAGGGGTAAAGTAATAATATATTAATACCGTGACTATGCATATATTGTTGTATTCATGCCAGTATTCACTGTAGTATTCACCGTGGTATTCACGCCAATATTCACCGTGATATTCACTCCAGTATTCACTGTAGTATTCCCCGTGGTAGTCATCTCTTTATCCTACTCCTCCTGGAGTTTCATCTCGCCTCAGCTTCACTTATTGTACTTTAATCACTGGGAAGCACTAAATCCTAAGGGATCATATAATAGCACTTGGGGAATGGGAGGCAATAAAATTCAATCCAAGGAAAGGGATAACAAGGAAGGGGGTCCAGGTGTCAGTCCAAGGTAGACCAAAAATCCAGTCACAACTTATTGCACACTTCAACTGGTGTCAAGGAATGCCTTCCAGCACGACCTAGTCCAACTTTACTCTGGGCAACGCTGAAATGTCATCGGTTTTTTGCGTGTGCTTGCATTCATTGAGCTGTTATCTTTGCACTTAGATTTTTCAATTCGTATCGATGTGCTGGAGGGACAACAGCTGCAAAGATTGAAATATTGCAGTAAATGATGCCTTTTTTTCCGTTTGATCGCTTGATCAGATATTTACTCTTAATGGCACAAGTTTTTCCGTCACGGGGTTTGTTCTATTTAAGCAGTAACAAACTACGGCTAGCCGGGGATCGAACCCGTTTTTAAACCCGTCACGTGGGAAGTAAGTCAAAATTCACGACACTCTTAACCACTGGATCAAACACTCCTACAAACATCTTGTACCTAGCGGGACTAGGCATGTTTCATGATGCTGACCACACCATCGTATGTCCTAGCATCATTAAACATGCCTAGTGCCGCTAGGTACAAGATATTTGTAGGAGTGTTTGGTCTAGTGGTTAGAGCGTCGTGAATTTTGACTTGCTTCCCATGAGGCGGGCTGAAACAACACGGGTTCGAGCCTTAATAATAATAATAATAATAATCTTTATTCAGGAATATAAACATTTTATAGAGTAGTATAAATTTGTACAACCGTTGTGAGGGCACATAAATGTATTAGTCATACAGTAAATATAGTACATACATTACTTAGATTTAACTTAAGTTAACCCAATAAAATGAAAGATAATTTCCATTGGGAGTTCACAAATACATTCAGAATATGACTGAATTTTCCCGAGTTGAGAGAGCGCTCGTGGCCTTTAATCATGTGTACTTCCTCTGGTATGAAGAGCCCTTGACCAGACCATCTAAAAAAGGAGAATTAGCCCAGTTAAGCAAAGTCAGTATATATGTGTGTGTGTGGTGGTGGTGGTGGGGGGGGGGATTAGAGGCAGACAAAAAGTGTGTTGAGTTTCACAGTTGTTCTTAAATATTAATGTTTTGCAATAAACTGTGAGAGGCTATTGCTGGGACGCGAGTGGTCCGCGTTATCTACTGAAGAATTTGGAGGAGAGACGGTTGGGTAAAAAAAAAAAGGTATAATCTTCCCTGATGAGGATTTTTTTTTTTTTTTTTTTTTTGGGGGGGGGGGGGGATTTTCTGAAGATGGAGGAGTTGAAAGTCGAAAAAGTGGTGTGTTCGTATCGTCGTATCATATTATTAATAATATAAATGTAATTATTGTTAATAAAAATAATAATAATAATAATAATAATAATAATAATAATAATAATAATATTATTATTATTATTATTATTAGTAGTAGTAGTAGTAGTAGTAATAGTAGTAGTTGTAGTAGTAGAAATATATTCATAGGGAAGCATTAAAACAGTAGGGGCCATAGAGTCTTCAAAAAGGGAGGCAGTGTGTTGATCCCAGACAGGGTACGACAATCCTAATTCCTCACATCAAGGTACCTCCTCTCCCCCTCCCTTCGAAGGGTGGGATGCAAATAGCAAGATGAATTGTTGACATGTAGCTCTGGGGCCAGTGTTGTAGGCAGCATCCTGGCTCCACAGTCACAATAAGTTCATGGGGGTTACAAATATGAACATTAGATAGTTTCAATCGCTGCGCAGAAAATACCCGTAGTTTGTAAATACAACAAAATATTTGTGTTATGGCATATATTATTATTATTAATTTTATTATTATTATTATTATTATTATATTATTATTATTATTATTATTATTATTATTATTATTAATATTGTTATTAATATTGTTATTAATAATAATAATAATAATATTATTATTATTATTATTATTATTATTATTATTATTATTATTATTATTATTATTATTATTATTATTATTACGATTTCGTGAGTTATGATGGCGGCTTTGAGGGGACTTGAGCTAGAGTTCGTCACAGCCACGCTGGCGTGGGATTTATCTGTGAAATCCTGCATTTTTTTGGTCACAGTGGTGGCCCATGCTGATTTCCCTATTGTGCAGAGAAATATACCTAGCTGGAGGAATCTTATTGTAGCCAGCTGGCCCAGTGCTGGCCTGGAGTTTCACGACTCACTCGCCACGGGTTCAAACCTCACCCGTTCCGTGATTTATTAGGAGCAGCAGTAGCCTTGTAATGGCGTTCTCCGCCATTAGAAGATACAGGTCCGTCTCCACTAGGCCTTGGACTGAAATCACCCACCCACGCGGGACCGGTACATCACACTGGAATATTAAATTATATTAGTTAATAAATTCCAATGTTTTCTTGATGATAACCGTGTCAGTAGATAAGAGGTAATGATGATGACAAGTTAAGTATATAAATACTAGCAACAGTAAGTTCATTAGCATACTGGTTGACCCCCGCTCTTGTTGGTACGTCATGAACTCTGCAGTATAATGGTCGTAGTATACTAAATAGCCCTTGTAGCTTTCATAAAATATTACCTGGGAGAGAGATTGTTAGTGTGCGTCCCTTCACACACACACACACACACACACACACACACACACACACACACACACACACACACACAGGTACGGATAGCGTTCCGATACCTCAGTAAGGATTCGTTTAAGACTCTGTATACCATCTACGTCAGGCCCATACTGGAGTATGCAGCACCAGTTTGGAATCCACACCTAGTCAAGCACGTCAAGAAATTAGAGAAAGTGCAAAGGTTTGCAACAAGACTAGTCCCAGAGCTACGGGGATTGTCCTATGAAGAAAGGTTGAGGGAAATCGGCCTGACGACACTGGAGGCCAAGAGGGTCAGGGGAGACATGATAACGACATATAAAATACTGCGCGGAATAGACGAGGTGGACAAAGACGGGATGTTCCAAAGATGGGACACAGACACAAGAGGTCACAATTGGAAGTTGAAGACTCAGATGAATCAAAGGGATGTTAGGAAGTATTTCTTCAGTCATAGAGTAGTCAGGCCATGGAATAGCCTAGAAGGTGATGTGGTAGAGGCAGGAACCATACATAGTTTTAAGGCGAGGTATGATAGAGCTCATGGGGCAGGGAGAGAGAGGACCTAGTAGCAATCAGCGAAGAGGCGGGGCCAGGAGCTGTGACTCGACCCCTGCAACCACAAATAGGTGAGTACACACACACACACACACACACACACACACACACACACACACACACACACACACACACACACACACTGTTTCTATTACTTAGGGGCAATAGAACGATGGGAAGACTGAGTGAGCCCATGGTTTACCCAGAGGTGTAGAGAAGCCATGGTTTACCCAGACGCGTAGAGAAGCCATGGTTTACCCAGAAGTGTGTTAGAAGTGTACAGAAAGCAAAGCGTATAGAAGTGTATAGAAGGAACAGAACTCGGAAACAAGATGAGATGAACCGTAGAGCCAGAAACGAATATGATAAGGAGGCTCCACGGCGATTTGAGAATGACACAGCATCAAAAAACCAAAGGTGACCCACGTCTTGAGGAAGACAACAGTTAAGGACCAGGTAGTCTGGCTGAAGGAAGACAGGGAACTCACAAGGAATAACCAGGAAGTCTGTGAAGATCTCAGCACGAGATTTTGGGAGGTATTCTCAGAAGAGACAGACTTAAAGCAAGCGTTGGACACAATACACACAACTGAGGAGGAGGTGAAGAAACCGCTAGGTGATTTAGATACCTCGAAGGCAGTGAAACCAGATAATATCTCTCCATGGGTCCTGAGAGAAGGAGTAGAGGCGCACTGTGTGTGCCGCTAGCAACAATCTTCAACAAATCTATCGAAACAGGGCAACTGCCTGAGATGTGCTAGGCAGCAAATGTAGTCTCGATATTTAAGAAAGGAAACAGACAAGCAGCATTAAACTACAGACAGTGTCATTAACATGTATAGTATGTAAAGTCATGAAAAAGATTATCAAGAGATGAGTGTTGGAGCACCTAGAAAGGAGTGGATTCATTCATGAGAACCAGCACAGCTTCAGGGATAGAAAATCCTGTTTTACAAACCTACTGGAGTTCTACGATAAGGTAACAAAAGTAAGACAGGATAGAGAAGGGTGGAAAGATAGCGTAGCGTACTCAGTTCACACACTGAATATCCGTGGTTCGATCCCCGTTACGGGTGGAAACATTTGCAGTGTTTCCTTACACCTGCTGTCCATGTTCACCTAGCAGTAGGTAGGTACTTGGGTGTGGGTCGCATCCTATGGGATGGTGGTATACCTCAAATAGGGCTGAGGCTTTGAAATGAGCTGAGGTAGGATAACAGATCTTAGCCTGTAAAACTGATACAAAAAATGACAGTACCGCTCAAGAGACTGGTAAAAAAAGCTAGAGGAGCAGGCAGGAATAACACGAAAAGCGCTGCAGTGGATCAGGGAATATTTGACAGGGAGGAAACAATGAGTAATGGTCCTTGATGAGTTGTCGGAAAGTGTGCGTGTGATGAGTGGGGTTCCACAAGGGTCAGTCCTAGAGCCGTTGCTGTTTCTTTTATACGTTAATGAAATGACAGAAGGGATAGAGACAGGTATCCTTGATTGCACACGATGTGAAGCTAATGAGAAGACTGCAAGTGGACGAGGATCAGATAAGCCTACAAATAGATCTGGACAAGCTGCAAGCCTGGTCTGACAAATGGCCCCTGGAGTTTAACCCCCAGCAATTGCGAAGTCATGAAGCTTGGAAAAGACAAAGAAGACCGCAGACGGAGTACAGGCTCAGGGACAAAGGCTGCAAACCTCACTTAAGAAGAAGGATCTTGGGGTGAGTATCTTACCAAGATCATCTCCTGAGGCGAACATCAACCAAATAACTGTTGCAGCATATGGCCGCCTGGAAAATCTAAAAATAGCGTTTCATCATCTACTTAGACTCTGTACACCGTGTACGTCAGGCCCATGAAACCTACATCTGGTCAAACACGTCAAAAAATTAGAGAAAGTGGAAAAGTTTGCAAGAAGACTAGTCCCGGAGCTAAGGGGTATGTCCTACGAGGAAAGGTTAAGGGAAATTAACCTGACGACGCTGGACGACAGAAGGGATTGGAGGACATGATAATGACATAAAATACTGAGAGGAACTGACAAGGTGAACAGAGACACAATCTTTCAGAAACGGAATACAGGAACAAGGGGGCACAATTGAAAATTGAAAACTCAGATGAGTCAAGGGATTTTAAGAAGTGTTTTTTTCAGTCTGGAGAGTGAAGTAACAGAGACAAGATCAAGAACAAGTACCATATAGCTCTTGAAGCTGAGAGTGGCCCTAGTAGCGACCAGCGAAGAAGAGCTGTGACTCGACCCCTCAGACTACTGCTGCCGCCCCCGCTGTTATTATGACTACTACTGCTGCTGTTGCTACTACTACTACTACTACTACTACTACTACTACTACTACTACTACTACTACTACTACTACTACTACTATTACTACTACTTTACTGCTACTATTACTACAACAGCAACAACAACAACAACAACAACAACTACTACTACTACTACTACTACTACTACTACTTTACTGCTACTATTACTACAACAGCAACAACAACAACAACAACAACTACTACTACTACTACTACTATTGCTAATGCTACTACTACTGCTACTAATATTACTACTGCTACTAATACTACTACTGCTGCTTCTACTACTACGGCTACTACTTCTATTACTAAAATTGCTCCTACTATTACTACTACTACTTCTACTACAACTACTACTATTACTTCTACTACTAATATTGCTCCTACTACCCCTAAATAATAATAACAGTAACTGTTAATACTCATTCTCGTCTTTTGACCATTTCCTTACATGTTTGATGTTGCCATCATGTTTGGTCAGCCACTCTTTGATTGCCTTCTTCTCCTTGACATCTGACTAGTTCTTTACCTGTAGCAATAATAATAATGCAAGTAATGACTGTCGTTTATTCTTTGAAAGTTTCTTTTACGGGTTGGTAATGACGTGGTTTCTTGCTGGGGTTGACTTGAAGCAAGGCGTCTTGTTCTTGTTACAGTGATGGCTTGCCACTGTCTGTGTGCTGGCGTCTTCGGACCGTCACTCGGTCCATTTTCGTTGCTGTTTGCGTGTCTCCCTATTTTGCTGCTAGATTTAAGTTCTTTGGCAATGAGTTGTTGTGGCGGAGCGTATTTCCCATGTTGGGACTTCTTCGTTTCCTAGGCTTGCTTCTGTACGCTGACGATCTCTCTCTCTCTCTCTCTCTCTCTCTACTGCTCTGTTTTTCTCTCTGTTTTCCTGTTTATCTCTGTCTCTTGTTTTACACGGGTGTTGTAAGGTTAGGTTAGGTTAGGTAAGGTTCGTCAGGAAACAGGACAAATGTTTCCTGACGCGGGTCTTAGTCAGATGATGACCCGCCTTTGGAGCTTTTGGTCATCTGACCGAGGCCTTCCGCTGGCTTACCGGTCCACCCCTTTAAAAATTATGGTCATTTTGGGTGTTGTAAGGTTAGGTTTACGGTTCCTAACTTTATTTACAAGCTAAAAGCTGTTACCTACATAAGCTCATTTGAAGGCCTTTTGATTGTTAAGAGAAATATGGATAGGGAACAGGATGAAGTTGGAGCCATCAGTGGACCAGCGATGTCACTTGGCCTACTGACTTTATTTCGCTGATGTCGTTGTGCTGTACGAACATGTTCTGGACACGAGTCATCTCTCTCTCTCTGTCTCCCGTTACACTTAAAACACATTACCTTCCCTCCAAGCAATCACAATTACTCTGTCACGGTTGTATCATCACAGATACACAGACACAAGACTCACTACCAACAGTCATGGTGAAGGGAAGCAACACCTCCCTCCTTATCACTGTATTCAATCTAAAAATTAGTTTGAGATGTTAACATCAATTCTGCCAATTTGCTTTACGTCGGAGTGGTCAGACAAGGTGAGTGTAGTTCCCTTGTGGTTGACAGCCCAGGTCAAGGTGGGCGAGAGTGGGTATGATTGATTAAGGTTTTATTTGTGCCATGAAATTAAAACAAGTAAAAAAAAATATTTGTTTTTTAAAACACGTTCAGAATTTCAGGTTTAAACTATTAATCAGTCTTGAATGGGATAATTGATCGTGGTTTTTCTTACGGGCTGAGTTTCTTGCAAGGAAGAACGAGTACTGTCGCTTATTAAGGACACTTCACAGTGTTGGTCCATAGCAAGGACACTTACAGTACTGGACAACGTCAAGGACACTCAGTGCTAGTGCACATCAAGGACATTCACAGTTCTGGTCCACATCAGGGACACTCAGTGCTAGTATACACCAAGGACACTCAGGGTGCTGGTCTACATCAAGAACAATTATCAGTGCTGGTTCACATCAAGGACACTCACAGTGCTCTTCCACATCAAGAACACAGTGCTGTCCACAGCAAGGACACCAACAGTGCTGGTGAACATCAAGGACACTCACAGTGCTGCTCCACACCAAGGACACAAAGTGCTGGCCCATATAAAGGACAGGTTGACCACTCACAGTGTAGACGGGAATACTGTACGCAAGTCAACACCTTCATGGAACTGGAGTAACTACCACAGGGAGAGAGATATGAAGAAATATATCTCCCAGGAGACATAGGAAGAGCTCTTGATCCCGGGAAGCGGAGCTCTCCCTTCCAGTGGATTCAGCTTTATCGCCTACCCCTGCCCAAGGCGCTGCATGACCCTTACGGGTTCTGTGCTTCCTTGTGATTATAATTTACCAGACCAAAAAAAAAAAGGGTTGATTTACTCTTGATCCGAGGAAGGGGAGCTACTCTCTCTCCTTCCTAAGATCCAATCCGACTGAATCCCATCCCCGCCCCCCTCCATTACCCGTGTAGGAGTACCCTATCAGGAGGATAAATAATAATAATAATTATAAAAATGGTAATAACTATAATAATAATTATAGTAATAGTAATGAGTACA
>NC_069421.1:24130381-24137881 GCF_026875155.1 Cherax quadricarinatus | reverse complement strand
CTGGCAGTGTTGATCCTGGGTTGACTGACTCCCCTCTGTCCTGCCTGGCAGTATTGATCATGGGGTTGACTGACTCCCCTCTGTCCTGCCTGGCAGTGTTGATCCTGGGGCTGACTGACTCCCCTCTGTCCTGCCTGGCAGTGTTGATCCTGGGGTTGACTGACTCCCCTCTGTCCTGCCTGGCAGTGTTGATCATGGGGTTGACTGACTCCCCTCTGTCCTGCCTGGTAGTGTTGATCCTGGGGTTGACTGACTCCCCTCTGTCCTGCCTGGCAGTGTTGATCCTGGGGTTGACTGACTCCCCTCTGTCCTGCCTGGCAGTGTTGATCCTGGGGTTGACTGACTCCCCTCTGTCCTGCCTGGCAGTGTTGATCCTGGGGTTGACTGACTCCCCTCTGTCCTGCCTGGCAGTGTTGATCCTGGGGTTGACTGACTCCCCTCTGTCCTGCCTGGCAGTGTTGATCCTGGGGCTGACTGACTCCCCTCTGTCCTGCCTGGCAGTGTTGATCCTGGGGTTGACTGACTCCCCTCTGTCCTGCCTGGCAGTGTTGATCATGGGGTTGACTGACTCCCCTCCGTCCTGCCTGGCAGTGTTGATCCTGGGGTTGACTGACTCCTTTCTGTCCTGCCTGGCAGTGTTGATCCTGGGGTTGACTGACTCCTTTCTGTCCTGCCTGGCAGTGTTGATCCTGGGGTTGACTGACTCCTTTCTGTCCTGCCTGGCAGTGTTGATCCTGGGGTTGACTGACTCCCCTCTGTCCTGCCTGGCAGTGTTGATCCTGGGGTTGACTGACTCCTTTCTGTCCTGCCTGGCAGTGTTGATCGTGGGGTTGACTGACTCCCCTCTGTCCTGCCTGGCAGTGTTTGATCCTGGGGTTGACTGACTCCTTTCTGTCCTGCCTGGCAGTGTTGATCCTGGGGTTGACTGACTCCCCTCTGTCCTGCCTGGCAGTGTTGATCCTGGGGTTGACTGACTCCTTTCTGTCCTGCCTGGCAGTGTTGATCCTGGGGTTGACTGACTCCCCTCTGTCCTGCC
Organism: Cherax quadricarinatus; assembly: GCF_026875155.1. Classification (NCBI taxonomy): domain Eukaryota; kingdom Metazoa; phylum Arthropoda; class Malacostraca; order Decapoda; family Parastacidae; genus Cherax; species Cherax quadricarinatus. The sequence continues at coordinate 24,136,845 of NC_069421.1, read as the reverse complement.
TGGCAGTGTTGATCCTGTTGTTGACTGACTCCCCTCTGTCCTGCCTGGCAGTGTTGATCCTGGGGTTGACTGACTCCTTTCTGTCCTGCCTGGCAGTGTTGATCCTGGGGCTGACTGACTCCCCTCTGTCCTGCCTGGCAGTGTTGATCCTGGGGTTGACTGACTCCCCTCTGTCCTGCCTGGCAGTGTTGATCATGGGGTTGACTGACTCCCCTCCGTCCTGCCTGGCAGTGTTGATCCTGGGGTTGACTGACTCCTTTCTGTCCTGCCTGGCAGTGTTGATCCTGGGGTTGACTGACTCCTTTCTGTCCTGCCTGGCAGTGTTGATCCTGGGGTTGACTGACTCCTTTCTGTCCTGCCTGGCAGTGTTGATCCTGGGGTTGACTGACTCCCCTCTGTCCTGCCTGGCAGTGTTGATCCTGGGGTTGACTGACTCGTTTCTGTCCTGCCTGGCAGTGTTGATCCTGGGGTTGACTGACTCCCCTCTGTCCTGCCTGGCAGTGTTGATCCTGGGGTTGACTGACTCCTTTCCGTCCTGCCTGGCAGTGTTGATCCTGGGGTTGACTGACTCCCCTCTGTCCTGCCTGGCAGTGTTGATCCTGGGGTTGACTGACTCCCCTCTGTCCTGCCTGGCAGTGTTGATCCTGGGGTTGACTGACTCCTTTCTGTCCTGCCTGGCAGTGTTGATCCTGGGGTTGACTGACTCCCCTCTGTCCTGCCTGGCAGTGTTGATCCTGGGTTGACTGACTCCCCTCTGTCCTGCCTGGCAGTGTTGATCCTGGGGTTGACTGACTCCCCTCTGTCCTGCCTGGCAGTGTTGATCCTGCGGTTGACTGACTCCCCTCTGTCCTGCCTGGCAGTGTTGATCATGGGTTGACTGACTCCCCTCTGTCCTGCCTGGCAGTGTTGATCCTGGGGTTGACTGACTCCTTTCTGTCCTGCCTGGCAGTGTTGATCCTGGGTTGACTGACTCCTTTCTGTCCTGCCTGGCAGTGTTGATCCTGGGGTTGACTGACTCCTTTCTGTCCTGCCTGGCAGTGTTGATCCTGGGGTTGACTGACTCCTTTCTGTCCTGCCTGGCAGTGTTGATCCTGGGGTTGACTGACTCCCCTCTGTCCTGCCTGGCAGTGTTGATCCTGGGGTTGACTGACTCCTTTCTGTCCTGCCTGGCAGTGTTGATCCTGGGGTTGACTGACTCCCCTCTGTCCTGCCTGGCAGTGTTGATCCTGGGGTTGACTGACTCCCCTCTGTCCCTGCCTGGCAGTGTTGATCCTGGGTTGACTGACTCCTTTCTGTCCTGCCTGGCAGTGTTGATCCTGGGGTTGACTGACTCCCCTCTGTCCTGCCTGGCAGTGTTGATCCTGGGGTTGACTGACTCCCCTCTGTCCTGCCTGGCAGTGTTGATCCTGGGGTTGACTGACTCCCCTCTGTCCTGCCTGGCAGTGTTGATCCTGGGGTTGACTGACTCCCCTCTGTCTGCCTGGTAGTGTTGATCATGGGGTTGACTGACTCCCCTCTGTCCTGCCTGGCAGTGTTGATCCTGGGGTTGACTGACTCCCCTCTGTCCTGCCTGGCAGTGTTGATCATGGGGTTGACTGACTCCCCTCTGTCCTGCCTGGCAGTGTTGATCCTGGGGTTGACTGACTCCTTTCTGTCCTGCCTGGCAGTGTTGATCCTGGGTTGACTGACTCCTTTCTGTCCTGCCTGGCAGTGTTGATCCTGGGGTTGACTGACTCCTTTCTGTCCTGCCTGGCAGTGTTGATCCTGGGGTTGACTGACTCCTTTCTGTCCTGCCTGGCAGTGTTGATCCTGGGGTTGACTGACTCCCCTCTGTCCTGCCTGCAGTGTTGATCCTGGGGTTGACTGACTCCTTTCTGTCCTGCCTGGCAGTGTTGATCCTGGGGTTGACTGACTCCCCTCTGTCCTGCCTGGCAGTGTTGATCCTGGGGTTGACTGACTCCCCTCTGTCCTGCCTGGCAGTGTTGATCCTGGGGTTGACTGACTCCTTTCTGTCCTGCCTGGCAGTGTTGATCCTGGGGTTGACTGACTCCCGTCTGTCCTGCCTGGCAGTGTTGATCCTGGGGTTGACTGACTCCCCTCTGTCCTGCCTGGCAGTGTTGATCCTGGGGTTGACTGACTCCCCTCTGTCCTGCCTGGCAGTGTTGATCCTGGGGTTGACTGACTCCCCTCTGTCCTGCCTGGCAGTGTTGATCATGGGGTTGACTGACTCCCCTCTGTCCTGCCTGGCAGTGTTGATCCTGGGGTTGACTGACTCCCCTCTGTCCTGCCTGGCAGTGTTGATCCTGGGGTTGACTGACTCCCCTCTGTCCTGCCTGGCAGTGTTGATCCTGGGGTTGACTGACTCCCCTCTGTCCTGCCTGGCAGTGTTGATCCTGGGGTTGACTGACTCCCCTCTGTCCTGCCTGGCAGTGTTGATCCTGGGGTTGACTGACTCCCCTCTGTCCTGCCTGGCAGTGTTGATCCTGGGGTTGACTGACTCCCCTCTATCCTGCCTGGCAGTGTTGATCCTGGGGTTGACTGACTCCCCTCTGTCCTGCCTGGCAGTGTTGATCCTGGGGTTAACTGACTCCCCTCTGTCCTGCCTGGCAGTGTTGATCCTGGGGTTGACTGACTCCTTTCTGTCCTGCCTGGCAGTGTTGATCCTGGGGTTGACTGACTCCCCTCTATCCTGCCTGGCAGTGTTGATCCTGGGGTTGACTGACTCCCTCTGTCCTGCCTGGCAGTGTTGATCCTGGGGTTAACTGACTCCCCTCTGTCCTGCCTGGCAGTGTTGATCCTGGGGTTGACTGACTCCTTTCTGTCCTGCCTGGCAGTGTTGATCCTGGGGTTGACTGACTCCCCTCTGTCCTGCTGCAGTGTTGATCCTGGGGTTGACTGACTCCCCTCTGTCCTGCCTGGCAGTGTTGATCCTGGGGTTGACTGACTCCCTCTGTCCTGCCTGGCAGTGTTGATCATGGGGTTGACTGACTCCCCTCTGTCCTGCCTGGCAGTGTTGATCCTGGGGTTGACTGACTCCCCTCTGTCCTGCCTGGCAGTGTTGATCCTGGGGTTGACTGACTCCCCTCTGTCCTGCCTGGCAGTGTTGATCCTGGGTTGACTGACTCCCCTCTGTCCTGCCTGGCAGTGTTGATCCTGGGGTTGACTGACTCCCCTCTGTCCTGCCTGGCAGTGTTGATCCTGGGGTTGACTGACTCCCCTCTGTCCTGCCTGGCAGTGTTGATCCTGGGGTTGACTGACTCCCCTCTATCCTGCCTGGCAGTGTTGATCCTGGGGTTGACTGACTCCCCTCTGTCCTGCCTGGCAGTGTTGATCCTGGGGTTAACTGACTCCCCTCTGTCCTGCCTGCAGTGTTGATCCTGGGGTTGACTGACTCCTTTCTGTCCTGCCTGGCAGTGTTGATCCTGGGGTTGACTGACTCCCCTCTATCCTGCCTGGCAGTGTTGATCCTGGGGTTGACTGACTCCCCTCTGTCCTGCCTGGCAGTGTTGATCCTGGGTTAACTGACTCCCCTCTGTCCTGCCTGGCAGTGATTGATCCTGGGTTGACTGACTCCTTTCTGTCCTGCCTGGCAGTGTTGATCCTGGGGTTGACTGACTCCCCTCTATCCTGCCTGGCAGTGTTGATCCTGGGGTTGACTGACTCCCCTCTGTCCTGCCTGGCAGTGTTGATCCTGGGGTTAACTGACTCCCCTCTGTCCTGCCTGGCAGTGTTGATCCTGGGGTTGACTGACTCCTTTCTGTCCTGCCTGGCAGTGTTGATCCTGGGGTTGACTGACTCCCCTCTGTCCTGCCTGGCAGTGTTGATCCTGGGGTTGACTGACTCCCCTCTGTCCTGCCTGGCAGTGTTGATCCTGGGGTTGACTGACTCCCCTCTGTCCTGCCTGGCAGGTGTTGGCACGCTGGGTCTACCTTGTATTTCATTTTCCTTATTGTATTTCTCCTGAAGAAGTGTTGCTTTGCAACACGAAAGACGCCTTGTGCAACGTCATTTCCCCTTCCCGTGGCTGCATATATATATATATATAATATATATATATATTATTATATATATATATATATATATATATATATATATATATATATATATTGTCTATATTCTATGATATTTTTGTGTATAATTATTTACACAAGTTATTATTAATTGATTAGTAGCATGATGTGTATTTTCAAACATCGAAAAATAATGTATATTTACTATTCTTGAAGGAGGAAAAAATCCAGTTTTGTCTCTCGTGTTGTGAAAAAGTTTTTATATTCGTGAGCAAAATAAATTATATGAAGTAAATACTTTCTCGGCATTTGTTTATTAGCTAGTGTTTTTTTTTTGTATTTAAAATGTGATCTCTCTTTTAAACATTTAATTAAAAGGAGATTTCTCTTTTAAACATTTAATTAAAAGATTTCTCTTTTAAACAAAGCATCTTTTCAAAACGCTGTTTCTCCTTTCCTCAAAATATATTTCTTCAAAATACATCTCAGCAAAATTCATTTTGTCCTTCAAAGTCCGCTCAAGTGGAGGTTCCTTGATAAGGGGATTTTTTTTATAAGATTTCAGAAGTGTGTCAAAGCCACTGGAATTAGAAAAAAAAAATACGATTTACGTATTTATAAAAGAAAACGGGATACCACGAACTAAAAATAGTTAATTATAAAATATGAAATTAGTTCTATTTATTAGCCTGATAACCTCGCCACGATAATAAACCACGTACAAGCCTACTATCACCAAGGAAATTATCCAATGACTAGTGAATTCACTTTACAAACCTGTGTTTATACACTGCCAGACATTCTCCTCTAGTGTTATACTTCTTACTTCTCTCACCTTCTACATGCAAGTGCCAGTTCATTTCTAGTGTTTTATATATATATATATATATATATCTTCGTTCAAAACCAGAAGTCTGACAATATGTATCTAGAATGCAAGCAGGAAACAGAGTGTTAGTTTTGACTTCAGCAATGTAATAAACAGTAACAGGAGCGAAATCTCAATCTTTGAAAAGAATAATAGCAAAAACAATACCAGTAATATTAATAATAGCAGCAACAGTTCGACAAAACAAATCGAAGACCAGCGGAAACAACCAACACGGTCTATTATTTAATTCCTATTAAACACGTTAATTAAGAATGCGTAATTAAAATAACACCAATTAAAAATGAATTTTAAATATAATAGTTTTAATTAAAAGTTATTAAAACAAAATCCAAATATATTTATATGGTAATTAAAAAAATCTATTTTTTTTAACACCGGCTGTATCTCACAGCCGGTAATTTATGCAGAAGGGGTTACCATCCCCTTGCTCCCGGCATTTTAGTCTCCTCATACGACACACATGGCTTACGGCGAAAGACTTCCTTTCCACTTCCCCATGGAGAATTCTCTAAATAATTATATATAATATGTTATAACTGCTCTTAACACGATGTACTGTGTACAATTATACATTATTTCACTGATCCCTCGGTGACATAATTGAAAAGCTGGAACAACAAACAGCCGGACACATGATGCGTCATGCATACACAAAGATGCGTCGTGCATACGCAAATTTTACAACTTTCTTCACGTATTCGCTCAGAACAAGATGTGTATTGGTCATATTCCCCCATCATATTGTCTCACATTTGGGGAATTAAATCCAAAGGTGAGGGAGGCGTAGTTTCTCTATTTCAAAAATTTGCAACATTATTTAATTTTTAAATATACGTGTAGGTGTAGAGAAATGCTACAATTTGTACAATTCGTTATATATAGTTTATTTACTTTAATCTGAATAAAAAAAGGAAAATAAACAGAGTCGTTAGAAGGAACAAACGGTTTGTTGACCCTGCAATTCAGGTCCACTTATAATAATGTTTCACCTTTATTCTATAACAAATATCTAAGCCAGGAAAGGGAGTGTATGCACGTCGTATACAACTGTTTATCCTGTACAAAGGGTAACGACAGCTAAAGAATAAATATAGAAGCAGTAACCACAGAATACACAACCCATACATAGGAGAGGGGAGCTTACGACGACGTTTCCGTCCGACTTGGATCATTTACAAAGTCACACGTGACTTGATGTGACTTTGTTAATGTACGGGCTATATGTGTGTTGCTTCAGTCCCGGTATTGTACCTTTTTGTTATTTATTTGTAACAACAGTAGATCTATTAGCAAAACGAGAACAATAACAAATGTCAACCAAAAAAAAAAAAGTATGGGATCCAACAGCAAAAGAATAAAAACATATTATCCAACAGCTATAACTGCAACAACAGACTATAACCCACAGCAAAAGAGCAACAACAGAAGATTCAGCAACAAAAACAACATCAAAAGCTCCAACAGCAAAACACGGACCACAATATCTTTCTCATCAAGCTGCGTCATCTACAACTCGAAAATAACTCAAAAGATCCGGTCAGAATATTATTCCTTTCCGAAAT
>NC_069421.1:24082881-24127881 GCF_026875155.1 Cherax quadricarinatus | reverse complement strand
AATTCTTTAGTTTTCCTAAATATTTTTTTCAGACCCAAGGTGATATCCTGTCTTGTCCTGTTGCTTTATTTATGAGAGTTTAGTGGAATGGTAATGAACCTACAGTATTACTCCTTAGGAAAGTATTGTTCCGAACATTTTTATGGTGTGTGTGTGTGTGTGTGTGTGTGTGTGTGTGTGTGTGTGTGTGTGTGTGTGTGTGTAACATATGTGACGGGTCGTGACGCTAGTATAAACGTCTTCTCACGAACATTTAAGAAGGAGTTGCTCCATAACATTGTAACTTTCTGCCGCCTGTTATTCTATGTACTACATTGTTAATACACATCTCTGCCTACTCGCACACACACTCATACATACACACACACCTATACATACTCTATACGCATATACTTGTACATATACCACACACTTGTATACATAAACACATACATGAGTGAATACACACGAGCGGACATACCCGAACACACAAAATATCTTAACTTTAAAGGACTCGCAAAAAAAATTAATCGCAAATCGTGTTGCTGCATTGTTTTCTCAACACTGTTAATGGGCATGTAACAGTATGAGACTCCAACATCATAGTAAGTAGAGACAGATGCTGACATGTAGCAGCCTTTGACACCTTCAAACGCACTGCCTGGACGAAACGTTGCCAGTAAAACTTCCATATAACTAAGTCGTCTTACTAAATAATTATAACGACAATATTACCTGCAGGGCCAAGCGTGTGTACACTGGGAGGTAACTTACTGTGTATATACACTGAGAGGTATATATTTCTCTAAATACACCGATTAGTATGTGGATTTCGGTGAATATACACCGAAATGTGTCTAATTGCGTGTGTATACACTGATATGTATGTATTTCTCGGTGTTGAGCCACAGCTGTTTGTATTTCTCAGTGCGTGTGCTCCGAGAGGCGTGTATCTCTTACGTATATTGACACCAATAAATGTATACACACTGAGTTTACTTTAATCCCTATTTTAGCGATTAAAGTAATTTTTATTTTGTATTTTTACTGTTGAGTATATTTTTATTCTAGATTTTTTTTCTGAGATTAGTGTGCAAGAGATTTACAAATTTAATGACCCAAGTATTATTATTATTATTAAAGATTCACCGGTATTCTCCCGGCCCGGGCCTTGTCCAAGTGGTGGCCCGGCCTTGGCTCCCTCTTTAGGGAGTGTCTGAGACCTAAGTCTCCCATGGGAGGAGGCACAAGTACCTCCTTATCTTTGGGACCAACTGTCCCCAGGCCTAGCCACAAGCTAGGCCTCTCTGGTCTGCCATCCCCGCCCCAAGGGGGCTAATGGGAATGGCAGTCTTGTGAGCTGCAAGCTCCGGCTCCGGCACCTACCCTACCCTAGAAGGGCTGGGGATGGTGTCGATGGACCCAAGTACATTCTACAGCTCTTAAACCAGACAAAGTAAAGAGATAAAATAATATGTAAATGACTTTAGAGTCAGTGATATAAATGACTTTAGAGTAAGTGATATAAATGACTTTAGAGTCAGTGATATAAATGACTTTAGAGTCAGTGATATAAATGACTTTAGAGTCAGTGATATAAATGACTTTACAGCCAATGGTATAAATTTGGACAATAGTTCTTAAAGAAAGATATAAGCATTTACTTAGCATTAGCAAAACACAACAAAATAACTTGGAGACAAAATATCAGAGGGGCGCCTCTAGCCTCGTTTTGGATTTGGATTTACATTCAGACATACAATTCCAATTCAGTAATTATCTATATTAAAAAAAATAATAGTGAGGTACTGTGGATTATTTGGTGGTCGTTCAGTCTGGATAATAACAGTAGTTCAGTCTGGATAATAACAGTAGTTCAGTCTGGATAATAATAGTTTAGTCAGGATAATAATAGTTATAATAATCTTTATTTCTGTATGATACAACTTATACAGACCATAGCTGACATCAGTGACATACTATATAGAAAGCCCATGTTATGCAGAGTATTTCCGGCACTTAGGTTAAATTTTCCCCTAGGATGCGACCCACACCAAGGTACCTATTTACTGCTATGTGAACATGGATAGCAGGTGTCTTAAAGAAATACTCCCCAATGTCTTCACACGTACCGGGGAACGAACCACGGACCTCAGTGTGTAAGCTGAGTTCGGTACCAACCGAACTAGTGTTGGATGGAGGATAGCACCAACATAGCCTTATTAGTGGTTAAGGGAGCCTTAGTAAGCCACGAGTTTAATGGAAATTGTAAGTTTATTTATGTGCAGGTATACATTAGTACAATTATGATACATTCAAATTCAAGTTTATTCTCAATAAGGGTTACAATGTGGGGTTTACAGGTTTTGGGTATTGTGTGGTTTACATGTTATAAAATACTAATTACAGATGGGGCCACTAGGACGCCTAGCATGGCTAGGCATTTCGAGCAGACTTAGATTAATTCTTAACATTAAATCCTTACAGATTATGGTATTTAGGCTAAGTGACTACATCATAATTTGTGAGTTTAGCAATGTGAATGCTTTTGTTTTGGCACAATACAAGGTGTCTATATTGGAGTATCATAGGCAAACTTATGACTAGTTAGGATTTATTATTTTAAGATTAAGATTAGTATTTCTGGGTTTATAGTCAGTGGGTGAGTGAGTGTAATTGTGAACCACCAGGTGGTTATCAAGTAGTTAGTTGTCGGGGTGGATCAGGGAGATAAGATGTTTTCTAACTGTAGTTTTGAAAGTGATGAATGTGTCTGCAGTACATTGTGTAAATTACCTAGTATAACCAAAAAAAAAAGAACAAAGTGACTTATTTTTATAGAGTTATCTTATGTAATTTACACATATGTTAAACTATGTACCTATGTGCCTTATGGATACCTATACCTAAATAAACTTACTATATAACATTAAGTGATCGATATTTTGGATACAAATTATTTGGCTTAGTTTCCTGTGCAGAAATTGTTTCCCGTTTTCTCTGCTGAATGTCTTAATCCATTTTCTATTGCTTGAAGGATTGCGTCAGAGAAATGGCTACTGACTTTGTTCAGTAAATTATAATTTAAGTTACGCAAACATCCATTAAATTTTGGCAATGATCTTGAAGGCTAATAAATGTTACGGGCGGAGATAGTACATTATGTAACTTGAGAATACCTGTGTGTTGATGAATGACACACACACACACACAACACACACACACACACACACACACACACACACACACACACACACACACACACACACACACACACACACACACCACACACACACACACACACACACACACACACACAAAAGAAAGGCAGAAACTGAGATGGTACAAAGACGAAAGGAGGAAAGAGAGGAGATGGAGGAGACAGGAGATCCCAGACCCAGGAAGACCAAATACAGCCTCCCTCACAACTTCTTATAAAAGTCCCCCAACCAGGTCAACCCCAATGCAACCAAACATTCTAAACCAAAACACCCATGCCATATCCAATGCCCCCACCCACTGCATTACAAAATCCACCCCTACAGCAACCACCCATAGTTCCTTATCAGGTCTCCCACTTCCCCAACCCCAATGCACCCCCCAGACCACAGTCTTAGAAAAGAAGTTGAAGGTGTGGTATACAAATGCAGATGGAATAACAAATAAGTGTGAGGAGTGCATGAAAGAGTCAAGGAGACATCCCCAGACATAAAAGCACTCAGAGAAACAAAACTCACCAGAATAACAGATACAATCTTTCCACCCGGATATCAAATGCTCAGGAAAGACAGGGAGGAGAGGGGGAGGAGGAGTTGCACTGCTCATTAAAAATCAGTGGGGGGTTTTATTAAAATGGAAAAGAATGGATGGCACGGGCGATAGGGAAATACTTAGTGGAACAATCCAGTCTGAGGGACATAAGGTGATAATTGCAGTAATGTACAACCCACCACAGAACTGCAGGAGGCCAAGAGAAGAATACGATGAGAGCAACAGAGCAATGGGAAAACCTGGAGCCCCATGGGGGTCCCGAAACATGGAGAGCCAAGATGATGGATGTGGTACTGGAAAACTTCATGCATCAACATGTTAGAGACACTACCAGAGAGAGAGGTGAGGATGATCCAGCAAGACTGGACCTTGTATTCACCTTCAGTAATTCGGACATCGAGGATATCATGTATGAAAGGCCCCTAGGAGCTAGTGATCATGTGGTTCTGTGCTTTGACTACATAGTTGAGCTTCAGGTGGAGAGAGTAGCAGGAATAGGATGAGAAAAACCAAACTACAAAAGGGGGACTACTCAGGCATGAGGAACTTCCTGCAAGACATTCAGTGGGAGAGTGAACTGACAGGAAAACCAGTACAAGAAATGATGGACTATGTGACAACAAAATGCAAGGAGGCAGAGGAGAGGTTTGTTCCCAAGGGAAACAGAAATAATGGGAAGAACAGAACGAGTCCTTGGTTCATCCAAAGGTGTACGGAGGCAAAAACTAGGTGTACTAGAGAATGGAAAAAGTTCAGAAAACAGAGAACTCAGGAAAACAAAGAGATGAGCCGAAGAGCCAGAAACGAATATGCGCACATAAGAAGGGAGGCTCAGCGACAATATGAAAATGACATAGCATCGAAAGTCAAGTCTGACCCGAAGCTGTTGTATAGCCACATCAGGAGGAAAACAACAGTCAAGGACCAGGTAATCAGACTGAGGAAGGGTGATGGGGAGTTCACAAGAAACGACCGAGAGGTATGTGAGGAGCTCAACACGAGATTTAAAGAAGTATTTACAGTGGAAACCAGTAGGACTCCAGGAAATCAGAACAAGGGGGTACTCCAACAAGTGCTGGATGAGGTACACATAACCAAGGAGGAGGTGAAGAAGCTGCTATGTGAACTTGGCACCTCAAAGGCGGTGGGACCAGACAGCATCTCTCCATGGGTCTTTAGAGAGGGAGCAGAGATGCTGTGTGTGCCATTAACTAAGATCTTCAACACATCCATTGAAACTGGGCAACTCACTGAGGTATGGAAGACGGCAAATGTAGTCCCAATTTTTAAAAAGGGAGACAGACATGAGGCATTAAACTACAGACCTGTGTCACTAACGTGTATAGCATGCAAAGTCATGAAGAAGATCATCAAAAGGAGTGTGGTGGAGCACCTGGAAAGAAACAAGTGTATAATCGACAACCAGCACGGTTTCAGGGAAGGAAAATCTGTGTCACAAACCTGCTGGAGTTTTATGACAAGGTGACAGAAGTAAGACGAGAGAGAGGGGTGGATCGACTGCATTTTCTTGGGCTGCAAGAAGGCTTTCGACACAGTTCCTCGCAAGAGGTTACTGCAAAAGCTAGAGGATCACACACACATAACAGTAAAGGCACTGCAATGGATCAGAGAATACCTGACAGGGAGGCAACAACGAGTCATGGTACGTGACGTGGTGTCAGAGTGGGCGCCTGTGACAAGCGGGGTTCCACAGGGGTCAGTCCTAGGACCTGTGCTGTTCTTGGTATATGTGAATGACATAACGGAAGGGATAGACTCAGAAGTGTCCTTGTTTGCGGACGATGTGAAGTTAATGAGAAGAATCAAATCGGATGAGGATCAGGCAGGACTACAAAGAGACCTGGACAGGCTACAAGCCTGGTACAGCAACTGGCTCCTTGAGTTTAACCCCGCCAAATGCAAAGTCATGAAGATTGGGGAAGGGCAAAGAAGACCGCAGACACAATATAGTTTAGATGGCCAAAGTCTGCAAACCTCACTCAAGGAAAAAGATCTGGGGGTGAGTATAACACCGAGCATATCTCCTTAGGCGCATATCAATCAGATAACTGCTGCAGCATACGGGCGCCTGGCAAACCTACGGATAGCGTTCCGATACCTCAGTAAGGAGTCGTTCAAGACTCTGTATACCATTTACGTCAGGCCCATACTGGAGTATGCAGCACCAGTTTGGAATCCACACCTAGTCAAGCACGTCAAGAAATTAGAGAAAGTGCAAAGGTTTGCAACAAGACTAGTCCCAGATCTACGGGGATTGTCCTACGAAGAAAGGTTGAGGGAAATCGGCCTGACGACACTGGAGGCCAGGAAGGTCAGGGAAGACATGATAACGACATATAAAATACTGCGCGGAATAGACGTGGTGGACAAAGACGGGATGTTTCAGAGATGGGACACAGACACAAGAGGTCACAATTGGAAGTTGAAGACTCAGATGAATCAAAGGGATGTTAGGAAGTATTTCTTCAGTCATAGAGTAGTCAAGCCGTGGAATAGCCTAGAAAGTGAAGTAGTGGAGGCGGGAACCATACATAGTTTTAAGGCGAGGTATGATAAAGCTCATGGAGCAGGGAGAGAGAGGACCTAGTATATATCAGTGAAGAGGCGGGGCCAGGAGCTATGACTCGACCCCTGCAACCACAAATAGATGAGTACAAATAGGTGAGTACACACACACACACACACACACACACACACACACACACACACACGCACGCACGCACGCACGCACACATACACACACACACACACACACGCACGCACGCACACATACACACACACACACACACACACACCCCACACACACACACACACACACACACACACACACACACACACACACACACACACACACACACACACACACACACACACACACACGCACGCACACACGCACACATACACACACACACACACACACACACACATACACACACACACACACACACACACACACACACACACACACACACACACACACACACACACACACACACACACACACACACACACACGCACACACACACACAACAAGGTGTCGTATGGTTGATTTGGTCAATATGCGCCTAGTGAGGGAGAGTCGTCAGTCAGTCGTGGGACACAGGAAGTGTTCACAACACTACCTCCTTCCTCCAATACTCACAAAATCTTATGTATATATTTCTATTTTACTGCCCATATTGTATTTATGTTTGTAAACATGCTATGCATTTATGTATGTGTATGTGTGTTTGTGCGTGTGTGTATAGATAAACAGTTCACTACTGTCCTTCATAGATTCACCTAAAATTAATAAAATTTTCCTAAAACTTGAGAAAGAGAGAAGTAGGTAACCTTTGCACTTATCATCGTAAAGGTTACTTGCATTAGGAGTAATACCACCTTTCAGACACTTATAATAATTAAGTCAGATGTTTTGTCTCTTAAGATCGTGTTCTTCCCGACACAGTGAAGTACATTTATGTACTTTATGGTGTCAGATGCAGCTTTTAGAATAACAGAAGAATTCTGGAATAATGAATGCCACTGTTATTGTAACCATTTACGCGTGAAAACCTGATTTCTGGTGAAGAAAATGTTTGGATTACTACTTCGCCTGTCGTTGAAATTCCTATCTCAAGTGATGTCTTGGGTTGACCAGAGGAGCTAAAAAAAAAAAAAAAAAAAAAAACTTAGCAGAGTAAGCTTTTATTGGGGAAAGAGTTCGACCCTGCTGATCTTCGTCATGTCTTAGCGTCGATAATTATCAAGACAGATCGGAACGTCGCCCCAATGAAAACCGGTTCTACAATGTGCTATTTCTTCAGTAATGTGTCGGGAATGTTTCTGTGACTGAATACCTTGCACAGGTAACCCATACATGGGAGAGAGAAGCTTACGACGATGTTTCGGTCCGACGTGGACCATTTACAAACTGGTCCACGTCGGTCCAAAGTCGTACCGAAACGTTGTCGTAAGCTCCCATCTCCTATGTGGGGGTCATTTGTATATTGTTCCAGTCACCGTATTGTGTCTTTTTGTTCTTTACTGAATACCTTCCATAGCCAACACTTTACTGTTGTTACTGTAACCTTTATATTCTTGTCAGTAGTTTATTAAGACCCATTCAGAATAAATCCTAAAGACTTGATTCTGCTTCTTAGTTCCATTGTGTTCCTCGACTCCATTCCGCTCTTGCGAGTCAACATTATTTGTGGATATATCCTACTCTATTTACTTTTCGTTGAGTACATTTAACCCTTCGGGATCTATTCTTCTGTCCGGGGACTCATTTTCATAATATTAGTTGGGTCTATCCTTTTCCAGAAGCTGTTTTGCTCTTACTTGCTTCGTATTCGTAAACACTGCTTGCTTGTCCAGTCTCTTGAAGAAACAGCAGGCAACGTGAGTAAGCTGACTCGCGGTCCCAAACAAGCATTTACGGGAAAACGTTACGCTTTGTGGAAAGTTTTATCATGACTTCGTGAAACTCTACGCATAGCGAAACGTTGTCACACTGAAAACTTATTTGGCAACCTGTGTCATTTCTTCAGTGTTGTCGTCAGTACGTCAATAGTTATCGCCAACAATGAACTTGTCGATAAACGTAAACAGATTGCACTAACCTACATCACTGGCACCTCGGATTGTTTATACGCACCGCTGACACGAGCTCTGAGGCACTAAGAACTGTAACTGATGTTTTCAGAGTAGATCCTGAGAGTCAGGTGTTTAAAGTGGCGAGAGTTTACAGTTACTGTGTTATTCACCAGAGGTTTCTAGTTAAGCCAAGAGAGGAGGAAACACATTCTCATTGACTCGTGTGGCATTTTAGGTAGGCCTTCAGTCCCATGCCATTTTAGGTAGGCCTTCAATCCCATGTTATTGACGCAGCCGTTATTTTTAAAGCTCAGCAAGAGGGCCATTAATGAAGAAAAAACTTACGTTACAGAACAAGACTGCTTTCAAGACAACGTTTCCTCACTAGTTGCGGCTTTACGTCGTTCAGATTCATGGGGTCATTAAGTCGCAGCTTGCGAGAGCCGAATACTGGAAGGCCGCAGACACAAAGGGCATCCTTGGCCAACAAATACAAAAATAAAAATTAGTAACGACACTGTCAATATTCAGGGACGAAACCTCAACTTCAGGTGACCAAACTTCCTCAGCAGAATGTCATGTTGACACTGAGCATTTCGCAATGAATGGAAATATGAGTAGCGAGTACCACAAGGTACCCTCCTGTTGAAGATCTGTTGGCGGGCGGTACTCATACACTTCAAAGTAGCCCTTTCGTTCGGGAGACAAAAACATGTTGACAAATACGATAGAAAGACACTATGCCTACGTATCGCTATCTAGGACGAAACATCGACTGTAAATAAAGGTCGGCTCTGTACTGTGTCTTTCTGCCAGAAAGTAGCTCTTAACATTTAGCATATATAATTACGTGTTTTACAGTGACGGGAATAGATGTGTGCTCACTCAGGGTGCTTGTGTCCAGGTACCTGTGACCACCTCGTCACCACTAATTGTAGGTGTCATGTTCCTCCAGTCTCCACGTACTTTATCATATTTATCTTACCCCATAGTGTATCTCACTTGCTCACCTGCCACGCACTGCCTCTCACCAGATGTGTGTATGTGTGTGGTGTGTGTGTGTGTGTGTGTGTGTGTGTGTGTGTGTGTGTGTGTGTGTGTGTGTGTGTGAGTGTGTGATGTGTGTGTGAGTGTGTGTGTGTGTGTGTGTGTGTGTGTGTGTGTGTGTGTGTGTGTGTGTGTGTGGTGTGTTGTGTGTGTGTGTGTGATGTGTGTGTGTGTGTGTGGTGTGGTGTGTGTGTGTGTGTGTGTGTGTAGTGTGTTGTGATGTGTGTGTGTGTGTGTGTGTGGTGGTGGAAAGACACCGATTCCCGTAGTTATTCTAGGGAAGATGAGGACTGAGCGGAGAAGAGCTTTCTTCTCACAGTAGTTTTCACCTATTTGGGTCCTGAGTGTGTCTGGTGAGCCCTGAGTGTGTAAAGTGAGTCCAGAGTGTGGCCCATCTCGTGAGTGCATTGTTGTCTGGTGAGCCCAGAGTGTGTCAAGCGAGCCTAGAGTGTGTCAAGTGAACCCAGAGTGTGGTCCATCTCGTAAGACCAGTGTTGTCTGGTGGTGTTATGGGAGGAGCGTCTGTCGCTACCACTTACGGCTCAGTAATGCCAGTGATTGAGGTCATTTTTATGTGAGTGGACGTATGATAGTGGCTGGCAGATGGATCACATGTGAAAGGATTTGCTGCACCTCTCTTTCTTTCAGCCTTCACATAATGGCTTAATTTTTTTAACGTTGTTGATTGGTCTTAAAACCTATCGACTACACGAGGGTCATCCATTAGGCAAGAATACAGTTAACCTGTAAATAGGGATCAAATTATACACGGAGGGACATCTCACGGTGTATATAGTCTGTGTATATTTCTCTTTGTTTATACTCTGAACATTCATTTTTTCCCTTTTTTAAATAAATGCCATTTAAAGTTACGTGAATTCTTAGTCTGCGTAAATTAGTTTACACTACGCAGATTGGATCAAGGATTAGGCTAGATTCGTTGATTTTGGAAATTAGCAATGGCGTCTAATTACATTTTACCTATTTGCATACTTTTGTTGCCTTTCAGTTTTGACAATAGTTCAGGTTTTATTTTAGTTTCTGATTCAGCTTTTAAGGTGACTGAAACTTTTCGCCCGTGGACCAGGCTTCTTCAGCCAGTAGAGAAGACTGTTCCATGGGCGAAACTTCTAAGTGTGGCTAGTTAATTGTCCAGGTTGGACAGAAACGTCGTAGTAAGTTTCAGTCTCCTGTGTGCGGGTTATTTGTGTATTGTTCAGGTCACGGTATTGTGCCTTTTTGTTCGCTCTGTTTAAGGTGTCTTTCACTCGTCAGTCTTGCACAATTTGCCTTTTATCTTGTACTACAGTCACAGCTGGCTGACACATGTGTAGCAGTCACAGCTGGCTGACATGTGTAGCAGTCACAGCTGGCTGACACATGTGTAGCAGTCACAGCTGGCTGACACATGTGTAGCAGTCACAGCTGGCTGACACATGTGTAGCAGTCACAGCTGGCTGACACATGTGTAGCAGTCACAGCTGGCTGACACATGTGTAGCAGTCACAGCTGGCTGACACATGTGTAGCAGTCACAGCTGGCTGACATGTGTAGCAGTCACAGCTGGCTGACACATGTGTAGCAGTCACAGCTGGCTGACACATGTGTAGCAGTCACAGCTGGCTGACACATGTGTAGCAGTCACAGCTGGCTGACACATGTGTAGCAGTCACAGCTGGCTGACACATGTGTAGCAGTCACAGCTGGCTGACACATGTGTAGCAGTCACAGCTGGCTGACACATGTGTAGCAGTCACAGCTGGCTGACACATGTGTAGCAGTCACCAGCTGGCTGACACATGTGTAGCAGTCACAGCTGGCTGACACATGTGTAGCAGTCACAGCTGGCTAACACATGTGTAGCAGTCACAGCTGGCTGACACATGTGTAGCAGTCACAGCTGGCGGATACATGTGTAGCAGTCACACCTGGCTGACACATGTGCAGCAAGATTGTCATTGTAGCTTTTTTCTGTGAGCAAGTGTATTGCTGCGTGAACAGTTGTGTAGGCTGTGTGAGCAGGTGTATGGCTGTGTGGACAGGTGTGTGGCTGTGTGGACAGGTGGCCGGCTATGTGGACAGGTGGGTGACTGTGTTAGCAGGTGTGTGGTTGTGTGAACAGGCGTGTGGCTGTGTAGACAGGTGTGTGGCTGTATGGACAGGTGTGTGCCTGTGTGAACAGGTGTGTGGCTGTGTAGACAGGTGTGTGGCTGTATGGACAGGTGTGTGCCTGTGTGGACAGGTGTGTGCCTGTGTGGACAGGTGGGTGGCTGTGTTAGCAGGTGGGTGGCTGTGTTGGCAGGTGGGTGGCTGTGTTGGCAGGTGTGTGGACAGGTGTGTGGCTGTGTGGACAGGTGTGTGGCTGTGTGGACAGGTGTGTGGCTGTGTGGACAGGTGTGTGGCTGTGTGGACAGGTGTGTGGCTGTGTGGACAGGTTGTGTGGCTGTGTGGACAGGTGTGTGGCTGTGTGGACAGGTGTGTGGCTGTGTGGACAGGTGTGTGGCTGTGTGGACAGGTGTGTGGCTGTGTGGACAGGTGTGTGGGCTGTGTGGACAGGTGTGTGGCTGGTGGACAGGTGTGTGGCTGTGTGGACAGGTGTGTGGCTGTGTGGACAGGTGTGTGGCTGTGTGGACAGGTGTGTGGCTGTGTGGACAGGTGTGTGGCTGTGTGGACAGGTGTGTGGCTGTGTTAGCAGGTGGGTGGCTGTGTTAGCAGGTGTGTGGCTGTGTGGACAGGTGTGTGGCTATAATACCAAAAAGAACCCATGAATGCATAAGTCAGTTGTATACAGCAACAAAGACATTGTTTTAAATACTGTCAATTTTTCGCCTCGCAGGAAGAAATATAAATCATTTTGCTTATAAAAATTATTCTCTGTTTTTAAATTACCAAAAAAAGGGATTATTTATCAATAAGTTAGAATATATCTTTGATGAGATTGTATAGTATATTGGTCCAGCAAAATCATTCGATTAGGCATGACGGGCCTTACATAGCGTTTTTTTTTTTTTTTTTTTTAAGCACGAACGTGATTTTTTTTTTTTTTAGGATGTACGTGTTACGAATCTAAAGTCAATATTTCCACCTCTCTCTCCCAAAGTGTGATTAATGTGTGTTATTGTAGGAGGACACTGGATCAATTCTCAGGAGTTGTTTTAAGAAAGCTGATGTCTTTCCCCTAACCACCACAAGAGGTAAACAGACGAGTATCAAATATTTTAAGTCTTTCTCGGGTTTCCAGGTTTCTAGATGATTATATTCCGTCGGGACTTTCAGTTTTATTGCTCCTGCTTCTGTTTATTTAGATTCCCTGTAAGTGTGTCTGGAGGTGGTAGGGAGGGGGGTCGTGTTCATGCTTGTGTGTCTTTTCTGTTCTTCAGTGTTACTTATGTTCATCTTACAAAAGCTTTCTTTTGTCGTATTCATTGTACGTAATTTTTGGGGTCTTTTGTCTTTTCCTGTTTTTTCGTGTAATGTGTTGCATCAGAGTCAGATGAAGGTTTCTATCGCAACGGATTTGCTCTGCTTTCAAGAAGACAAAAAATAGAAAAATCATTAAAAATATCTTGCGATATCGTGACTGACATGAACACCCAGAGGACGACCGTGAGCGATAACGACAAGTTGGTAAAACAAAACAAAAAGTGTTATGAATTGGGGAGGGGAATGGCGAGCCTCGGCAACTCCTGGTGGTGCTGGAGGAGGAGACAATGTGTTGTTATGAGGTAAAACATTAGTAACTCCCTGGCTGGGTGGGTGGGATGGATGTGTCCACGCTGCTCACACACGTCGTGTTGCTGTTCTTAATGTGTCACGTGGTCCTGCCAGCAGCACCAGTCGCTAGAACATCCAGCAAGCAGCGCCCTATTTCATATCTCTCTAAGGACTCTGCTTTCAGAAATCCACGACACCATTTTCATGGAGTACTCCATTAGCATTCTGGCCTATTTTTTAAGAACAGTTGGAACCGCATGACATTAGTGGTGGACAGTGAGAAAGATTTACAAATTTCTCGTGACTTGGTTCCATTCAGCCTTTAGCTTTGCCTGTATGTGAAGTTACAGTGATGAGGCTGGAACTTAAAGCTGGTGTATAAGTGTAAATACGAACTGTAATGAATGGGCATAAAAGTTATCACAGTGAGCGTTATTGGTCTGGTGAACGAGTCACCGACCACATGGATGAAAATATGTGTTACGTTGTTTATGGGAATGAAGAAGCATTGATTGTGTGAGTGACAGTGACTATGATAAATAAATTGGGAGAGAAAAATGTAGAGAAATTCATCTTGCTTCTTTTGAGGACATGATTTAACAGCACAAGTGTCACACCAGATCTTGAAATCATAAAGGGAATTATTTTGAGGGTATTTGATAAAGTAGAGATTGAAAAATATAAAAAAACATTGCAAGAAATCTCATAATTACATTAGTAACACTTGCTAACAAACATAAAGAATAAGTGTGGGTTATTTTGCATTGCTCACATATGATTATCAGTACTGCAAATTTCTAATGAGAAGTAAAGCATTCTTGAGTAATGAGCGATGAGTTGAAAGTATTCCTTAATTCTTCAAGGGGAAAAATAATTGGATATTTAATGTTGCTTCTAGAGACAGTAGTAGTTCTAAATCGCCTGCTAGAGACAGCAGCAATTCTAAATCCCCTGCTAGAGACAGCAGCAGTTCAAAATCGCCTACTAGAGACAACAGCAGTTCTAAATTGGCTGTTAATTCTTGGGAAGATGAGTATTTATGCGACTTGTGAAGATCACTGTTTTATGGCAGCAAAGCTTCAGTAGACCATCTTGTATTAGATCTACCATGGGATAACAATTTAAAATAATTCGTTTACCGAGATACTCTCTGAGGCAATATGGTCTACTGCAAAACATTTTTTCCTGGAAGTGCTAGTAGGGCGGCCTCTCCAGAAATGTGTGAACTAGCAACCTTCAAACACATTCTTGGCTACTGGAGAGGCTCGGAGAGACTGAAGGCCAAGAGGGATCTTGTTGATGAAGTTCTAAAAGTCGCTATAGAGCGTTCTTTTAAGCCAGTAGGTCCTGGTGCTCCCCCTAGATCATGGAAAGTCGGCGGTGATGGATTGAGACAGGAGTCGAAGTCCAGAAGTCCCCGCCTAATAAGCTGTCAAAGCCCAAAGCTTCGTCTTCCAAGCCCCAAGCTGAAAAGATGTCACAGTCCTGTGCTAAAAAAAGTGTTTGGATCAGGGAAATTTTTAAGAGAAAAATTATCCGGAATCGGAAGTCCTTCGCTAGCAGTCAGAAGTCCTAAACTAAATATATACAGCCCCATGGTACGAAGCTCAACAGGCCTTGAGAGCCTCACACATAACATAAGCACACCAAATTTGTACCTGGGAGCTGAGAAGGAAAACCCCCGCATTGCCGGTCGGGTTCTCAAGCCAACCTGGAGACCCAAGAAAAGTGTTCACTGGAAGTCCAACATTGCCACCTGGATCCAAATGACCGCAATGAATTCTAGTATGTCTGTATCCGAGGTGTCCAGCGGCAGCGATGACTGGAATTGTCGTTATGACGGCCTTGGAATTGAGAAGGGGAGTGAGACGAGTGACGATGATGGAACCATGAGATTCAACACTGCTGGGAAGAGCATCTGTGGGGGGTCCAGTACCAAGGAGGACGACTCTTCCGATTTCGAGTACACAGATTTTGCTGAAGCGAACAGTAAAGATAGAAAAAAAATGAACACATATGAAAACCCTAAGTTTATTTCCCGTTTCGACAATGTATACTCGAGGATCGATTCTTCCAGTCCGCCACTCTTTGGAAACCTGAGGAAACCTTTACCGTTGCCTCCAGTGCCAACACCTCTTCCCTCTAACGGGGAACCTAACTACTACAGTGAGTTGGATTGCTCTTGTGGATGTCAAGAGTGCATATATTCAATGCACACTTATGAAGATGTAGAGGACAGCTTAGGCAGTGACAGTTTTTCATGCGGCAACACATTACGACACAGACACAGCACACTACGACACAGACACAACAGCAGCGGCAGCAGCAGCACCGGCAGTAGTCACACATACTGTGAGATCAACCAGATCGAACGTGGTTCCAAACCCGAGGTTTTTGGTTCATTCCTTCGGAACGACCGCCACCTTGAAGCTCTCAAATCGACGCTAGTCCACTTGTTGCCTAAGGACGACATCATATCCACCACCCTCCTGGCCTGTCGTCTCGGAGATCTAGAGTACCTGCAAGACCTGGCCAAGCAGAGTCGCATGGACGCGCGTGCCCACGACCTGCAGGGGGCCACGTGCATGCACTATGCGGCGCGCGGAGGCCACATTCACATCCTCCGCTTCATCATCGAGGATCTCGGCGTGCGGGAGGTCATGCGCTGTGACGTGGGCGCCACACCTCTCCACGACGCAGCTGCACTGGGTCACCTGGAGACCATACAGTACCTCAGCAAATACTCAGATCACAGCCTCGACCTCACGGACAAGGACGGCGCCACGATCCTTCACGTCGCTGCAAGGTAAAATAAACAGGGGTTCACAGGAAGGAGAGCAACATTGCAACGCAAACGCGTCCTCTTCTCCCCGCTCTTTTACGATGTACTCAGTCTCACCCTGACACCCACGCGCGCGCTACATATCGTGGTAATTTCCATCTTCCTGGTAACCATAATTAGACTCCATTTCCGTGACTGTGTAGACGACTGAGAGCACACATACTCACACGAAGGGTAATTACCCTCGGTGAAATATTCAGAGAGCAGCAGGTGTGATGCGGACGACCCCAGGAGTGAGTGCTTAACACTCCCTGGCGGGCTCTCACGCCCACCTGTGTGCTCAATGTTGTGTTTTCAGTATGTTGTGTGCGCAATATGTGTGCTCA
The DNA here is from genome assembly GCF_026875155.1 of Cherax quadricarinatus. Classification (NCBI taxonomy): domain Eukaryota; kingdom Metazoa; phylum Arthropoda; class Malacostraca; order Decapoda; family Parastacidae; genus Cherax; species Cherax quadricarinatus. The sequence goes on along the minus strand of NC_069421.1, from coordinate 24,111,603 downwards.
ATATGTTGATACTGTATTATTATTATTATTATTATTATTATTATTATTATTATTATTATTATTATTATTATTATTATTATTGTTATCATTATCATCATCAGATTAACGTAGGTTAATTCCTCTCATGGACAGGCTATCATCCTTTTCCTGGACTGCCTGCCACCCCTCCCATGGATGGATCTGCCATCCTTCCATGGGCGGGCTGCCATCCTTCAACGCCACCAATCAAGCACCATGACTGTGCACCACACTGGAGCGAAACTAACGCGCCTCCGTATAGGATTTACGAGACCAGACTGGTATTTACGAGACCAGACTGGTATTTACGAGACCAGACTGATCTCATATTTTTCGTATAATTTCTCTTCAGGAGCGCAGTAAACGAATTTCTTAGTGCTGGTGGCAGACAGGGCCGGGAAGTGGAGGCTAGCGGAATGCTGACATCAGATTCATACGATGCGCCGAGTCCGAGTGTCGGGTCTGTCAGCACAAGGAATGCTAACATCAGAATCACAGGATGCGCCGAGTCCGGGTGTCGGGTCTGTCAGCACAAGGAGGGCAGGAAACGCGTGCTTCTAGACGCGTCACTGGAGTGTTAATGTTGCAGCTTCGCTCATCTGAGTTTAGCAGTCAAGGTGGTAAACGTGGATCCTTGTTTTGCAGATTTATTATCCTTAGGGAGGAGTTAGGTGCATGATGCAGGATATTAGGAGGTCCATGATGCAGGATATTAGGAGGTCCATGATACAGGATGTTGGGTTGTCTGATACAGGGTCTTAGGAGGCTCCTGGTACAGGATCTTAGGTGTTCCTGGTACAGGATGTTAGGGGGTCCCTGATACAGGGTCTTAGGGTGTCTCTGATATAAGATCTTAAGGGGTCCCCGGTTCAAGATCTTAAGGAGATCCTTCATACAGGATCTTAGGGGGTGCCTGATGCAAGATCTTAATAAGGGTCCCTTCCCTGACACGGGGTCTTAGAGAGTCCTCTATACAAGATCTTAACGGGCCCCTGTTAAAGGATCTTATAGGTCCCTGATACAAGGACCTTTAAGGAGGCCCTCTTTTATCCGCCTTATATTGTGTATTACTTTCAGTCCTTTTCTTAGTCATCCTTCTCTTTCTGTTGTTTTAATGTTCTGTTGCCTTTTTTTGACACACTACATCTCTTCTTTGTAATGCTTCTTATTTTGGGATTAAAATTATCTTTTGCAACCATAAAAATAAATTCATGCAAGGAGCTGCATAATCTTCAGAATGGCTGCTGGACCATTGATGGATTTTATGTTACCGGAATACTGCGTTTGAGAATTATTAGTGCTTATAAATGAATTATTTGCAAATGTTTTATGTACAGAAAAATACAAAATTATCTCTGCTACCAGGCACTTCCCAGCTAGACACTCCATTCATTCAGCCTCTAATTTATTTTATTCGGCTCATATGTAATCATGGTAAGCTTTCCTCTCCCTTCCATTATGCATCCCAGAGTCACATTCACCAAGTTATCGAAGTTTAGGACTGCGTTCTCTGACGCCTAGAGGCATTTCATGGTTTACCTATCCTATGGCTGATGCCTTTTGGGTGAAGACCAAGTCCAGTCTTCATGGATCATTCCATCCTTTTTCTTTTGTTGTGTCCTTGACACACTGGCACACTAAGTTTTTCATCACCTCTATTAGTTTAGCCCATCATGTGGTTCTAATTTCACCCGGTCAAGCTTCCTAATGGTTGAAGTATCCCATTATTAGAATAGTGTTGCCGTTATCCTATATGTTCTCGAACTTCTACAGTGATATCTATTGTCTCCCTGTTTCCCTTATACTCTTCTCTTGATCTGTTGATAGTGGGCTGAGGATCACTGCTGTTACCTTACGTCCGTCCAGCCTAAATTTTCCTAATATACAGTAAATTGCTTATGAGCTGAGGCTGCGGCAACAGAACCTTGCACAGATAACTTCGCACTGGAGTTGCTTTTGCGTGAGCATTACCGTCTTTCGGCATGGTCTAAGTATATGGTATGGAGTGGTTCCTAGGCATGGGTGGTTCCTAGGCGTGGGTGGTTCCTAGGCGTGGGTGGTTCTTAGGCGTGGGTAGTTCCTAGGCATGGGTCGTTCCTAGGCATGTTCCACTCAAATGTTTCTTTTCCGGTGAAGGTTTAGGTGCGAATAGTGTGGGAGAAAACAAACAAGAAACGAAGTTAGTATGTAGGTGAATGTGGAAGGGTAAGTTTAGGTGAGAGAGGCAACGTTAGGAGTAAAGTTTGGGTGTGGGTGAGGGTGGTAGGGTAGAAGATTTGGGTGATGGTGGCAGAGGAAGGTTGTGTATAAGGAAGAGGATAGGGGTGATTAGTGATGGAGAGGGACTATTACGAACATAAGTATAGTCTTGTGGCCTGCACACCTGGTTATAGCACGATGACCAAGATAGAAACGAGGAGCTAGCATAAGACAGCAGAGAGTAAATACTCTATATGTATGTATATATATATATATATATATATATATATATATATATATATATAATATATATATATTATATATATATATATATATATATATATTATATTATTATATATGTATATATATATATGTATATATGTATATATATATATATATATATATATATATATATATATATATATATATATATATATATATATATATATATATATATATATATATATATATATATATATATATTATATATATATATATGTCGTGCCGAATATGTAAAACTTTCGATCTTGGCTTAAATAACAACGCTCATCTTGCCATATAAGACAAGCGAAAATTTGTGTATGCAATAATTTCGCAAAAATCATTCTGAACCTAACGAAAAAAATATATTTCATTATGTTTCTTTAGTATTAAATTATTGTAAACGTATTTAAAATATATTTAGTTGGATTAGGCTAAAATAAATTGTTCTTGTTATAATAAAGTTAAGTAAGTTTTCTAAGATTCTTTTGGTGCAAAATTAAAATTTTTTACATTATATATATATATATATATATATAATATATATATATATATATATATATATATATGTATATATATATGTTTATATATATATATATATATATATAATATATATATATATATATATTATATATATATATATATATATATATATATATATATATATATATATATATATATATATATATAATATATATATATGTATGTATTTCCTTCACCAAGCCAGTATATATACATTATTTACAGAGGATATGTACAGAAAGGCAGTTTGCAAGCAAGAGACACGGTGAGAACCGTCTTCGGCCAGTCTATATCTCTGTTGGTTCACTAGTGTCCAACATCGCTTCACAACTTTGGCTGGATTCCTTGTGATGACTCTCATCAAGAAATGGGAGTAAGCGTCAATAACTGGGCCTCTAACCTTCAAGCAGATGTGTTTGCCATACTCCTTGCACTCAAATGCATCCAATTATCGAAGGTTGACACTTTAATTGTAACTGATTCTCTATCTATAAATGCTCTCAACTCATTAAGTATAAATTGTGGAATGGTTGCGTCAGAAGCCAGACACAGGTATGGTAGGATTGTGGACAGTGGAGTCACAGTGCATCTTCTGTGGATTCCATCTCACAGTGGTCTTCAGATGCATGATAGAACTGATGAATTGGCTAAGTTATATGCTTTCAGTTGAAAGCATATAACTTTAAACTGAAAGCATATAACTAAGTTATATACTTTCAGATGAACTTTATTGACACCAGTCAGTCCATCTATCATCATTCCATCATGCAGGAGGAGCCACATGTCTATGGTGCATCCAACAAGATAAGCAGACTCTTGGATGTCACTACTGCCCGGCTCCGGCTGGGTTACAAGTATCTTTGGCAGGTTAAATCACCACCACCAGATGTAGACCAAACGAAATGTAAACTTTGCCAGATGGACTATTGTCACACATTGGGTCATTATGTACTGGAATGCGATAAAATTAATGAATTCAGAGACAACTCACTCAGAAATGTTCAAAATATGTGAAAGTATATCCACAGTGGTATATTACAGACCTTTCTGGAAAAATACCCTCACTGTAAATAAAGCTAATATTTGCATTAATAACTCATTACAATTGTGATCGCGTGTGGATGTGTGAATAGTTCATTGCCTTTGTAACTAGTTCAGCTATCAAAACTTTGAGGTCCAGTCCCTGGACACATTATGTATCTGTGTAATCTCTTTGACTACCTCCCACAGGAAGGGTATGGGGTGCATAATAAACATATTTAATTAACTTTCTTGTGATTGGCTGGTTGAACCAAGGTGCCAACATGACAAAGGGGCCCCTGCTCAGTATACTCGTAACATCTGGTTCGCTGGTCGGGAGGGCATGTCTATATTGGTGTGCCACTTACGTCGAATAGAATGTAACATACTCTTAGCATGCCACAGGGACGGAGGACAAAGATGGCTGCTATACAGTTGCTCTCAAAATGGAGACGATGGGCGGAATGTAACTTTAAAGGGGAGAAGGCTGGAGGGGTATCTTAGTGTGTGTGTATAGGGGGGGGGGGTGGAACTTAAAAAACGGTTACACGCAACAAAGTTTTTTCAAGAATCATCGTCTGTAATCAACCGTGTATGTAGTTACGTTACAAAACATCTGTTCTTCCCATCAAAGCGTTGACGTACCTACGTAGAGTCACTGATCGAAATTTTCACACCTCCAAGACAAGACCTAAATGTGAACAAGCAACTGGGTATTGAAGGTCCATAGCATCGTCCACAAGTTGATACGTACACAAATAATATGAAGTCAAATTGATATTAATAATAATATTATTATTATTTTCTTCTTCTTATTATTATTATTGTTATTTTTATTATTAATATTATTATTATTATTATTATTATTATTATTATTATTATTATTATTATTGTCGTTGTTGTTAATATCTTTATCATTATTATCATGAGAAAGCGCCGAACAATTAGTGGAGTCAGGATGGATGTTACAATGAGGAAGGTAACTCCAGTCTTCAGTATCGGTACACGACGCCCTGGCACTGAGATGCACTAACATAAGACAGAATAACACGCTCGGAGAAAGAGAAAGAAAGAGAGAGAAGAGAGAGAGAGAGAGAGAGATAGATAGATAGATACAGAGACAGATTGATCTGGTCCCTGCAGGGCTCCTGCACAAAGCAATTGAGGTGCTATTAGCTTTCCATTGTACGTGTGTACTAACATCCACACACACACACACACACACACACACACACACACACACACACACACACACACACACACACACACACACACACACACACACCACACACACACACACACACAAAACTGGAGGACCAAGCAGGGATAACAGGGAAGGCACTACAATGGATCAGGGAATACTTGTCAGGAAGACAGCAGCGAGTCATGGTACGTGGCGAGGTGTCAGAGTGGGCACCTGTGACCAGCGGGGTCCCGCAGGGTCAGTCCTAGGACCAGTGCTGTTTCTGGTATTTGTGAACGACATGACGGAAGGAATAGACTCTGAGGTGTCCCTGTTTGCAGATGACGTGAAGTTGATGAGAAGAATTCACTCGATCGAAGACCAGGCAGAACTACAAAGGGATCTGGACAGGCGCAGACCTGGTCCAGCAATTGCTCCTGGAGTTCAATCCCACCAAGTGCAAAGTCATGAAGATTGGGGAAGGGCAAAGAAGACCGCAGACGGAGTACAGTCTAGGGGCCAGAGACTACAAACCTCACTCAAGGAAAAAGATCTTGGGTGAGTATAACACCAGCACATCTCCTGAAGCGCACATCAACCAAATAACTGCTGCAGCATATGGGCGCCTAGCAAACCTCAGAACAGCATTCCGACATCTTAATAAGGAATCATTCAGGACCCTGTACACCGTGTACGTTAGGCCCATATTGGAGTATGCGCACCAGTTTGGAACCCACACCTAGCCAAGCACGTAAAGAAACTAGAGAAAGTGCAAAGGTTTGCAACAAGACTAGTCCCAGAGCTAAGAGGTATGTCCTACGAGAGAGTTAAGGGAAATCAACCTGACGACACTGGAGGACAGGAGAGATAGGGGGACATGATAACGACATACAGAATACTGAGAGGAATTGACAAGGTGGAGAAAAGACAGGATTTCCAGAGATTGGACACAGTAACAAGGGGACACATTTGGAAGCTGAAGACACAGATGAATCACAGGGATGTTAGGAAGTATTTCTTCAGCCACAGAGTAGTCAGTAAGTGGAATAGTTTGGGAAGCGATGTAGTGGAGGCAGGATCCATACATAGCTTTAAGCAGAGGTATGATAAAGCTCACGGCTCAGGAGAGTGACCTAGTAGCGATCAGTGAAGAGGCGGGGCCAGGAGCTCGGACTCGACCCCCGCAACCTCAACTAGGTGAGTACACACACACACACACACACACACACACGCCACAACACACACACAAGTGCAAAGGTTTGCAACAAGACTAGTCCCAGAGCTAAGGGGATTGTCCTACGAAGAAAGGTTAAGGGAAATCAACCTGACGACACTGGAGGACAGGAGAGATAGGGGGACATGATAACGACATATATAATACTGCGCGGAATAGACAAGGTGGACAAAGACGGGATGTTCCAGAGATGGGACACAGAAACAAGAGGTCACAGTTGGAAGTTGAAGACTCAGATGAATCAAAGGGATGTTAGGAAGTATTTCTTCAGTCATAGAGTAGTCAGGCCGTGGAATAGCCTAGAAAGTGACGTAGTGGAGGCGGGAACCATACATAGTTTTAAGGCGAGGTATGATAAAGCTCATGGAGCAGGAGAGAGAGGACCTAGTAGCAATCAGTGAAGAGGCGGGGCCAGGAGCTATGAATCGACCCCTGCAACCACAAATAGGTGAATACACACACACACACACACACACACACACACACACACACACACACACACACACACACGCTTATACAACAGGCCTAGTGTCTAATCGACATGTGCCTAGGACAAAATGGTAACTAACACACACACACACACACACACACACACACACACACACACACACACACACACACACACACACACACACACACAACACACACACACCACACACATACGTGAGGAGCTCAACATGAGATTTAAGGAAGTATTTACAGTGGAGACAGGAAGGCCTCTGGGAAGACAGAACAGAGGGGGACATCAACAAGGAATATACCACCAAGTGTTGGATGACACACACAACTGAGGATGAGGTGAAGAAGCTACTAAGGGACCTTGATGCCTCAAAGGCAATGAGACCGCCACAACATCTCCCCGTGGGTCCTTAGAGACGGAGCAGAAATGCTGTGTGTGCCACTAACCACAATCTTAAACACATCCCTTGAAACAAGGCAACTACATGAGGTATGGAAGACGGCAAATGTAGTTCCCATTTTTAAAAAAGGAGACCAGTGTCACTGACGTGTATAGTATGCAAAGTTATGGAGAAGATTATCAGGAGGAGAGTGGTGGAGCACCTGGAACGGAACAAGAGTATAAACGCCATCCAGCACGGATTTATGGAAGGCAAATCCTGTGTCACAAACCTTCTAGAGTTTTATGATAAAGTAACAGAAGTAAGACATGAGAGAGAGGGGTGGGTTGATTGCATCTTCTTGGACTGCAAGAAGGCCTTCAACACAGTTCCTCGTGAGAGATTAGAGCAGAAGCTAGAGGATCAGGCGCGTATAACAGGAAGGGCACTGCAGTGGATCAAAGAATACCTGACAGGGAGGCAACAACGAGTCATGGTACGTGATGAGGTATCACAGTGGGCACCTGTGACGAGCAGGATCCCACAGGGGTTGGTCCTAGGACCAGTCCTATTTTTGGTATATGTGAATGACATGACGGAAGGGATAGACTCAGAAGTTTCCCTATTTGCAGATGATGTGAAGTTAATGAGGAGAATTAAATCAGATGAGGATCAGGCAGGACTTCAAAGGGACCTGGACAGGCTGGACACCTGGTCCAGCTTCTCGAATTTAACCCGGCGAAATGTAAAGTCATGATTTCGGGGAAGGGCAGAGAAGACCGCAGACGGTGTATAGGCTAGATAGCCAAAGACTGCAAACCTCGCTCAAGGAGAAAGATCTTGGGGTGAGTATAACACCGAGCACGTCTCCGGAAGCACACATCAACCACTTAACTGCTGCAGCGTATGGGCGCCTGGCAAACCTGAGAATAGCGTTCCGATACCTTAGTAAGGAATTGTTCAAGACAATTTACACCGTGTACGTCAGGCCCATACTGGAGTATGCAGCACCAGTTTGGAACCCACACTTGATCAAGCACGTCAATAAATTAGAGAAAGTGCGAAGGTTTGCGACAAGGTTAGTTCCAGAGCTAAGGGGAATGTCCTACGAAGAAAGGTTAAGGGATATCGGCCTGACGACACTGGAGGACAGGAGGGTTAGGGCAGACATGATAACGGCATACAAAATACTGCGTGGAATAGACAAGGTGGACAGAGACAAGATGTTCCAGAGAGAGGACACAGAAACAAGGGGTCACAGTTGGAAGTTGAAGACTCAGACGAGTCACAGAGATGTTAGGAAGTATTTCTTCAGCCATAGAGTAGTCAGGAAGGCGGGGCCAGGAGCTGAGTCTCGACTCCCTGCAGCCACAAATAGTTGAGTACAAATAGGTGAGTACACATACGCACACATACACACAGACTTTCACTCCTAAATTCCTTATTGGATAATTGTTGTTGGTGGTCTGGCGGGTGGGGAGCGTTTAGCAGATATTGAATTCTAGCTCTTGGCCCATCTTTAAGCTTTGATGCCTAGTGAAGGGCTCTTAATATAAGGAACTGGAGCTTGTGTTTTTGTTTTCACTCTTGTCAGCAACAGATGAATCCATCCATTCTCAGTCCTTCTGACGACAGCCTTCGGGAAGCTGCTTTACCTTGTTCTGTCTTATCCTCTCAAAAAGGAAATTTGATAAGTTCCTTAAGTCAGTTGCTGATCAGCCGGGCTGTGGTGCATACGTTAGACATTGTGCAGCTACCATCAATTGTCTAGTTGCTCAGGTTAGTTGTGCGGCTAGCATCAACAGTTTAGTTGATCAGGCTAGTTGTGCGGCTAGATCAGCAGTCTAGTTAATCAGGCTAGTTGTGAGGCTAGCATCAACATTCTAGTTGTTCAGACTAGCTGTGCGGCTAGCATCAACAGTCTAGTTGATCTTGGACCAGGCACGGGGAGTGTCGACCCCCAACACAGTACTCACCAGGTACACGTCATTCACTACCCACACACTGAAGAATGTACTACTGTCACTCTTGTTCACTTGTGAATTACGCTGAATCTGTTCCCTTTAGTTCTGTTGCGTTCCACATCAGTCTGTTACTGTTTTGTTTATATCCCTGAGCATCGTGTACGCCAGAACCATAACTCCTTTGAGTCTCTTCTTCAGGGATATGCCACTCTACTTTCCAAGTCTGTCCTCGTAGTTAGTGTCTCAGCTGCTGATAGTTATTACCTAGTTGTGTGTGTGTGAGAGAGAGAGAGGAAGATAGATAGCCAGAGACAGGCAAATAGATAGAGAGAGAGAAAGATAGAGAGAAAGATAAAGATAAATATACAGATAGAGAGAGCGAGGGAGAGAGAGAAAGCGAGAGAGAGAGAAATAGAGAGACAGAGAGAGTTGTGTAATTATCAATTTATTATTATCTACTTGTGGTCAGGGGAGTAGAGCCGCGGTTGGAGTACCATCTCTTCTTGTACTTACCTAGCACAATCCTGTTTTAAATCTTGCAGTAGATGTTGCACGGAGCTCGTGTTGCAAGGTTGTTTCCAGCCTTTAAGACTGTGTCCCCTTGTCCTCATCTTTCCTATATTTAAGAAATGAAATTCCTGTGTTTTCTCGCAGTCTCTCGCAATATAAATATATATATAATATATATTTATAATATTATAATAATATATATATATAATTATATATATATATATAAGTGGGGTTGTGGTGGTGTGTGGTTGTGAGTTGTGTGTTTTGTATGTATAAATTTTGTATAACAATTCGTATTAATATTTATAAATATAACATATCTTTTAATGCTATAATTTTGGATTTTTCCGCCACAGCGGCCGATTTATTCTGCACTCCGTAACCCTTCTGTGGAGGGTAGCGCAAGAGTATGTGGATACACAAGAGGCCTGGGAACTAAACTGAAAATGCATTAACGGGTGTACGGCTGTAATCTCCTTCGTTCCATGTTTATTATTTTTTCGGTATTTAATTAATTATTTATTTAAAATCAATTTCATCGCAATTCCAAAACTGCACAAACATCTTGAGTACACCATCTTGAGTACACCATCTTGAGTACACCATCTTATCTATACTATCTTAAGTACATCATCTTGAGTACACCATCTTGAGTACATCATCTTGAGTACACCATCTTAAGTACACCATCTTGAGTACACCATCTTGAGTACACCATCTTAAGTACAACCATCTTGATACACCATTTAAAGTACACCATCTTGAGTACACCATCTTGAGTACACCATCTTAAGTACACCATCTTGAGTACACCATCTTAAGTACACCATCTTGAGTACACCATCTTGAGTAACCATCTTAAGTACACATCTTGAGTACACCATCTTAAGTACACCCCATCTTGATACAACCATCTTGAGTACACCATCTTGAGTACACCATCTTGAGTACACCATCTTGAGTACACCATCTTAAGTACACCATCTTGAGTACCCATTTTAAAGTCAACCATCTTGAGTACACCATCTTGAGTACACCACTTAAGTACACCATCTTGAGTACACCATCTTAAGTACACCATTTGAGTACACCATCTTGAGTACACCATCTTGATACACCATCTGAGTACACCATCTTAGTACACCATTTGAGTAAAAACCATCTTGAGTACACCATCTTGAGTACACCATCTTGAGTACACCATTTTAAAGTACACCATTTTAAAGTACACCACTTGAGTACCCATCTTAAGTACACATCTTGAGTACACCATTTAAGTACACCATCTTGAGTACCCATCTTGAGTACACCATCTTGAGTACACCATCTTAGTACACCATCTTGAGTACACCATCTTGAGTAAAAACCATCTTATCTATACTATCTTAAGTACACATCTTGAGTACACCATCTTGAGAAACACCATCTTTTTCTATACTATTTTAAAGTACATCATCTTGAGTCACCATCTTGAGTACACCATCTTGAGTACATCATCTTGAGTACACCATCTTGAGTACACCATCTTATCTATACTATCTTAAGTACATCATCTTGAGTACACCATCTTGAGTACACCATCTTGAGTACATCACTTGAGTACACCTCTTGAGTACACCATCTTGAGTACATCACCCTGAGAAACACCATCTTGAGTACACCATCTTGAGTACATCATCTTGAGTACACCATCTTGAGTACACCATCTTGAGTACATCATCTTGAGTACACCATCTTGAGTACATCATCTTGAGTACACCATCTTGAGTACATCATCTTGAGTACACCATCTTGAGAAACACCATCTTGAGTAAACCATCTTGAGTAAAACCTTTGAGACATCATTTGAGTACAACCCACCCTTAAGTACACCATCTTAAAGTAAAACCATCTTGAGTAAAATCATCTTGTACACCATCTTGAGTACACATCTTGAGTAAAAACCATCTTGAGTCTATCTTAATACACCATCTTGAGTACACCATCTTGATACACATCTGATACATCATCTTAAGTAAACCATCTTGAGTACACCCATCTTGAGTACACCATCTTGAGTACATATTGAGTAACCATCTTGAGTACATCATCTTGAGTACACCATCTTGAGTACAATCATCTTGAGAAACACCATCTTGAGTACACCATCTTGATACATCCATCTTGAGAAACCATCTTAAGTACACCATCTTGAGTAAAACCATCTTGATACATCATCTTGAGTACACCATTTTGAGTACCCCATTTTAAAGTACACCATCTTGAGTACACCATCTTGATACACCATCTTGAGTACACCATCTTGAGTACACCATCTTGAGTACACCATCTTGAGTACACCATCTTAAGTACACCATCTTGAGTACACCATCTTGAGTACACCATCTTGAGACACCATCTTGAGTACACCACTTAAGTACACCATCTTGAGTACACCATTTTGAGTACACCATCTTGAGTACACCATTTTGAGTACACCTCTTAAAGTACACCACCCTTGAGACATCATCTGAGTACATCATTTTAAGTACACCATCTTGAGTACACCATCTTGAGTACACCATCTTGAGTACACCATCTTGAGTACACCATCTTAAGTACACCATCTTGAGTACACCATCTTGAGTACACCATCTTGAGTACACCATCTTGAGTACACCATCTTGAGTACACCATCTTGAGTACACCATCTTGAGTACACCATCTTGAGTACACCATCTTGAGTACACCATCTTGAGTACACCATCTTGAGTACACCATCTTGAGTACACCATCTTAAGTACACCATCTTGAGTACACCATCTTGAGTACACCATCTTGAGTACACCATCTTGAGAAACACCATCTTAACACCACTTGATACACCATCTTGAGTACACCATCTTGAGTACACCATCTTGAGTACACCATCTTAAGTACACCATCTTGAGTACACCATCTTAAGTACACCATCTTGAGTACACCATCTTAAGTACACCATCTTGAGTACACCATCTTAAGTACACCATCTTGAGTACACCATCTTAAGTACACCATCTTAAGTACACCATCTTGAGTACACCATCTTGAGTACACCATCTTGAGTACAACCATCTTAAGTACAAACCATCTTAAGTACACCATCTTAAAGTACACCATCTTGAGTACACCATCTTAAGTACACCATCTTGAGTACACCATCTTGAGTACACCATCTTGAGTACACAATCTTGAGTACACCATCTTGAGTACACCATCTTGAAGTACACCATCTTGAGTACACCATCTTAATAAAACCATCTTAAGTACACCATCTTGAGTACACATCTTAGTACACCATCTTAAGTACACCATCTTGAGTTACACCATCTTAAGTAACCATCTTGAGTAAAACCATCTTAAGTACACCATCTTGGTAACCATCTAAGTACACCATCTTGAGTACACCATCTTGAGTACACCATCTTGAGTACACCATCTTGATACACCATCTTAATACACCATCTTAAGTACAAACCCACTTAAGTACACCATCTTGAGTACACCATCTTAAGTACACCAACTGAGACAAACCATCTAAGTAAAACCAAACTTGAGTACACCATCTTGAGTACACCACTTGAGTACACACACCATCTTGAGTACACCATCTAATAAAAACCATCTTGAGTACACCATCTTAAGTACACATCTTAGTACACCATCTTGAGTACACCATCTTGAGTACACCATCTTAAGTAAAACCCATCTTGAGTACCCATCTTAAGTACACCATTTTGAGTACACCATTTGAGTACACCATCTTGAGTACACCATTTTGAGTACACCAAACTTAAGTACACCATCTTGAGTAACCATCTTAAGTACACCACTTGATACACTCTGAGTAAAAACCATCTTAATACACCATCTTGAGTACACCAAACTTGAGTACACCATCTTGAGTACACCACCTTGAGTACACCATCTTGAGTACACCATCTTGAGACCCCATTGTACACCATCTTAAGTACACCCTGATCAACCATTTTGAGTACACCATCTGGTACACCATCTTAAGTACACCATCTTAAGTAAAAACCATCTTAAGTACACCATTTTGAGTACACCATCTTGAGTACACCATCTTGAGTACACCATCTTGAGTACACCATCTTAAGTACACCATCTTAAGTACACCATCTTGAGTACACCTTTCTTGAAGTACACCATCTTGAGTACACCATCTTGAGTAACACCATCTTAAGTACACTTTGATACACATCTTGATACAACCATCTGAGTACCCTCTGATACACCATCTTAAGTACACCATCTTAAGTACACCATCTTAAGTACACCATCTTGAGTACACCAATTTTGGGAGTACACCATCTTGAGTACACCATCTTGAGTACACCATTTTAATACACCATCTTAGTACACCATTTTGAGTACACCATCTTAAGTACACCATCTTAAGTACACATCTGATACACCATCTAAGTACACCATCTTGAGTACACCATCTTAAGTACACCATCTTGAGTACACCATCTTAAGTACACCATCTTGAGTACACCATCTTGAGTACACCATCTTGAGTAAAACCATCTTGAGTACAACCATCTTGAGTACAACCATCTTGAGTACACCATCTTAAAGTCACCATCTTGATACAACCATCTTAAGTACACCATCTTGAGTACACCATCTTAAGTACACCATCTTGAGTACACCATCTTAAGTACACCATCTTGAGTACACCATCTTGTACACCATCTTGAGTACACCATCTGATACACATCTTAAGTACACCATCTTGAGAAACACCATCTTGAGTACACCATCTTGAGTACAACCATTTTTAGTCACCATCTTGAGTACACCATCTTAAGTACCACCATCTTGAGTACACCATCTTGAGTCACCATCTTGAGTACACCATCTTGAGTACAACCATCTTAAGTACACCATCTTGAGTACACCATTTTAAGTACACCCATCTTGAGTACACCATCTTAGTACACCATTTTGAGTAACCAATTTTGAGTACACCATCTTAAGTAAAACCATCTTGAGTACACCATCTTGAGTACACCATCTTGAGTACACCATCTGAAGAACCCCAAAATTAAGTAAAACCATCTTAGTACACCATCTTGAGTACACCATCTTGAGTACACCCATCTTAAGTACACCCATCTTAAGTACACCATCATAAGTACACCATCTTAAGTACACCATCTTGAGTACACCATCTTGATACACCCATCTTGAGTACACCATCTTAAGTACCCATTAAGTAAAACCATTTTAAAGTACACCATCTTGAGTACACCATTTAAAGTACACCATCTTGAGTACACCAAATCTTAAGAAACACCATCTTAAGTAAAAACCATCTTGAGTACACCATCTTGATACAACCATCTTGAGAAACACCATCTTGAGTACACCATCTTAAGTACACCATCTTAAGTACACCATCTTGAGTACACCATCTTGAGTACCCCAAATCTTAGTACACCATCTTAAGTACCCATCTTAAGTACAACCATCTTAATACCCCATCTTGAGTACACCACTTGATACACCATCTTGAGTACACCACTTAAGTACACCATCTTAAGTACACCATCTTAAAGTACACCTCTTGATACACTCTGAGTACCCCATCTTGAGTACAACCATCTTAAGTACCATCTAAGTACACCATTTTAAAGTACACCATCTTAAGTACACCATCTTGAGTACACCATCTTGAGTACACCATCTTAAGTACACCATCTTAAGTACACCATCTTAAGTACACCATCTTAAGTACACCATCTTAAGTACACCATCTTGAGTACACCATCTTGAGTACAACCATCTTGAGTAACCACTTAAGTACAACCTTTCTTAAGTACCCATCTTGAGTACACCATCTTGAGTACACCATCTTAAGTACACCATCTTAAGTACACCATCTTAAGTACACCATCTTAAGTACACCATCTTAAGTACACCATCTTAAGTACACCATCTTGAGTACACCATCTTGAGTACCACCATCTTAAGTAACAACCATCTTAAGTACACCATCTTAAGTACACCATCTTAAGTACACCATTTTAAAAGTACACCATCTTAAGTACACCATCTTAGTACACCATCTTAAGTACACCATCTTAAGTACACCATCTTAAGTACACCATCTTAAGTACACCATCTTAAGTACACCATCTTGAGTACACCATCTTAAGTACACCATCTTAAGTACACCATCTTAAGTACACCATCTTAAGTACACCATCTTAAGTCCCAACCATCTTAAGTACACCATTTTAAAGTACACCATCTTAAGTAAAACCATCTTGAGTACACCATCTTAAGTACACCATCTTAAGTCACATTTAAGTCACCATCTTAAGTACACCATCTTAAGTACACCATCTTAAGTACACCATCTTGAGTACCCACTAAGGGTACACCATCTTAAGTACAAACCCATCTTAAGTAAAACCCCTGTAACACCATCTGATACACCATCTTGAGTACACCATCTTAAGTACAAACCATCTTAAGTAAAACCATTTAAAAGTACACCATCTTAAGTACCCCATCTTAAGTAAAACCATCTTGAGTACACCATCTTAAGTACACCATCTTAAGTACACCATCTTAAGTACACCATCTTAAGTACACCATCTTGAGTACACCATCTTAAGTACACAATCTTAAGTACACCATCTTAAGTACACCATCTTAAGTACACCATCTTAAGTACACCATCTTGAGTACACCATCTTAAGTACACCATCTTAAGTACACCATCTTAAGTACACCATCTTAAGAAAAACCATCTTAAGTACACCATCTTAAGTACAAACCATCTTAAGTACACCATATTAAGTACACCATCTTGAGTACACCATCTTGAGTACACCATCTTAAGTACACCATCTTGAGTACACCATCTTGAGTACACCATCTTGATACAAACCATCTTGAGTACACCATCTTGAGTACACCATCTTGAGTACACCATCTTGAGTACACCATCTTGAGTACACCATCTTAAGTACACCATCTTGAGTACACCATCTTAAGTACACCATCTTAAGTACACCATCTTGAGTACACCATCTTGAGTACATCATCTTGAGTACACCATCTTGAGTACACCATCTTGAGTACACCATCTTGAGTACATCATCTTGAGTACACCATCTTGAGTACACCATCTTGAGTACATCATCTTGAGTACACCATCTTGAGTACACCATCTTGAGTACACCATCTTGAGTACACCATCATGGGTTAACATCTTGGGAGTTGCATTTCAGAGTATTTCATCTTAGGTACAACATATTCTGTACAAAAAAAAAAAACTGACGTATCTCCATTGATAAACTTAGAAATATTACCTTTGATATATCTGCAAAGTCATAATCTGAGGGTTATATTATTATAGTCACTTTGACTTTCTTCTTTCTGGACTTTTAGACTTTTCGAGCATAATTTACCAAAGTGATACTTTATTCTTTTTAAACATTCATGTGTGTAACTTGTAAACAGTAGAGGCGCTAATACAGATCTATGTGGCACCCCGGTTGATGATCCAGCCCCATGATGGCACCTACCTTCAAGGGGGGAGGGGGTGCCTTGATGCTGGTCAAGAGCACTTGCTTCATGGAATTTGGAGCTGATACTCCTTGTCTTGGATCGAAATGGATTTGGCTTCCATTTCCCAGGCACTGTGTAATTCCTTACAGATTTAGCTTTACCTAATGGTTCGGTAATAACTTGACAGTAATTCAGGAGGGAGCGAAACGTCGTCATTAGGTTGATCTCTTAAGCGCGGGTTTACTTGAATTATTCCTCCCATGGTATTTTGACATTTTATTCTTAATAATAATCTCTATTTTCTTTTTTCGTTTAATATACATTTCATTACTTAAACAGTTTAGCCTCTTCACTATTACTTTCTAATCTCAAAGTTTGATCATTTGGTGATAACTTCTTACAAACTATAATTTGTCTTCACATTTCAGGCAACATAGCTTTTTTTCTTTAATTGCCGTACTAATATGGCTACCATGAAACTATTTTGATTTCCTAAAACAATTGATCTCTAAACTTTTTGTTTCTTGTATTCGAAAAGTTTTTCAGTATATTTTTATTAAGTTTCATTTTACTTACTTGAACATTAAATGGTTTAAAATTACCGCATGGTTGTTTTATGTTAAGAACTATGGCTACAGTTAGTATCTTTATTTCGACTAACCCATTGGTTGCAACACAAGGGTATCGAAATAAAGATACCTAACTGTTGCATATGTTCTACGTTACTTAGCGAGATGATGAACGAAACAACGAGACACTGAACACAAGATGGACTGAACACATCGACTCCAGGCTGAGGGACCGATCACCTCGAACGCCTCCTCGCCTTCTACCTTTCTCTGCATTGCACTGAAGAAGCTACTGGCTGGCGAAACGTTTCCCGAATAAAGATACCCAAATGTAGCACAAGTTTATCAACTTGTCGGCTTTCTAAATCATTTGTTCAAATTTCTTATCGAGACTCGCGTTTCATTCTTTCTGATTCTTAATATAACAATTTTCCCAATTTCAGCAAACATTTGAAGATTATAAGTGGGTAGCTAAATTACATTTCACATTATTTTATCATCCACGTGCAGTCTGCTGCCTGCGTGTTATTGTCATCATTTAACATTAATAACATCCGGAGTTCTTTCAAGGTTATGATACATTTAAGTTCCCAACTGAGAGACTAAGATCTCATTCTGGGCATTAATTTCTCCTGGGAATATACTCAGAAAATAAGTCTAAACATAACCTCAACGTGTTATATAACAATTACATCTTCCAAACTAAAAAAATCAGTTTCATTTTACGATGTGAAATATAACTGAAGAATTACTTGAGGGTCAGAACTGTCAGTGAGTTGGGTAACTTCACGTCAGAGGTGTGAAGAAGTTCTCACTACCTCCGTTACATGTTCCTTGTATCCCAGGAGACGCACGACCTCTTCTACATGTTGGACACTTTTATCATTTCTAGCTGAGTGTCAGCGGTGCGCTGCTGTGTCCAGGTATCTACATATCTGAATCTGGTAAATAGGTTGATATAATGAAGTAATGGTTAGAACATATCTCCCGTTCGGGTGTTTTTAGCAAAGTGGATTTTTATCGGAACGTTTGTTTAAATCTATTAGACTAACAAATTACAAATTATTCTCGACGAATAACCAGGATTATATATATATATATATATATATATATATATATATATATATATATATATATATATATATATATAATATATATATATATATATATATACATATATATATATATATATATATATATAACATTTATGAAGGGTTTCAGGGAAACCGGCAGGCCGACTTGAGTCCTGGAGATGGGAAGTACATGCCTCACTCTGAAGGAGGGGTGTATAATGTTGCAGTTTATAAAACTGTAGTGTAAAGCACCCTTCTGGCAAAGACATGATTGGAGTGAATGATGGTGAAAGTTTTTCTTTTTCGGGCCACCCTGCCTTGGTGGGAAATCGGCCAGTGTGATAATAATAATAATAAAAATATATATATTATATATGTCGTTGCCGAAATATGTAAAACTGGTCAATTAGCAAGAACTCATTTAAATTAAGTCCTTTCTGAAATTTTCTCTTATACGTTTAAAGAAATATTTTTTTTCATTAATGTTATGTAAAAAATTATAATTTGCACCAAAAGAACTTAGAAAACTTACCTAAACCATCTTCAAGCTGCACTGGACAACACCTAAAGTCAGTTCCGGATCAGCCGGGCTGTGGCTCGTATGTTGGTTTGCGTGCAGCCAGCAGCAACAGCCTGGTTGATCAGGCTCTGATCCACCAGGAGGCCTGGTCTCAGACCGGGCCGCGGGGGCGTTGACCCCCGGAACTCTCTCCAGGTAAACTCCAGGTAACCTTATCATAACAAGAACAATTTATTTTAGCCTAACCTAACTAAATATATTTTAAATACGTTTACAATAATTTAATACTAAACAAACACAATCAAATATATGTTTTTCGTTAGGTTCAGAATGATTTTGGCGAAATTATTGCATACACAAATTTTCACTTGTCCTATATGGCAAGATGAGCGTTGCTATTTAAGCCAAGATCGCAAGTTCTGCCTATTCGCACGACATATATATATATATATATATATATAATATATATATATATATATATATATATATATATATATATATATTATATATATATATATATATATATATATATATATATTTAAGGTTTTTGAACGATTTCAAATTGTTAAATTTGAAAATGTATGATTAACTACTTATAAGGCTTCCCAGTTATTCAGATAGAGTAAGAGAGAGATTGAATGAGAGTAAGAGAGTGAGAGTCAGTGAGAGGGAGAGAGTTTATCAGAGAGACTTATTAATAGACATATAATTAGATAGATATAGATAGATACATAGATATGAGAGATAGACATCAAAAACAGTTTTGTAAGTCAGATGCGAGTTAGGATCGCGTTAACCACACACAAGGCAGAACTTTCGTGTTTACTCATAACTGACCAACCATCAGAGCTTTGCCAATCAAACTCTCCCTTCCTAACTGTTGAGTGAATGTTCCCATATAGCGCTGTCACCTGGGAACACCAGAGGAGAACACCTGTGCATCAATCAACGTCACTTTCTCAAAGTACCAAACGCTCTCAGAGTGCCGAACTTACAGTGTCGTGCCATCACTCTGTGTCTGTCCCTATCAGCCTGAGTTAATTAAATATCTGACATCGCTCGGGGAAAACTCTACATTGATACCTTTTTATGTCTGTATTTTTTTCATTAATTTTAATTTATTATTAATTCGATGTCAACACTAATTAAATAGTGTTTAATATATATATATAATATATATAATATATAATATATATATATATAATATATATAATATATATATATATGTAGGTAGTAGGTTGGTAGACAGCAACCACCCAGGGAGGTACTACCGTCCTGCCAAGTGAGTGTAAAACGAAAGCCTGTAATTGTTTTACATGATGGTAGGATTGCTGGTGTCTTTTGTCTGTCTCATAAATATGCAAGATTACAGGTACGTCTTGCTACTTCTACTTACACTTAGGTCACACTACACATACATGTACAAGCATATATATACACACTCCTCTGGGTTTTCTTCTATTTTCTTTCTAGTTCTTGTTCTTGTTTATTTCCTCTTATCTCCATGGGGAAGTGGAACAGAATTCTTCTCTCTAAGCCATGCGTGTCGTAAGAGGCGACTAAAATGCCGGAGCAAGGGGCTAGTAACCCCTTCTGTATATATTACTAAATTTAAAAGGAGAAACTTTAGTTTTTTCTTTTGGGCCACCCCGCCTCGGTGGGATACGGCTGGTACGTTGAAAGAAGAAAGAAAAGAAAGAATATATATACATATATATATATATATATATATATATATATATATATATATATATATATATATATATATATAATATATATATATATATATGTATAATGTGTGTGTGTGTGTGTGTGTGTGTTTGTGTGTGTGTTTGTGTGTGTGAAAGGTTGTTTGTAGTTAGAGAAGCAGATCATTGCTACTGGAGTCTTGTCTTTGTTATTATTGTTGATGACATTTGATTTTTTCCCCAGGATGTGGCCCATAACAGTCATAAGACTTCTGGGTGCCTCAGTAAGCAAGGACAGCAGGTATTTGCAGGCTTACCAACATCTTTCACTCTGCCAGGGTACCGAATTTGGATCCTTTCGGTTTGTGTAAGGCTGGATCGGCATATGTCTTTGTCTACGTCTGGGTGCGTTTCGTAGTTACCCATTTGAGTTTATGGGGAAAGAGCCCTAGCTCTTGGTCCCGCCTCTTAAATCAAGACCAACTGACGTGAAATTGCCTAGGCATATTGATTTGCGAACTCGTGTGTAGAGTCTGACTCAAATATGTAATTCTTCAACTCGTTTGTATTTTGTGTAACTTTTAAGCTGAAGAAAGGTTCCCTGACTCCCTGTGATTCTGTTTTGCAGCGTAGATTAGAATTGCATTCTCTTTGTCTTGCTGCATCATCCCTGTAAATACCTGATCCGTGTCTACCCGGAGTATTTTGTATATTATGATCATGTCCTCCTTGTTATTTGTTCTTTTAGTGACATAATAGGTATATAGGTCTTTAATTATTTCCACGTAGATCATTGCCTTCAGCTCAGGTACCAGTCCTGATGCATTACTTTGCTTTGTACTGTGTGTGAGTGCGTCTGTGTGTGAGTGCGTCTGTGTGTGAGTGCGTCTGTGTGTGAGTACGTCTGTGTGTGAGTGCGTCTGTGTGTGAGTGCGTCTTTGTGTGAGTACGTCTTTATGTGAGTGCGTATGTGTGTGAGTGCGTCTTTGTGTGAGTGCGTCTTTATGTGAGTGCGTATGTGTGTGAGTGCGTCTTTTTGTGAGTGCGTCTGTGTGTGAGTGCGTCTGTGTGTGTGCATCAGAGTTTGTGTCCGTGTGCTTCTATTTGCATGTCAGTGTGTGCGTGTTTTTCGTGCGTCTGTATGCTATACGTGTATGTATGTGTCTGATAAACTAGACTCATATGCAACACTTAGGTATCTTTATTATGGAAACGTCTCGCCACACAGTAGCTTCATCAGTCCTATACAAAGAAGAATGGTGAAGATCAGAAGGAGTTTGAGGTAATCAGTCCCTCAGCCTGGAGTCGATGTAATATACCATCAGTCTTGATGGATTGGTTACATCGACTCCAGGCTGAGAGACAAATTACCTCAAACTCCTTCTGATCTTCACCATTCTTATTTGTATATGACTGATGAAACCACTGTGAGGCGAAACGTTGCCACAATAAAGATACCCAAGTGTTGCACATGCTTGTATTTATCAACTTCTCTGTTATCTTATCCACGTCTATGTGTCTGCATATTTGCCTGAGTCTCGCTTCCTGTTGCAGGAAACTGCGCATCTGGCTACTATGCTACAAAAAAGAATAACAGAAAAGAAAACCACAGCTCACAGACTGCTCTAGTTAACCAAACTGGGTCTTAAATCACAGCTTTCTCCCCGCAGCTCATCATTAGCAATGTTTAGCTTTTTCCACAGCTTATGGCTTCAAGAACTCGCTTGATTGTGTAAGTTTATCTATAGTCTTCGTCTTCCTGAGTTCCTTGTGTACCCCTGAAGGAATGTTAATGGTGAATATGATGGTATACACTACCGACAAGTTGATAAGTAAGATACATGTGTTTCGCCTACACAGTAGCCTTCTTCAGTCGAATACAGAGGCAGCAGAAGTAGAGATGTAAAGAAGTAATCAGTCCGTCACACTGGAGGATGTAGTTTTAAGTCCATCAGCCCGGGGAAAAGTTCTGCTCTATAGTCTGGAACAGCGTTCCATGTTGGTGATGTATGTTCCAGAAATGTCGTATATAGGACCATTAATGACTGCTGTTAGATTTGCCAAACAAGAATTGTCCTTGAGTGAAGTCTGCTGCTTCTGTCTCCCGAGTCTATGCTAACTTTCCGGTCTTTTTCCTTCTGCCATACTTTTAATAACCTTTCATTTGCTGGGATTGAATTCAAACAGCCATGTGTTTGACCAGTCTTGCAGCATGTCCAGGTCACTTTGTAATCTGTCCTGTTCCTAATCGAGTTTTCTTCTTATTAATTTCACAATATCTGCAAATACACCTGACCACAGCTCTTCTGGTATGTTATTCATGTATACCAGAAATAGTACTAGTCCCAACACTGAGCTTTGCGGAACTCCACTGGTTACACTTTCCCAATCTGACATCTCTGTGGAGAATCACTCTGTCTCTTTCCGTAAGATACTCTCATATCCGCTGATCCGCTGTAGCGCATCCTTCCCCTTACACACACACACACACACACACACACACACACACACACACACACACACACACACACACACACACACACACACACACACACATACACACACATGTGCCTAGGACCAAATAGTAACTAACTAACACACAAGACTGACCCGAAACTGTTGTATAGCCACATCAGGAGGAAGACAACAGTCAAAGACCAGGTGATCAGATTGAGGACAGAAGGTGGAGAACTCACAAGAAATGATCAGGAGGTATGTGAGGAGCTAAACAGGAGATTTAAGGAAGTTTTTACAGTAGAGACAGGAAGGGCTCTGGGAAGACAGTACAGAAGGAAACATCAAGAGGGAATATACCAACAAGTGTTGGATGACATACGAACAACCGAGGAGGAGGTGCAGAAGCTGCTAAGTGCCCTTGATACCTCAAAGGCGATGGGACCGGACAACATCTCCCCATGGGTCCTTAGAGAAGGAGCAGAGATGCTGTGCGTGCCCCTAACCACAATCTTCAACACATCCCTTGAAACTGGGCAACTACCTGTGAAATGGAAGACAGCAAATGTAGTCCCCATATTTAAGAAAGGAAACAGAAATGAAGCACTAAACTACAGACCTGTGTCTCTGACATGTATTGTGTGCAAAGTCATGGAGAAGATTATCAGGAGGAGAGTGATGGAACACCTGGAACGGAACAAGATTATAAATGAAAACCAGCATGGGTTCATGGAAGGCAAATCCTGTGTCACAAACCTTCTGGACTTTTATGACAAGGTAACAGAAGTAAGACACGAGAGAGAGGGGTGGGTTGATTGCGTTTTCCTAGACTGCAGGAAGGCCTTTGACACAGTTCCCCCACAAGAGATTAGTGCAGAAGCTGGAGGATCAGGCGCATATAACAGGGAGGGCACTGCAATGGATCAGGGAATACCTGACAGGGAGGCAACAACGAATCATGGTACGTGAAGAGGTATCACAGTGGGCGCCTGTGACGAGCGGGGTCCCACTGGGGTCAGTTCTAGGACCAGTGCTATTTTTAATATATGCGAACGACATGATGGAAGGAATAGATTCTGAAGTGTCCCTATTCGCAGATGATGTGAAGTTGCTGAGAAGAATTAAATCGGATGAGGATGAAGCAGGACTGCAAAGAGACCTGGACAGGCTGGACATGTGGTTCAGAAACTGGCTTCTCGAATTCAACCCTGCCAAATACAAAGTCATGAAGATTGGGGAGGGACAAAGAAGATCGCAGAGTATAGGCTAGGTGGAAAAAGACTACAGACCTCACTCAGGGAGAAAGACCTTGGGGTGACCATAACACCGAGCACGTCACCGGAGGCACACATCAACCAAATAACTGCTGCAGCATACGGGCGCCTGGCAAACCTGAGAATAGCGTTCCGATACCTTAATAAGGAATCGTTCAAGACACTGTACACTGTGTATGTTAGGCCCATACTGGAGTATGCAGCACCAGTCTGGAACCCACACCTGGTCAAGCACGTCAAGAAGTTAGAGAAAGTACAAAGGTTTGCAACAAGGCTAGTCCCAGAGCTCAGGGGAATGTCGTCCGAGGAAAGGTTGAGGGAAATCGGACTGACGACACTGGAGGACAGAAGGGTCAGGGGAGACATGATAACGACATACAAGATGCTACGGGGAATAGACAAGGTGGACAGAGATAGGATGTTCCAGAGAGGGGACACAGGGACAAGGGGTCACAACTGGAAGCTGAAGACTCAGACGAGTCACAGGGACGTTAACAGGAAGTGGAATAGTATTGGACGTGAAGTAGTGGAGGCAGGAACCATACATAGTTTTAAGAAGAGGTATGACAAAGCTCAGGAAGCAGAGAGAGAGAGGATCCAGTAGCGATCAGTGAAGAGGCGGGGCCAGGAGCTGAGTCTCGACCCCTGCAACCACAATTAGGTGAGTACATACTAAACTTCCTCAGGCGCACATTTCATTAAAATACAAATATACACCATAAAAGTCAAGGAGATTATTAGGTAAAAAAATAATGCCAGCGAGCAAGGCATATGTCAGCCTTGCTGAGAGTTTTGTGGGCTTGTGGGAAAGCCTTCCTGTGGGCGTGCGTGAAGTGGGCGTGTGAGAAGCGGAGGTGTATGACGTGAACTTGTGGGAAGCGAATTCGTTGGAAACTAAACACTGGTTACATACTCTGTTAGGACGGACTGTGTAATGAATATAGTCATTGTAATGAGTCCAGTCACTAAGTGAAAACCAAACACAGTAATTTACAAGACAGCGGCGCCAGTTACAGCTCATCACCTGGTGTAAACAGTAAGTGTAAATTGACCAAACACTTGCAACAAGGTGTTAACGGACAAAGATTTGTCCATTTACATCTTGTTACCTATATAAATTACTTGTGTGTGTGTGTGTGTGTGTGAAAGAGAGAGAGAGAGAGAGAGAGAGAGAGAGAGAGAGAGAGAGAGAGAGAGAGAGAGAGAGAGAGAGAGAGAATGGGAGTGAGTTACACATATTTCCTGTGTTCTTCTGCTATCGTAATACACACAACTTGCGGTGTTCTTGCTGTGCATACATTAGCTGGTAATTTTCTCTTTGTTTTCTCTCGGTTCATACCTCAAGGCAAATGTGGAGCGTGTGTGTGTATGTGCGTTTTAAGGCAGGTTTTTTAGGTTAATAGTCTTGACATACTTTCATTCCACTTCTCTGTTAATTAATATTTATTGTTGTTGTTTTCGTCTCTTCCTGATTTATGCAATGTTGCATGCACAGATTCCTTGTTAATTCAACCCGCACATAAGAGAAAGAAACTTGCGACGACGTTTCGGTCCCACTTGGACCATTTAAATTGTCCACGTCGGACCGAAACGTTGAGGTAAGCTTCTTTCTCCTACGTGCGGGTTATTTGTGTATTGTTCCAGTCAAGGTATTGTGCCTTTTTCTTCTTGTATAAGTTACATATAATTAGGAACTTCATCA
Organism: Cherax quadricarinatus; assembly: GCF_026875155.1. Taxonomy (NCBI): domain Eukaryota; kingdom Metazoa; phylum Arthropoda; class Malacostraca; order Decapoda; family Parastacidae; genus Cherax; species Cherax quadricarinatus. Next base: position 24,085,004 of record NC_069421.1, on the reverse strand, counting down.
AACATATACAAACTGATTATTCGAAACGCTTGTCGACTGGGTGAACATGGTGACAGTAGACAATATCGACAAGTGGACAAGCAAGACTCATATGTAACAGTTAGATATCTTTATTTGCAAATGTTTTGAGTACACAGTAATCTTCTTCAGTCGTATGTGGATGAGACCTTTGATTTCTCCACAATGTTAAGTTAGGTTTGGTTGTTAGTAACTGTTAGGTTAGGTTAGATAAAATTAGTTTTTGTTAGTTAGATATCATTAAGAAGTATGACCAGTGGATCAGCAGATACAAAGTTGAAATTTGTCGTAAAGATTATATAAGAGTTTGAGTTACATATACGTTATCTGGAAAAAGAAATAATTGCCATCTTGTGACCTCACAATTCGTACATATGTACTGAAATTCCTACTTATTTTATTAACTATTTTACGATTCTGAGGACACTCCGAGCCAATTTGGGGGAAAAAATCGTAAATGTAGTTTTAGCGAGGTCTGGTCATTGACCGGGTGGCAGGGGCGTTGACCCCGGAACATAATTCAGGTATAGCTCCCGAGCCATAACTGATATGGGAATTCATCTTGTAGACAGGAACCATCCTGTGCGTATCCTATGGGTGGTAGACACCCCATACTTTTTTTCAACAAACCGGCCATATCCCACCGAGGCAGGGTGACCCAAAAAGAAAAACGAAAGTTTCTCATCTTAAAATTAGCATTGTATACAGGAGAAGGGGTTACTAGCGCCTTGCTCCCAGCATTTTAGTCGCCTCTTATGACACGCATAGCTTTCAGAGGAAGAATTCTGTTCCACTTCCCCATGGAGATAAGCGGTAATAAACAAGACCAAGAACTAATAAGAAAATAGAAGAAAACCCAAAGAGGTGTGTGTATATATATGCTTGTACATGCATGTGTAGTGTGACCTAAGTGTAAGTAGAAGTAGCAAGAAAAAAAAAAACCCAGCAATCCTACAATCATGTAAAACAATTACAGGTTTCCGTTGCACACTTACTTGGCAGGACGGTAGTAACTCCCTGGCTGGGTGGTTGCTGTCTACCAACCTACTATCTAGCACACCCCATACTTTTCCTGTGAAAAATAATGCACCATTCACTAGTAACGATCAGTTGGACCACTTATCTTTTATCCTCTTCCTCCTCCTTACTTCCTTCACCTTTGTTTCGCCCATTTCCGACCCTCCCCATCCTTCTGGTCATAGTTCGATTCAGTCTGTTCTCTGGGTGGGATGCAGCAAGTATTATGGTTGCACAGCCGGAGATGTACACCTCATCCGCTGTCTCTTAGTGAATCATTTAAGAGCGGGAAACACAATGAGTAGAAGAGGAAAAAGAAGGAAACTAATTTTTTTTGGAGATACGTCAATTAAATCTTGATAGTCAAGACAACACTCGACCTAGTCATCAAAAAAAAAAAAAACCGCTCGACCTTGTGGCCAAGACTAATACTCGACTTGGTCGAAACCAAACTCGACCTGGCCTTCAAGACCATACTTGACCTGGTTGTCAAGACCACACTCACCTGGTCGTCAAGACCACACTCAACCTGATCGTCTAGACCACAGTCGACCTGGTCGTCAAAACCACACTCGACTCGGTGATCAAAAAGTAACATTCGACCTTGTAATCGCCACCACAGTAGTCAGTCTCACACTACTCAGCCCGTGTAAGGTGAGGCGACCTGTGAAAGAGAGAAGAGTCACAGTTATCAAAACGTCAAGTTTCTTAAGTGATTTCATGAGTACTCAAATGTGTAACATACAATATTTTTATTTTCGGCACTAAAGATACCCAAGTCTTGCACATTCATCTTATGTATCAACTTTTTTGTACTGTGTACCATCAGTACTGTTTAAAGCGATACCATTACTGAGGCTGTATTGTAAGTCGTGGTAGGAGCCAAGTGAAAGGAGTCGGGGTAATTGTGGGCAAGATAGCTATTAGTGTTGGTATGGAGCTCTGGAATGTTGATAGCAACATTTGTTCCCATTGTAGACAAGTTATTATTTTTGTTCACAGTATCAGTAGTTGAGAGTGAAGATTCATTTCTTTTCTGAAGGATTATTAGTTATGTTGTTGTTTTACTATAGAATTTTTGAGTGTTT
>NC_069421.1:24065381-24077881 GCF_026875155.1 Cherax quadricarinatus | reverse complement strand
CCAAAATAGCACTGGTCCTAGGCCGACCCCTGTGGGACCCCCCCCTCGTCACAGGTGCCCACTTGATACATCATTACGTCCCATGACTCGTTGTTCCCTCCCTGTCAGGTATTCTCTGATCCATTGCAGTTCCCCTTCCTGTTATATGCGCCTGATGCTCTAGCTTCTGCACTAATCTCTTGTGAGGAACTGTGTCAAAGGCCTTCTTGCAGTCAAGGGAAGATGCAATCAAACCCACCCCTGTGTGTGTGTGTTGTGTGTGGGTGTGTGTGTGTGTGTGTGTGTGTGTGTGTGTGTGTGTGTGGGTGTGGGGGGTGTGTGGTGTGTGTGTGTGTGTGGTGTGTGGGTGTGTGTGTGTGTGTGTTGTGTTGTGTGTGTGTGTGTGGGGTGTGTGTGTGTATGTGTGTGTTATGTCTGTGTGTATGTGTGTGTGTGTGTGTGGGGTGTGTGTGTGTGTGTGTGTGTGTGTGTGTGTTGTGTGTTGGTGTGTGTGTGTGTGTGTGTGTGTGTGTGGGGTTGGTGTGTGTGTGTGTGTGTATGTGTGTGTATGTGTGTGGGTGTGTGGGTGTGGGTGTGGGTGTGGGTGTGTGGGTGTGTGGGGTGTGTGTGTGTGTGTGTGTGTGTGTGTGGTGTGGTGTGTGTGTTGTGGGGTGTGTGTGTGTGTTGTATGGGTGTGGGTGGTGTGTGTACTCACCTAATTGTACCACCTAATTGTGGTTCCCAGGGGTCGAGACTCCTGGCCCCCCCTCTTCACTGATCGCTACTGGATCCTCTTTCTCTCTCTGCTTCCTGAGCTTTGTCATACCTCTTCTTAAAACTATGTATGGTTCCTGCCTCCACTACTTCACTTGCTATGCTATTTCACTTGCTGACAACTCTATGACTGAAGAAATACTTCCTAACGTCCCTGTGTGTGTGTGTGTGTGTGTGTGTGTGTGATGTGTTGTTTGTGTGTGTGTGTGTTTTGTGTGTGTGTGTGTGTACTTACCTATTTGTGGTTGCAGGGGTCGAGTCATAGCTCCTGGCCCCGCCTCTTCACTGATCGCTACTAGGTCCTCTCTCCCTGCTCCATGAGCTTTATCATACCTAGTCTTAAAACTGTGTATGGTTCCTGCTTCCACTATATCACTTCCCAGACTGTTCCACTGCCTGACATCTTTGTGGCTGAAGAAATACTTCCTAACATCCCTGTGACTCATTTGAGTCTTCATCTTCCAACTGTGACCCCTTGTTCCTGTGTCCCCTCTCTGGAATATCCTTTCTTTGTCCACCTTGTCAATTCCTCGCAGTATTTTGTATGTCGTTATCATGTCTTCCCTAACCCTCCTGTCCTCAAGTGTCGTCAGGCCGATTTTCCTTAACCCTTTCTTCGTAGAACATTCCCCTTAGCTCCGGGACTAGCCTTGTTGCAAACCTTTGCACTTTCTCTAATTTCTTGACGTTCTTGACCATCAATCAATTCAGTCAATTCAGTCCATCAATCAATTGATGGGCTGAACACATCGACTCAAGGTTGAGGGACTGATTACCTCATTCTCCTCCTGTTCTTCAAGTTTCTCCTATGTATGGACTGATGAAGCCACTGTGTGGCGAAACGTTTCCTCAGTAAAGATACCCAAGAGTTGCACATGTGTCTAATTTATCAACATGGACTTTAGATGGGCTACGTACCACCCAAGTGGGCTTTAGGTGGGCTACGTACCACCCAAGTGGACTTAAGGTGGGGTAAGTACGACCCAAGTGAACTTCAGGTGGGCTACGTAACACGCAACTGGACTTCAGGTGGGCTACGTAACACCCAAGTGGACTTTAGGTGGGCTACATAACACCCAAGTGGACTTTAGGTGGGCTACGTAACACCCAAGTGGACTTTAGGTGGGTGAGGGCCTAATTTCTCTCTGTGAAAGTGGTGTTGGGGTATGGGGCATTGTGTGGCCGTGGCAGTGACTCACTGACCGAAATACCTGACCCAGGAGGAACGCTGGATGTCTGCTCCAGGATTTCTCGTTCATCTCTCCACTTTGAGAGACTAACTCTCCCGCTGACACAACAACACCAGGGTTGCACTGTGAATTAAATCATCTGCGACTGACGACTCTCGTACATTTTAACCCGCCGAGAACTGGCAGTAAAACCCGCAAAATCTCCAAAGGTGGGGAATGTGGCACCATTGCTTCTCCCTAATTACACTACTCTCACGTCTAGGGACACACAAACCTGGCAGCTTTCACTACACCTTTGCTCATACAACTTTCTATTTTTTTACTCTTTTTTCTAAAAATTTCTGAAAATTTTTCGAGGAGAATGATAAGTATGTGCATTATGTGACAGTGCCCATCACAGTGCAGGCTGTTGAAAAGTGCCACTGAATACGAGGGTTCACTGTCAGGGCCAGAGGAAGTTGTGGGGGGGGAGGGTTGAGGAAGGTGCTATGCCCGCTATGGGGGCTCCTCATGGCTCTCTTCTGTCTCACTCTCTTCTAAACCCATGTTGCTCTCGTGCACCAGAGTCGGTCTTGCACTAGAGTCAGTCGGTGCACCAGAGTCGGGGGTTTGCACCAAGTCGGTCGGTGCACCAGAGTCGGTCGGTGCACCAGAGTCGGTCGTGCACCCTGCGTGTGTTGCTTTAACCGAACCATACCCCGCTTGGTTTAACCTAGTTTTTTCATCACCTTTGGCCCCCAGCATTTAATCTTGGACTTTCCTAGCAGGGTCAGTAGACCTCCTCAGTGTTTTCTTATGTTCTCTTGAACACCATGACGGAGCTTCACATAAAACACCCTACAAACATTTTATATGTAAAGGGGAGCTTTACTAACTTACAAAAAAAGCTTTTATTGAAGGTGAAAGTGGTCTTTATATAAAGTATGGTGGGTAGAGTGCCTCTCTACCATACTTGAAATGTAATTCTTGCCTCTCAAACGGCGGCACAAGTAGTTAGCATTTAAATCCTCAGAGGCATATAAATTCTATAATGTGCGTAATTAACGTCGATTTCCATGGATTCCTATCAAGTTTATGGCAAAAATCTAAACATAAAATAATACTTAAACACTGTTTAAATGGCACAAACGAAGGGCCACATTGAACTAAATTAAACAAAAAAGAGACGAGAAGTGTTTTAATAATTGTTGGCTCTTTCCACCTGCTGAAGAGGACATCATTGTTGAGTCGAAATATAGAGTACACTTCTTCTCGTGTTACTTGCGTCAGACCTGATTATTGTCCATTGTACAGAAGTTGCCCGACTTCCGTTACTCATTATATGATAATATTATAATTCTAATTATTATTATTCTATTATTATTATATTATCATTATTTTATATTAATTATTATTATTATTATTATTATTATATTATTATTATTATTATTATTATTTATTATTATTATATTATCATATTGTTATATTAATTATATTATTATTATTATTATATTATTATTATTATTATTATTATTATTATTATTATTATTATTATTATATCCTCTATTTTTATTTTCTCTTTTCTTCCCTACTACTACTACTATTACTACTACTACTACTTCTGCTACTATTACTCTTCTACTACTACTACTATTACTACTAACTACTTCTGCTACTATTACTCTTCTACTACTACTATTATTACCACTACTACTACTATTACTACTACTACTTCTGCTACTATTACTCTTCTACTACTATTATTACCACTACTACTACTATTACTACTACTACTACTATATACTACTACTACTACTACTATTACTATTGCCACCACTACTGCTGCTTCTTCTGCTACTTACAACCACTACTACTTCTACTACTACTACCACTACTACTTCTACTACTACTACTACTACTACTTCTGATACTACTACTGCTACTATACTACTACTACTTCTGCTACTACTGTACTACTTCTTCTGCTAGTACTACTACTACTACTATACTGCTGCTGCTACTCCTACTACTGCTACTTCTGCTATTACTATTACTACTACTACTACTGCTACTCCTACTATTACTACTACTAATTCTGCTGCTATTATCTTTCTACTGCTACTACTAATTGCTACTACTGCTACTATTACTACTGCTACTATTACTACTGCTACTATTACTACTGCTACTATTACTACTAACTGCTACTGCTATTACTACTGCTATTATTACTACTACTACTATTACTACTACTACTGCTACCGTTACTACCACAACTACTATTACTACTAATTCTTCTTCTTCTTCTTCTTCTTCTTCTTCTTCTTCTTCTTCTTCTTCTTCCTTCTTCTTCTTCTTCTTCTTCTTTCTTCTTCTTCTTATTATTATTATTATTATTATAATTATTATTATTTTTATTTGTTATAATAATTTATACCCTCTATTGTATTTTCTCCACTTAAAAAAGTATAACTTTTCTTTATCGTTGTGTCACGATTTTCGTTCGATATTTAACAATGCAGAGACTGCTGAGGAGAGCGTGTGGTAGAGGATGCCTGGGGTTTCCCAGGGCACATACGGGCCCAATGTATCCCAGGCACATACGGACCCAGGTATCCCAGGCACATACGGGCCCAGGGTATCCCTGGGCACACACGGATATAACAACGTAAATATTAAGCACACGTGAGGAAAATAAAGATCAACGTTGAGGAAGTTGTTATTGTGTGTGGTGTGTGTGTGTGTGTGTGTGTGTGTGTGTGTGTGTGTGTGTGTGTGTGTGTGTGTGTGTGTGTGTGTGTGCGCCGGCTACTTCTGTTGTTTGTATTTACTTTCCATCTCTTTTTTTTATACAGGTTTGACTAAGGTTAGGTTAAGGATCCTAGCTTTATTGGATCTCTTTCTGTCTGTCTGTCTGTCTGTCTGTCTGTCTGTCTCTCTCTCTCTCCTCTCTCTCTCTCCTCTCTCTCTCTCTCTCTCTTCTCTCTCTCTCTCTCTCTCTCTCTCTCTTTTGCTTTGAAGCAGAATAAAATTGACATAATTGCTCCCATGATGATAATGTCTGGAAACTGACTAATAGCCAGATATTAATTACTGTTATCCAATAAAAGTCACTTATTCCCCATGGCAATGGGAGATAATTGCATTCGTGTCAATTTCAGAGAACAAATTAACCTCTGTCCAATTAAAATTGCCTTTAATATATAGTTATAAGTTCAGCGATAACGTTTTCAAGCAATAAATACGTCTTACGGTGCACTTTTTGCAACGCATTATAACCTTAGTGTTTTCTTTATGTAAAAAACGTAAGTCGCCTAACGTAATGTTAAATAAAATTTCAATTGCTATAACCATGTCCTGGATGGGAGCGTCGCAAGAAATCCAAAGGATGAGCTTTTATGTGATGTGCTGGACCGAAGTCCTTCAAGACTCCAGAGAAATGTTTCCGTCTGTGATATCCTGGAACAGAGCATCACAGGATCGTAAAGGACGCCTCTTTTTATGATCCTGGGATGTACAGGGTCGAGGGACACTGCAGGATGCGGATTTAAAACCTTGCCTAGGATAGCTGCGTTAATTAACAGTAAATCTGCGTGAAAGCGTACGCCTTATTGTACTCACCTAATTGTGGTTGCAAGGGTCGATTCATAGCTCCTGGCCCCCCTCTTTGTCGGTAGCTACTAGGTCATGCATCATGAGCTTTATCATACCTCTTCTTAAAGCTATGTATGGATCCTGTCTCCATTACACTGTCCAGACTGTTCCATTTCCTGACAACTCTATGGTTGAAGAAATACTTCCTAATATCCCTGTGACTCATCTGAGTATTCAACTTCTAGTTGTGACCCCTTGTTGCTGTGTCACATCTCTGAAACATCTTTCCTTATCCATTATGTCAATTCCTCTCAGTATTTTATATGTTGTTATCATGTCCTCTCTATCCCTTCCGTGTTCCTGTGTTGTCAGGTTGAGTTCCTCAACCTTTCCTCGAAGGACGTACCCCTTAGCTCCGGGACTAGTCTTGTCGCAAACCTTTGCACTTTCTCTAATTTCTTGACGTGCTTGAACAGGTGTGGGTTCCATACTGGTGCTGTTGAATTAGACACATGTGCAACTCTTGGGTATCTTTATTGAGGAAACGTTTCGCCACACAGTGGCTTCATCAGTCCATACAAAGGAGAAACTTGAAGAACAGGAGGAGAATGAGGTAATCAGTCCCTCAGCCTTGAGTCGATGTGGTCAGTCCATCAATCTTGAATAGAATACGGCATATGAGCGGAGAAGCAGCTTATAAACCGTAGACAGGTGAGGGGCAGCAGTCGTAGGTGGTGTCACATTTGTCCAATGTGGAAGTAGGTCGTGCCCAAGGGTTAGGCAAGCGAAGAATTCCCAAGTATTAATATCCCAAGAAGTTGCAGTGTCTGACAGGATTGTAGATGAATGGTTCAGAGAACCGACATGTTGTTGAATTAGACACATGTGCAACTCTTCAAGTTTCTCCTTTGTATGGACTGATGAAGCCACTGTGTGGCGAAACGTTTCCTCAATAAAGATACTCAAGAGTTGCACATGTGTCTAATTCAACAACATGTCGGTTCTCTGAACCATTCATCTACAATACTGGTGCTGCATACTCCAGTATGAGTCTGACGTACACGGTGTACAGAGACGTGAATGACTCCTTACTATTTATAAATGTCGAAACACTATTTTCAGGCGGCCATATGCTGCAGCAGTTATTGGGTTGATGTTCGTCTCAGGAGATGTGTTCGGTATGATGTTCACCCCAAGATTCTTTTCCTTGAATTAGTTTTACAAACTCTGACCTCTTAGGCTGTACTCTGTCTGCGGTCTTCTTTAGCTTTCCCCAATCTTCATAACTTTGTGTAAGGAGGAGGAAGAGTAGGAAAAGAATAATTGGAAGAAGAAAAATGAAGCAGAAACAGCTGCAACAAAAGCAGCAACAAAAACAAGTTCAGAAGTAACAGCAGTAACAGCAGCAACAGCAACAACAACAACAACAACAACAACAACTACAGTTACAGCATCAAAACAACAACATCAATAACAAAAACAACATCAGAGATAAGAGGAACATCCACAACAACAGTAATAACAACCACAACAAGAGCGGTAATTACAACAGAAGCAAAACAACAAAAGGAGTTAGAGAAAGGGAAGAATGAAGAAAACGCTAAAGAGATATTGCGAAAAGTAGTAGTAGAAAAGAAGAAAGTATTAGAAGAAAATAATAATAAGATGAAGTAGGAGTAAGAAAGACAGAAACAAGAAAATATGAATAAATTAGAAGAAAAAATAATTATAAGAATAAGAGAAAAAAATAGAAGAAAGCGAATAAGAGGAAAAATAAAAGGAAGAAAAAAGAAGAAAGGGAAGCAGGAGATTAGGAGGAGGAGAGGACGAGTAACTCTGTGTATTACGTGTGTGAGGCAGAGCAAGCAGGGAGGTGGGTGTGTGTAGTGTTCACCACCACCACCACCACCACCACCACCACCACCACCACCACCACCACCACCACCACCAACACCACCACCACCACCAACATCCACTCATTCACTAGTGTACCACGGAGCGTGGAAGATCACTTCTGGTACTCTGCTCATACAAGTGTTTCCTGTACGTGTGTATCGTTGCGGTGTTTGTGTCACTCTACTGTTATTCTTGATGGCCACTGTTAGTCTGTTGTATGTCAAGTGGATATTAAACTATAGCGTAGAGACTATGGCATAGTGTCGCTATAGGAAGAAAATAATACTAAAGAGAGTGATAACTGAGAAGATATAAAATATATATATATACACACAGTACACACTTATGTGCTGTAACAAGAGTACATTTTTTTCAATAATATGGATTCAGTACCCGGGAACTGCTCACATTATATCTTCATCATGTATAAAACATTAATTATTCACTAAGGTGAGTAATGACTCAAAAAATCACTTATAAGTAATAGTTTATTTATTTTTCCTTTATTAAGCTGTGCTAATGAAGCTTAACAAAGATTCTAATCTATTTTGTGATAATAATAATAATAATAATAATAATAATAATAATAATAATAATAATAATAATAATAATGATATTTGTGTTAGCTAATAACTAGTGAAAAGAATGTGTTTAGTTTACCCACATACTTGTGTGTTAAATGGTTACATATCAAATTTCGTTTTATATTGTTAAATATGTAATGTACACCAGAGTGACTTATAATGAGGCTGTGGAGATGACTTATTGGAGATGACACACTGTGTCGAGATGACTTGTTGGAGATGGCACTTTAATGTTTTAAACTGAACGACACAGATGAATCAAAGGGATGTTATGAGTATTTCTACAGCCACAGAGTATCAGAAGTGGAATGTTTGGGAAGGCGATAGTAGTGGAGGCAGGATCCATTACATAGCTTTAAGCAGAGGTATGATAAAGCACAAGGTTCGGAGAGTGACCTAGTAGCGACACAGTGAAGATGCGGGCCAGGAGCTTGGACTCGACCCCTGCAACCTCAACTAGTGAAGTACAATAGGTGAGTACACACACGACACACACACACACACAATCACACACAATCACACACAGCACACACACAAACACATGAACACTCCACACGAACACACATAAACGCAACACGCACACGCACACCCCACCCACACTACACCACACACACACCCACCGTACACACACACACACAACACACACACACACCACACCAACACACACACACACACACACACGACACACACACACACACACCACACATCACACACACCCCCACAACCACAGACATCGGCACCCACTAAACACCTACAAAAACCCCCAAAAAAACCCACACACCACACCCCACACACCACACACACATACACACCACACAACTATACAACCATACACAAAACACACACACCACACACCACACACGAACTAACACACTCACACACCACCACACACACCACACCACTACGTTCCACACACCACATACACCACACACACGCAACACACACCACACACACCACACACTCCACATCACACCACAACACCACACACAACCACACACACCCACACACACCACAGACATCGCACAACACTAAAAAACAACCACACACTCCACACATCACACACCCCACATCACCACACACTACGTCCACACACCACATAACACCAACACAACCACACACTAACACCACACACACCACAACACACACCAAAACACACCACAAACACCACAACACACCACACGACAACACGCCAATCACCACCACACAGCACCACACACACCACACACACCACACACACACCACACACACCACACACGACACCTACACACACCACACACACACACCACACACACCACACACACCACACGACACACGCACGGACCACGCACACCACACACACCACACACACCACACACACCACACACCACACACCACACACACCACACAACCACAACACATCCCCACACACCACACACACCACACACACCACTCACAACCACACACCACGACACACCACACACCACACACACACCCACACACACCACACACACCACACATCACACACACCACACACACCACACACACCACTCCCAAGACCACCACACCACACACAACCACATCACCCACCACACACCACTCACACCACACACACCAAAACAGCACACCGCACACCACACCACACCACTCACACCAACAACACACAACACACCACTCACACCACACCACCACACACAACACACATCCACACACACCACACACACACCACTCACACGCACAAACACCACACACACCACACACACACACCACACACACACACCACACACACACACACACACAACCACACACACCACACACACCAACACACACACACCACACACACCACACACACCACACACACCACACACACACACACCACTACATAGACACCACACACACCACACACCACCAACACACAACACACAACACAACACCACACACACCACAAACAACCACACACAGCCCACACACACCACACACACACACCACACACACCGCAACCACACACTAACACACACCACACACACCACAAGCACCACACACAACCACACACACCACACACACACACCACACACACCACACAAACCACACACACCACACACACCACACACACACCACACACAACCACACACACCACACACACCACACACACCACACACACCACACACCCACACACACAGACACCACACCCACCACAAACCCCACACACACCACACACACAAACCCCACACACACCACCAACACACAACCACACACCCCACCACACAGCTCACCACACCACGACACACCACACACACACACACACCACACACACCACACACACCACTCACACCACACACACCACAGCACACCCCACCCAGCACACACCACAAACACCACACACACACCACACACACCACAACCACCACACACACCACACACACACACCACACACACCACACACCACAACAACCCCCCCTTTCAACACACCACACACACCACCAACAACCACTCACAGAACCACACACACCACACACACCACACACACCACAACACACCACAAACACACCACACACACCACACACACCACACACACCACACACACCACACACATCCACACCACACACACCACACACCACACACACCCACACACACCACACACACACACAACACCACACACCGACGACACAACCACAAACACCACACACACCACAAAACAACCCACAACACACACAATCACCACACACAAACACACATCCACACACACCAAACACAACCACACACACCACACACAGTCCACCTCACACCACAACAACCACAAACACCACACACACCACACACACCACACACACCACACACAAGCACCACCACCCCACACACCACACACACCAAAACACACCACACACCACACACACCACACACCACACACACCACCCACACAACACACCACACGACAACTCACACACCACAACACCCCACACACCCACACAACCACACATCACCCACACACACCACACACCACACACACCACAACCAAGCCACACACACCACAACACACCACACACCACACACACCACACACACCACACACACCACAACACCACACACAACCACACACACCACACACCACACCACAAACACCACAACACACACACAACAGACACACACACACCACACACAACCACCACACCACAAACATCACCACACAAACACCACCACACACCACACACACCACACACCACACCACCCACACACACCACACACCACACACACCACACACCCCACACACACCACACCACACCACACACACCACACACCACACATTCACCACACACACCACACACACCACAAGACACACCACACACACCCCACACACCACACACACCCACACACCACACACACCCACACACCACCCACACCACCACAACCCACCACACACCACACACACACCACACACACCACACACTCCACACACACCACACACCACACACATGCCACACACCACACAACACCACACCCACACAACACCACACACACCACACACCACACACACCACACACCACACACACCACACACACCACATACCACACAACACCACACACACCACAAACACCACACACACACACACCACAAACACCACAAACAACCACAAACACCACACACACCAACCCCCCCCACACACCACACAGCACCACAAAACACCACACACCACACACCACACAACACCAACACACACCCACACACACCACACACCCCCCACACCACACACACCACACACCACACACCACACACCCCACAACACACCACACACCACACACCACTACACACAACCACACACACCACACACGCCACACACCACACACACCACACACACCACACACCACACAACCACACACACACACCACACACACAACCACACACACACACAACCACCGACACCACCCAGCAACACACACACACACCCACACACACACCACACCACCGCACCCCCCCACACAACAGACACCACAACCACACACCACACACACACCACACACACACACCACAGACACCACACACACAACCACACACACCACGCACACCATACACACACCACACACACACCACACACACACACCACAGACACCAACACACACCACACACACACACCACACACAGCACACAACACAGACAACCAACACACAACACCACACACAGTCCACACACACACACCACACACACCACACACACACCACACATCACACCACACACACACACCACACACACACACCACACACACACACCACAACACACGCAAACCACACACACACACACCACACACACACACCACACACACACACCACAACACAACCCACACAACACCACACACACACACCTCACAGACACCACACACACTCACCACACACACACCACACACACATACCACAACACCAAACACACACCACAGACTACCACACACACACCACACACAACACCACACACACACCACACACACACATCCACCACCACCACACACACACCACACACACACCGACACACACACACCAACA
>NC_069421.1:24050381-24062881 GCF_026875155.1 Cherax quadricarinatus | reverse complement strand
CAGTAAATCTTGCGTGAAAGCGTACGCCTTATTGTACTCACCCCTAATTGGGTTGCAAGGGTCACGATTCATAGCTCCTGGCCCCCCTCTTTGTCTTATGCTACTAGTCATGCATCATGAGCTTTATCATACCTCTTCTTAAGCTATGTATGGATCCTGTCTCACATTACACTGTCCAGACTTGTTCCATTTCCTGACAACTCTATGGTTGAAGAAATACTTTCTCTAATATCCCTGTTACACATCTGAGTATCACTTCTAGTTGTGACCCCTTGTTGCTGTGTCACATCTCTGAAACATCTTTCTTTATCCATTATGTCAATTTCCTCCAGTATTTTATATTTTGTTATCATGTCCTCTCTATCCCTTCCGTGTTCCTGTTGGTTGTCATTGAGTTCCTCACTTTCCTCTAAGGACTTACCCCCTTAGCTTCCGGGACTAGTCTTGTCGCAAACCTTTGCACTTTCCTCCTAATTTCTTGACGTGCTTGAACAGTGTGGGTTCCATACTGTTGCTGTTTGAATTAGACATCATGTGCAAACCTTGGGTATCTCTTTATTGAGTAAACGTGTTCCGGCCACACAGTGGTTCGATCAGTCCCCATACAAAGGCTAAACTTGAAGGACAGGAGGAAATGAGTAATCAGTCACCCTCACCATGATCGATGTGGTGTCAGTCAATCAATCTTGAATAGAATACGGCATATGAGCGGAAAGCAGCTTAATAAACCGTAGACAGGTGAGGGGCAGCAGTCGTAGGTGGTGTCACATTTGTCCAATGTGGAAGTAGTGACGTGCCCCAGGGTTTAGGCAAGCGAAGAATTCCCAGTATTAAAATCCCAAGAAGTTCAGTGTCTGACAGGGATTGTAGAATGAATGGTTAAGAGAACCGACATGTTGTTGATTAGAACACATGTGCAACTCTTCAAGTTCTCTTTGTATGGACTGATGAAGCCAACTGTGTGGCGAACGTTTTCCTCAATATAGATACTCAAGAGTTGCACATGTGTCTAATTTCAACAACATGTCGTTCTCAGAACCATTCATCTAACAATACTGTTGCTGCAATACTCCAGTATGAGTCTGACGTACACGGGTACAGAGACGTGAATGACTCCTTACTATTTATAAATGTCAAACACACTATTTTCAGGCGGCCATATGCTGCAGCAGTTATTGGGTTGAAATGTTCGTCCAGGAGATGTGTTTCGGTATGATGTTCACTCCCAAGATTCTTTTTCCTTGATAGTTTTACAAAACTCTGACCCTTCTAGCTGTATCTGTCTGCGTCTTCTTTATGCTTTCCCCAAACTTCTTTACTTTGTGAACGGAGGAGAAGAGTAGGAAGAGAATAATGGAAGAAGAAAATGAAGCAGAAAAGCTGCAACAAAAGCAGCAACAAAAAGACAAGTTCTAGAAGGTAACAGCAGTAACAGCAGCAACAGCAACAAAATGAACACAACAACAACAACAACTACAGTAAGCATCAAAACCAACCACATCAATAACAAAAACAACATCAGAGAAAGAGGAAACTCCGACAACAACAGTAATAACAACCACAACAAGAGCGTAAATTACAACAGAATGCAAAACAACAAAAGGAGTTAGAAAAAGGGAAGAATGAAAAACGCTAAAAGAGATATTGCGGAAAAAGTAGTAGTAGAAAAGAAGAGGATTATTAGAAGAAAATAATAATAAGAATGAATAGGGAGTAAAAAGACAGAAACAAAAAATATGAATAAATTAGAAGAAAAAATAATTATAAGAATAAGAGAAAAAAAATAGAAGAAAAGCGAATAAGAGAAAAATAAAAGGAAGAAAAAAGAAGAAAGGGAAGCAGGAGATTAGGTGGAGGACGAGGACAGTAAACTCGGTGTTTTACGTGTGTGAGGCAGAGCAAGCAGGGGAGTGGGTGTGGTGTAGTGTTCACCACCCCCCACCTACCACCACCAACCACCACCAACCGCCCCACCCCACACAACACCACCACCACACACAAAACCGCCAAACCAACCAAAACCACCGACCCACCGAGAAAAACGCATAAACCACCCACGCCCGCCGCGCACCCCGGGCCCCCGCCCCCCACCTCACCCCCCTCTCCTCCCCGCCCCCCCCCCCCCCGCCCCCCCCCCCCCCCGCGCCCCCCCCCCTCCCTCCCCCCCCCCGCCCCCCCCCCCCCCCGCACCCCGCGACCCCCACCCCCCCCCCCCAACCGCAGCCCAGACCACCCCCCGCCCCCGCGCCCCCGCCCACCCCCGCCCCCCCAGCGCCCCCGGCAGCCACCCCCCCAGCTACCCTCCCCTCCCGGCTCCCCCGCCAGGCCCGCCCCCCGCCCCCCCGCCCCTCCCCCTCCGCGCCCCAGCTCCAGACCTGCCCCCCCCCCCGGCGTCCGATTGTGCCCCCCCCCCCCCCCCGCGCCTTACCCGCCCCCCCCGGCCCCCCGCCCCCCCGGCCCCCCCCCCACCCCCCGCGCCCCACGGGTCGGCCCCCCGGCCCCCTCCCGGCCCCACCTCCCTCCCGGTAGCCGGCCCAGGAGCCCCCCGCGCGGCGGCCCCCCCCCGCCCCCCCCCCCCAGGGCCCGCAGCCCCCCCCCCCCCACCCCACCAAGACCCCCCCACTATACCCCCTGCCTCTAGGAAGATCCTAGCAGATCAGGGTGTACTTCTCTCTGCTCAAACCATATATAGGATCCTGTACGTGTGTATAACGTTAGCGGTGGTTTCGTGTGTCACTCTAACTGTATTCTTTTGATGGACCACTGTTAGTCTGTAGTAAGACAAGTGTATATTAACCAATAGCGTATCGACTATATGGCATAGTGGACGCTATAGGAAGAAAATAATACTAAAGAGAGTGATAACTGAGAAGATATAAAAAATATATAATAAACACAGTACAAAAACACTTATGTCTGTAACAAGAGTACAAATTTCTTTTCAATAATAGGATTCGTACCCGGGAACTGCCACATTATATCTTCCATCATGATAAAACAAACCATTAAATTATTCACTAAGGTGATAATGACACCAAAAATCACTTATAAGTAATAGAATAATTATTTTTTTCCTTATATTAAGCAGTGCTAGATAACATAACAAAGAACTAAACTATTTTGTGATTAAAAAAAATAATAATAAAAATAATAATAATCATAAAAATAATAAAAAATAATAATCAAGAATATTTGTGTTTTAGCTAATAGCACTTTGTATGCCCCTCCTTATAACTATCCCCCCCCAACCAATTTATAAACCATTGAACCCACACCCCCAAACGTAATATAAATTGATTCACAATGTAATTACACCAGAGAGACTTTATAATGAGGCTGTGGAGATGACTTATTGGAGATGACACACTGTGTCGAGATGACTTGTTGGAGATGACACACTGTGTCGAGATGATTTATTGGAGATGGCACACTGTGTCGAGATGACTTATTGGAGATGACACATGTCTCGAGTTTGACTACCTGAGATACACAATTGTTCTCGAGGTGACTTACTGGAGATTGACACATTGTCTCGGAGGGTGACTTTTTGGAGATGACACACTGTCCCTAGTGACTTATTGGAGATGAGTTACTAATGATGACTTACTGGAAATGACACACTGTCACAAGATGACTCACTGATTATGATTTACTGATGACACACTGTCTCGAGATGACTTACAGGATTTAACTTATTTGGAGATGACTTACAGAGGTGACACTGGATTTGATTTATTGGAGATGACTTATTGGTAATAACTTACTGGAGATGACACACTGCTGATGACTTACTGGAGATGTACTTTTACAGAGATGACACACAGGATAGACTTATTGGAGTATGACTTACTGGTAATAACCTTACTGGAGATGACTTACAGGAGATGACACACTGGTGATGACTTACTGGAGATGACTTACTGGATATGATACACTGGAGATGACAAACTGGTGACGACACACTGGTGATGACACACTGGTGATGACTTACTGGAGATGACTTACTGGATATGACACACACGGAGATGACTAACCGAATGATGACACAACTTGTAGATGACAACTGGAGATGACATACTGGTGATGACTTACTGAAGATGACACACTGGAGATGACTTATTGAAGATGATACACTGGTGATGACTTACTGGAGATGACATACTGGCGATGACTTACTGGAGATGACATACTGGTGATGACTTACTGGAGATGACATACTGGTGATGACTTTACTGGAATACATATACTGGCGAGACTTACTGGAGATGACATACTGGTGATGACTTACTGGAGATGACATACTGGTGATGACTTACTGGAGATGATACACTTATGATGACTTACTGGTAATGATTTACTGGAGATGTTACACTGGTGATAACTTACTGGAGGTGACCTACTGGTGAATGACTTACTGGAGAAGACAGAAAAGCGTAGTATCCGGGTTCGATACTGGGACGAGTGAAAGTCTTGGGTGTTGTCCTCGTTCACCTAGCAGTAAGTAGGTACCTGGTGCTATCACCTAGTCATAAGAAGGTACCTGGGTGTCTAGTCACCTAGAGCAAGTAGAGTACCTGGTACTAGTCACCTAGCATCAAGTAGGAAGGTGCTAGTCCACCTGGCAGTAAGTAGGTACCTTGTGATAGTCACCTAAGCAGTAAGTAGGTACTGGGTGCTAGTCACCTAGCATAGTAGTTAGGTGGCTAGCACCTAGCAGTAATATGTACCTTGGGGTGCAATCACCTAAAGTAAGTATAAGTACCTGGGTGCTAGTCCACCTATGCAGATTAAAGTAGGTACCTGGGTGCTATCACTTGTGAAGTCTGGCACCTGGGGAGAGGAACATCGACACCCCAGTAGGAGTAAGCCAAATGTAATGGCTTTCGTTTATACCAGGGTTACTAACCCAGGACAACGGTGTTGGTGGTGTTACTGGACCAGTACATCACCACACTGTGTGGGACAGTGTCACTGGACCAGTAAACACCATCACACTGTGTGGGAGAGTGTCACTGACCAGTAACACCATCAGCACCCTGTGGTGGACAGTGTCACTGGACCATAACACCACCACAACACCATGTTGGAGAGTGTCACTGGACCAGTAAACACGCATCACACTGTGTGGGACAGTTCCCTGGACCAGTAACATCAACCACACCATGTGGGGAGGTGTCACTGGACCATAACACCATCACACGTGTGGGACAGTGTCACTGGACCAGTAACACCACCACACCATGTGGGAGAGTGTCACTGGACCAGTAACACCATCACACTGTGTGGAACAGTGTCACTGGACCAGTAACACCACCACACCATGTGGGAGAGTGTCACTGGACCAGTAACACCATCACACTGTGTGGGAGAGTGTCACTGGACCAGTAACACCATCACACTGTGTGGGACAGTGTCACTGGACCAGTAACACCATCACACTGGTGTGGGACGAGTGGTCACTGGACCAGTAACAACTATCACACCTGTGTGGAAACAGTGTCACTGTACCAGCAACACCACCCACCCATGTGGGAGAGTGTATGGAACCAGTACACCATCACACTGTGTGGGAGAGTGTCAACTGGACTCAGTAACACCATCAACACTGTGGTGTGACAGTGTCACTGACCAGTAACACCATCACACTGTGTGGGACAGTGTCACTGGACCAGCAACACCACCACACCATGTGGGAGAGTGTCACTGGACCAGTAACACCATCACACTGTGTGGGACAGTGTTACAGGACCAGTAACACCACCACACTGTATGGGACAGTGTCACAGGACCAGTACTTAAGGCTGTTTGCCATCCACCTGCCTTGACAAATATTTTTTTTTACACAGCATTTACAAGCTTAAAAACTCGTTTAACACAACATTTACAGAGGCACAACCATGCTACCAAGAGCCACTGGAAAAATCAAGGGAGAAAATGACCACATACAGACAGGAACCAGAGTCACAGAGGGAGAGGCAATGGGAGGAGGAAAGGGCAAAATCAATGATTATCCATGGGCTTCGGGAGAGAGAGGAAAGGACACACACTGAAAGACGGCAGGAAGAAAGAAAGGAGATTGAGAAAATCATCACGGAAATAGGGAGAGAAGACATGGATAGATTTGTAAATTTTTTCAGAAGAAATAGGGGGGTAACTTGAAGGGGATAAACCTCGACCAATCAAACTGATTCTCCAGGACAGAAACAGTGCTGAACAGATCCTCCAAGAGAAACCCGGTTGAAAAGCTCGAATGTACAAGAAGGTGTACCTAGACAGAGACAGAACACAAACAGAGAGACTAGCAGATGAGGGAGAGGACAAAAAAAGCGAAAGAGCAGAGGAAAGGAGACAAGGATTGAACCAGAAGAGTCAGTCAGAGCAAACAGAGCAAGCAAGGGCAAGCACACACACAACTAAATCCTCAGAACCCCACAACCTTCTACACCATCCCAACACACAATACCAATCCTACCCACAACTTCCACCCAACCCCCAACGATAGACTCCCACAGTTAATCTACCAGGTCTCCCACCCTACAAGGGCCCCCAAACCACAGTGTTTGGAAAGGAAAGGAAGTATGGTACACAAGACGCTGATGGAATAAAAACAAGTGGGAGGAGTGGCACGAAAGAGTCAAAGAGGCATCACCAGACCATCCATAGCGATCACATAAACAAAGCTACAGGTATATAACAGATCCATCTTTCCGCGGGATACCAGATTGTCATAAAGTTGGTAGAATTACCGACAATATGATGTAAAATAAAAAGACAACAAGTGCAAACTAATGTGACATTTATTGTGGCAACGTTTCGCTCCCCAGGACTTTATCAAGCTTGATAAAGCTCCTGGAGAGCGAAACGTTGCCACAATAAATGTCACATTAGTTGAACTTGTGTCCTTTTACTTTACATATTGTCGGTAATTCTACCAACTTTATTACAATCTGTCGGACACCGCAACATAATGGACATTTCATGCAGACGTTATTTGGACTTGGTAATGGCTTGATAAAGCTCCTGGAGAGCGAAACGTTGCCACAATAAATGTCACATTAGTTGCCTTGTGTCCTTTTACTGGGATACCAGATCCTGAGAAAAGACAGAAGGAACAGGGGGGTGGAGGAGTGGCATTGCTGATCAACACTGATGGAATTTTGATGAGCTGGAGAGAAGGAGACAGCGGGAATAAGTGATTACATAGCTGGACCCTTAACTCTGGAGGTCCCAAGGTGATAATTGCAGGATGGTATAACCCCCACAGAACAGCAGAGGCCAAGAGGCAAGAGTATGACGAGAGCAATAGAGCGATGGGTGACACACCTGGCGCAGTGGCCAGAAGAGCTCATGCATGCAGGGCAAAGCTCCTGATCATGGGCGACTTTAACCACAAAGGAGAATCGACTGGAAGAACTAGGGCCACATGGGGCCAAAGATACATGGAGGGCCCTAAGATGATGGAGGTGGTACTGGGAAAACTTCAATTGAGGACCATCACATATGAAAGACCCCTGGGTTTGACTTCGAATACACAGTAGAGCTACAGGAGGGAAAAATCAGGAAGGCCAAGGACAAATGAAACCAAAACAACAGGAAAGGGGATACACAGGAATGAGGAACTCCCTGAATGAGTTCAGTGGGACAGAAGATCCTGGCAGGGAAGCTAGTTAATGAGATTATGGAATATGTAGCAACAATGAGTGCAAGGAGGCTGAGGTAGAGGATTTGTACCCAAGTACAGGATAAAGAAAAAGCCAGGATGTGAGCCCATGGTTCACCCAGAAGATGCAAGGAGGCAAAAACCAAGTGTGCTAGGGAAATAGGAAAAAATAATAGAAGTGCAAAGGACCCAGATAATAAGGAGATCATTCGAAAGAGCCAGAAAACGAATAGCACAGATAAGAAGGGATCCCCCCAACGTCAATATGAAAACGACATTGCAGCAAAAAGCCAAATCTGACCCAAGCTGTTATCACAGCCACCATCAAGAAGAAAACCCGTCAAGGACCAAGTAATCAGCTAAAAGGAAGGAAAGGAGGAGAGAACAAAAGAATTGACCGTGAAGTATGTGAGGAACTCAACAAGAGGTAATTTCAAAGAAGTGTTTCCCAGAGGAGACCAGAGGGGCTCCAGAAAGACGGAGAGGCTGGGGTACACAACCATGTGGCTTGGACAACAGTACACACAACCGAGGAAGAAAGTGAATAGGCTTCTGAGTTAGCTAGGATACCTCAAAGGCAATTGGGGCCAGATAGCATCTCTCCATGTGTGTCCTGAGAGAGGGACAGAGGCGCTATGTGTACCCCTAACAACAAATATTCAATACATCTAAATCGAAACAGGGAGATAGCGCTGAGGCCATGGAAGACAGCAAATGTGGTTCCCAATCTTAAAAAGGAACAGACAAGAAGCACTAAAACTACAGACCAGGGTCACCTGACATGTATAGCAAGCAAAAATCATGGAAAAAAAAAGATTGTCAGGGAGAAGAATGGTGGAACCATCCTAAAAAGGAATGATCTCATCACCAGCAGCCAACATGGTTTCAGAGACCGGGAAATCCTGTGTCACAAATCTACTGGAGTTCTATGAAATGGTGACAGCAGTAAGACCAGAGAGAGAGGAGTGGTGGATTGCATTTTCTTGGACTGCAAGAAGGCGGTTTGACACAGTACCAACCAAAGATTAGTGCAAAAAACTGGTGAGACCAAGCAGGTAAACAGGAAGGCAACTGCAATGATCAGGGAATACTTGTTCAGAAGACAGCAGCAGCGAGTAATGTTACTGCGAGGTGTCGAGTGGGCACCTGTGACCCGCGTGGGTCCCTCAGGGGTCCGTCCTAGGACCAGTGCCTGTTTCTGGTATTTGTGAACGGACAGACGGAAGGAATGAATCTGAGGTGGTCCCAGTTTGCAGTGACGTAAGTTGATGAGAAGATTCATTCGATCGAAGACCAGGCAGAAATACGAAAGGGATCGGGACAGGCTGCAGATCTGTCCCCAGCAACTGGCTCCTGGAGTTCAATCCCACCAAGTGCAAAGTCATGAGGAGTGGGGAAGGGCAAAAGAATACCGCAGACGGAGTACAGTCTAGGGGGCCAGAGACTACAAACATCACTCAAGGAAAAAGAATCTTTGGTGGTGATATAACACCAGGGCACATCTCCTGAACGGACATCATCCAAATAACTGCTGCAGCATATGGGCGCCTGCAAACCTAAGAACAGCATTCCGACATCTTAATAAGGAATCGTTCAGGACCCTGTAAACCCGTGTCGTTAGGCCCATATTGGAGATCGGACAGTTATTGGAACCCACACCTAGCCAAGCATAGTAAAGAAACTAGAAAAAGAAATACAAAGGTTTGCAGCAAGACTAGTCCCAGATTAAGAGGTATGTCCTATGAGGAGAGGTTAAGGGATTCAACCTGACGACAACCGCTGGGGAGACAATAGATGATAGGGAAGACATGAATAAGACTACAAAATACGAGAGGAATTGACAAGGTGGACAAAGGACAGGAATGTTCCCAGAGACTGACACAGCAACACGGGGAGACAGATGGAAACTGAACGACACAGATGAATCAAAGGGATGTTATGAGTATTTCTACAGCCACAGAGTATCAGAAGTGGAATGTTTGGGAAGGCGATAGTAGTGGAGGCAGGATCCATTACATAGCTTTAAGCAGAGGTATGATAAAGCACAAGGTTCGGAGAGTGACCTAGTAGCGACACAGTGAAGATGCGGGCCAGGAGCTTGGACTCGACCCCTGCAACCTCAACTAGTGAAGTACAATAGGTGAGTACACACACGACACACACACACACACAATCACACACAATCACACACAGCACACACACAAACACATGAACACTCCACACGAACACACATAAACGCAACACGCACACGCACACCCCACCCACACTACACCACACACACACCCACCGTACACACACACACACAACACACACACACACCACACCAACACACACACACACACACACACGACACACACACACACACACCACACATCACACACACCCCCACAACCACAGACATCGGCACCCACTAAACACCTACAAAAACCCCCAAAAAAACCCACACACCACACCCCACACACCACACACACATACACACCACACAACTATACAACCATACACAAAACACACACACCACACACCACACACGAACTAACACACTCACACACCACCACACACACCACACCACTACGTTCCACACACCACATACACCACACACACGCAACACACACCACACACACCACACACTCCACATCACACCACAACACCACACACAACCACACACACCCACACACACCACAGACATCGCACAACACTAAAAAACAACCACACACTCCACACATCACACACCCCACATCACCACACACTACGTCCACACACCACATAACACCAACACAACCACACACTAACACCACACACACCACAACACACACCAAAACACACCACAAACACCACAACACACCACACGACAACACGCCAATCACCACCACACAGCACCACACACACCACACACACCACACACACACCACACACACCACACACGACACCTACACACACCACACACACACACCACACACACCACACACACCACACGACACACGCACGGACCACGCACACCACACACACCACACACACCACACACACCACACACCACACACCACACACACCACACAACCACAACACATCCCCACACACCACACACACCACACACACCACTCACAACCACACACCACGACACACCACACACCACACACACACCCACACACACCACACACACCACACATCACACACACCACACACACCACACACACCACTCCCAAGACCACCACACCACACACAACCACATCACCCACCACACACCACTCACACCACACACACCAAAACAGCACACCGCACACCACACCACACCACTCACACCAACAACACACAACACACCACTCACACCACACCACCACACACAACACACATCCACACACACCACACACACACCACTCACACGCACAAACACCACACACACCACACACACACACCACACACACACACCACACACACACACACACACAACCACACACACCACACACACCAACACACACACACCACACACACCACACACACCACACACACCACACACACACACACCACTACATAGACACCACACACACCACACACCACCAACACACAACACACAACACAACACCACACACACCACAAACAACCACACACAGCCCACACACACCACACACACACACCACACACACCGCAACCACACACTAACACACACCACACACACCACAAGCACCACACACAACCACACACACCACACACACACACCACACACACCACACAAACCACACACACCACACACACCACACACACACCACACACAACCACACACACCACACACACCACACACACCACACACACCACACACCCACACACACAGACACCACACCCACCACAAACCCCACACACACCACACACACAAACCCCACACACACCACCAACACACAACCACACACCCCACCACACAGCTCACCACACCACGACACACCACACACACACACACACCACACACACCACACACACCACTCACACCACACACACCACAGCACACCCCACCCAGCACACACCACAAACACCACACACACACCACACACACCACAACCACCACACACACCACACACACACACCACACACACCACACACCACAACAACCCCCCCTTTCAACACACCACACACACCACCAACAACCACTCACAGAACCACACACACCACACACACCACACACACCACAACACACCACAAACACACCACACACACCACACACACCACACACACCACACACACCACACACATCCACACCACACACACCACACACCACACACACCCACACACACCACACACACACACAACACCACACACCGACGACACAACCACAAACACCACACACACCACAAAACAACCCACAACACACACAATCACCACACACAAACACACATCCACACACACCAAACACAACCACACACACCACACACAGTCCACCTCACACCACAACAACCACAAACACCACACACACCACACACACCACACACACCACACACAAGCACCACCACCCCACACACCACACACACCAAAACACACCACACACCACACACACCACACACCACACACACCACCCACACAACACACCACACGACAACTCACACACCACAACACCCCACACACCCACACAACCACACATCACCCACACACACCACACACCACACACACCACAACCAAGCCACACACACCACAACACACCACACACCACACACACCACACACACCACACACACCACAACACCACACACAACCACACACACCACACACCACACCACAAACACCACAACACACACACAACAGACACACACACACCACACACAACCACCACACCACAAACATCACCACACAAACACCACCAC
>NC_069421.1:23995381-24045381 GCF_026875155.1 Cherax quadricarinatus | reverse complement strand
GGCTTTGTACATAACAGTAAGGCCACCCACATCCCTCCTATGTTGAAGGCTCTGCTGAAATGACAGATCTATCCAGGATGGGTCCAGGCGAGAGATGAAACGTCTTGCTCTGTTCTCTACTCTGTCAAGCAGCCGCAGATGAGAGGGTGGGGGGGCAGGCAAACCAAGAAAGTGGAGCATACTCAAGGTGCGAGCGTACTTGTGCCTCGTACAGAATCTTGCAACCCCTACTGTCAAGTAGATGCGAGATACGGCGAAGTGCTGGAAGCTTCCTGACTGCCTTGTTTGCAAGATTTACAACATGGTTCTTCATGGTTAGTTTGGAGTCAAACTCACTCTCTCTCTCTCTCTCTCTCTCTCTCTCTCTCTCTCTCTCTCTCTCTCTCTCTCTCTCTCTCTCTCCCCGTCTCTCCTCTCTCTCTTCTCTCTCTCTCTCTCTTTCTCTCTCTCTCTCTCTCTCCCTCTCTTCTCTCTCTCTCATCTTCTCTCTCTCTGCTCTCTCTCTCTGTCTCTCTTCTCTCTCTTATCTCTCTCTCTTTCTCTCTCTCTCTCTCTCTCTCTCTCATCTCTCTGCTCTCTCTCTCTCTCTCTCTCTCTCTCTCTCTCTATTCTTTCTTCACATTCTCTCTCTGCCTCTTTCAGACACTTCACACAAGGTTTCTCCCCTAGGAGACTTCTCGATTCTCAGTGCCCAAGGCCAGCGTTTTCGGCACTGCAGGTTGGCCTCAGAAAATACTCATGGAGAGTGCCTCTCCGATATTCCTGCATAAAGTGGCACCCGAGAGTGCCAGTGGAGGGAGGTGGCACCTTGAGACATCTATTAATAATAATATTGATGATGATTAATAATAATAATAATAATAATAATAATAATATTATTATTATTGCTACTACTGTTTATTATTATTATTATTATTATTATTATTATTATTATTATTATTATTATTATGATTATTATTATTATTATTGTGTTATTATTATGTTTGTTATTGTTACTGTTGTTACTTTTATCATTAATTAGTATTAAGTAATGTTAACGTTGGGAAGCGCTTGACCCGTATGTTTCATGAAAATAAAAGCAGGTGATGACGCAGGTTGCGTCTTCCTCGGGCTGTAAGTGCGTCACTAATGAAGAAAGTACTTGAGAAAGAGTTCATGTTCACCTTGACAGATACGAAGATAATAAAGGAATCTCTCCTTTTCTTTATCTTCTTTTCTTTATTATTATTTTATTTTTTATTTGTTAATAATAATAATATCAGCTACACATACACCAGCTGTACATACACCAGCTGTACATACACCAGCTGTACATACACCAGCTGTACATACACCAGCTGTACATACACCAGATATGTATCTTCCTCTCATGTCATGTGTGAAATGTGTTAATGTCAGTTTTTTTTCTTTGGTAGGTGAGTGTTCGCTGTTTTTACGTTTCGCCCGTAACGCTGGAGCTGTGTTTCTCCCGTGACGCTGGAAGCTGCGTTTCGAACACTGCTAATGGAGCTCCTTACGGTAAATATAACAGATTTAGAGATGAAAATTCGTTGATAAAGATCTTCCACAGAGCCAGACGTTGTTCCAATGAAATCAGTGGCTCGTTAATTTAGGTTAATGACTCATTAAGAACGTCAAATGATGTAGTTTAATGACTCATTAAGAACATCAAATGATGTTTAATGACTCATTAAGAACATGAGATGATGTTTAATGACTCATTAAGAACGTCAAATGTTTAGTGACTCATTAAAAACGTCAATGACTCATTAAAACTTAATGACTCATTAAGAACGTCATAAAAATAGTTAAATGCTTGTCATTCTGAGCATTATGTTCATGGGGAAATGCTAAACCCGTAGGGGGTTGCACAGCGCTTGGGAAATGAGCGGCAGTCATGTTTAATCCAAGAAAGAGGAGGCAAGTCACAGTTTCCATGGATCAAAAGCTTTTCACCGGTATTACGGTATGTAGTTGAGCACTAGTTAAGCACTTAGCTGTTGTCAGTCTCCTTTCTCTCTCTGCTACACAGGTGATTACTCACCTGTGTATGGCAGGTGCATCACACCTTTGCAGGGGTTCAGAGCCGTGATGATGGGCATGCAACGTTGCACATGTGGAGCGAACCTCTCCCTTTGCCACCCCCAACTTCTGCCTCTACCACCCTCAACTCTTGCCTCTACCACCCTTAACTCCTGCTTCTACCACCCTCAACTGCCTCCACCACCCTTAACTCCTGCTTCTACCATCCTCAACTGCCTCCACCACCCTTAACTCCTGCTTCTACCACCCTCAACTCCTGCCTCTACCACCCCAACTCCTGCCTCTACCACCCTCAGCTCCTGCCTCTACCACCCTCAACTCCTGCCTCTACCACCCCAACTCCCGCCTCTACCACCCTATCTCCTGCCTCTACACCCATCCCTCAGCCATCCTGCCTCTACCACCCTCAACTCCTGCCTCTACCACCACTAAGCTCCTGCCTCTACCACCCTCAACTCCTGCCTCTACCACCCAACTCCCGCCTGTACCACCCCAACTCCCGCCTCTGCCACCCTCAACTCCTGCCACTTCCACTCGAACTGCTGCCTCTACCCCCCATCTCATGCCTCTACCACCCTCAACTCCTGCCTCCACCACCCTCAACTCCTGCCTCTACCACCCTCTAACTCTGTCTCTTCCACCCTCAACTCCTGCCTCTACCACCCTCAACTCCTGCCTCTACCACCCTCAACTCCTGCCTCTACCACCCTCAACTCCTGCCTCTACCACCCTCAACTCCTGCCTCTACCACACAAACTCTTGCCTCTAACACCCTCAACTCCTGCCTCTACCACCCTCAACTCCTGCCTCTACCACCCTCAACTCCTGCCTCTACCACCCCAACTCCTGCCTCTACCACCCGAACTCCTCCTGCCACTTACACTAGTGGTCTCCCAAACACTTCCTGGAGTCTCACCTCAATTATAATGTGAGAGAAAGACACAATAAGACAACCGTTCAAGTTTTATGTGAATAAGACACATGTGCACCAGTTGGGTATCTTTATTACTGAAAAGTTTCTCCTATACAGTAGGCTTCTTCAGTCGAATTTAAGGACGGCTAAATATAGAGACAGTGGAAGTTGTCACCTCTATAACTGACTAAAGAAGCCTACTGTTTGAGCTAAACGTTTACGTAATAACAGTACATAATTGTTGCACATGTACCTTACTCGTCCTCTTTCGGTATTGTACATTTTATTATTATTATTATTATTATTATTATTATTATTATTATTATTATTATTATAAAATTTAGCTTGAATTTACTTTACTTGCAGGGTCACTTATTAAAAGTAGGTCCTGGACACTAGATCACCACTAGTAGTAAGGATCAAGATGGTGTTTCAGTAACACACAACTTGTGCTGTAATAACTGCAAAGTTCACACTGACACATTCACTTAAAAATCATAATGCATTATCTTATATATTATTATATTTTCTAAAGGTTCATTTACTCCAAAGACATTAGTAATGAAACAAGAGAAATTAATAGCTGAGTCTTCTCAGTATATATATATATATATATATATATATATATATATATATATATATATATATATATATATATATATTATATATATGTCGTGTTGAATATGTAAAACTGGTCAACTAGCAAGAACTCATTTAAAATTAAGTCCTTTCTAAAATTTTCTCTTATACGTTTAAAGATATATTTTTTTCATTAATGTTAATGTAAAAGTTTTTAATTTTGCACCAAAAGAATCTTAGAAAACTTACCTAACCTTATTTTAACAAGAGTAATTTATTTTGTCCTAACCCAACTAAATATATTTTAGATTTGTTGACAGTAATTTAATACTAAACAAACACAGTGAAATATATTTTTTGCGTTAAGTTCAGAATGATTTTGGTGAAATTATTGCATACACAAATTTTCACTTGTCCTATATGGCAAGATGAACATAGCTATTTAAGCCAAGATCGCAAATTCTGCCTATTCGGCACGACATATATATATATATATATATATATATATATTATATATATATATATATATATATATATATATATAATATATATATTATATATATATAATATATAGGTAGTAGGTTAGTAGACAGCAACCACCCAGGGAAGTACTACCGTCCTGCCAGATGACTGTGAAACAAAAACCTGTAACTGTTTTGCATGATGGTAGGATTGCTGGTTTTCTTTTTCTGTCTCATAAACACGCTAGATAACAGGGATATCTTGCTACTCCTACTTACACTTTGGTCACACTTCACAGACACGCACATGCATATATTATATATATACATACATCTAGGTTTTTTCTCCTTATTCTAAATAGCTCTTGTTCTTTTTTATTTCTTCTATTGTCCATGGGGAAGTGGAAAAAGAATCTTTCCTCCGTAAGCCATGCGTGTCGTATGAGGCGACAAAAATGCCGGAGCAATGGGCTAGTAACCCCTTCTCCTGTATACATTTACTAAAAAAGAGAAGAAGAAAAACTTTATAAAACTGGGTTGTTTAAATGTGCGTGGATGTAGTGCAGATGACAAAAACAGATGATTGCTGATGTTATGAATGAAAAGAAGTTGGATGTCCTGGCTCTAAGCGAAACAAAGCTGAAGGGGTTAGGAGAGTTTCAGTGGGGGGAAATTAAATGGGATTAAATCTGGAGTATCTGAGAGAGTTAGAGCAAAGGAAGGGGTAGCAGTAATGTTAAATGATCAGTTATGGAAGGAGAAAAGAGAATATGAATGTGTAAATTCGAGAATTATGTGGATTAAAGTAAAGGTTGGATGCGAGAAAGTGGGTCATAATAAGCGTGTATGCACCTGGAGAAGAGAGGAATGCAGAGGAGAGAGAGAGATTTTGGGAGATGTTAAGTGAATGTATAGGAGCCTTTGAACCAAGTGAGAGAGTAATTGTGGTAGGGGGCCTGAATGCTAAAGTAGGAGAAACTTTTAGAGAGGGTGTGGTAGGTAAGTTTGGGGTGCCAGGTGTAAATGATAATGGGAGCCTTTGATTGAACTTTGTATAGAAAGGGGTTTAGTTATAGGTAATACATATTTTAAGAAAAAGAGGATAAATAAGTATACACGATATGATGTAGGGCGAAATGACAGTAGTTTGTTGGATTATGTATTAGTAGATAAAAGACTGTTGAGTAGACTTCAGGATGTACATGTTTATCGAGGGGCCACAGATATATCAGATCACTTTCTAGTTGTAGCTACACTGAGAGTAAAAGGTAGATGGGATACAAGGAGAATAGAAGCATCAGGGAAGAGAGAGGTGAAGGTTTATAAACTAAAAGAGGAGGCAGTTAGGGTAAGATATAAACAGCTATTGGAGGATAGATGGGCTAATGAGAGCATAGGCAATGGGGTCGAAGAGGAATGGGGTAGGTTTAAAATGTAGTGTTAGAGTGTTCAGCAGAAGTTTGTGGTTACAGGAAAGTGGGTGCAGGAGGGAAGAGGAGCGATTGGTGGAATGATGATGTAAAGAGAGTAGTAAGGGAAAAAAGTTAGCATATGAGAAGTTTTTACAAAGTAGAAGTGATGCAAGGAGGGAAGAGTATATGGAGAAAAAGAGAGAGGTTAAGAGAGTGGTGAAGCAATGTAAAAAGAGAGCAAATGAGAGAGTGGGTGAGCTGTTATCAACAAATTTTGTTGAAAATAAGAAAAAGTTTTGGAGTGAGATTAACAAGTTAAGGAAGCCTAGAGAACAAATGGATTTGTCAGTTAAAAATAGGAGAGGAGAGTTATTAAATGGAGAGTTAGAGGTATTGGGGAAGATGGAGGGAATATTTTGAGGAATTGTTAAATGTTGATGAAGATAGGGAAGCTGTGATTTCGTGTATAGGGCAAGGAGGAATAACATCTTGTAGGAGTGAGGAAGAGCCAGTTGTGAGTGTGGGGGAAGTTCGTGAGGCAGTAGGTAAAATGAAAGGGGGTAAGGCAGCCGGGATTGATGGGATAAAGATAGAAATGTTAAAAGCAGGTGGGATATAGTTTTGGAGTGGTTGGTGCAATTATTTAATAAATGTATGGAAGAGGGTAAGGTACCTAGGGATTGGCAGAGAGCATGCATAGTTCCTTTGTATAAAGGCAAAGGGATAAAAGAGAGTGCAAAAATTATAGGGGGATAAGTCTGTTGAGTGTACCTGGTAAAGTGTATGGTAGAGTTATAATTGAAAGAATTAAGAGTAAGACGGAGATAGGATAGCAGATGAACAAGGAGGCTTTAGGAAAGGTAGGGGGTGTGTGGACCAGGTGTTTACAGTGAAACATATAAGTGAACAGTATTTAGATAAGGCTAAAGAGGTCTTTGTGGCATTTATGGATTTGGAAAAGGCGTATGACAGGGTGGATAGGGGGGCAATGTGGCAGATGTTGCAAGTGTATGGTGTAGGAGGTAGGTACTGAAAGCAGTGAAGAGTTTTTACAAGGATAGTGAGGCTCAAGTTAGAGTATGTAGAAAAGAGGGAAATTTTTTCCCAGTAAAAGTAGGCCTTAGACAACGGATGTGTGATGTCACCGTGGTTGTTTAATATATTTTATAGATGGGGTTGTAAGAGAAGTAAATGCGGAGGTCTTGGCAAGAGGCGTGGAGTTAAAAGATAAAGAATCACACACAGGGTGGGAGTTGTCACAGCTGCTCTTTGCTGATGACACTGTGCTCTTGGGAGATTCTGAAGAGAAGCTGCAGAGATTGGTGGATGAATTTGGTAGGGTGTGCAAAAGAAGAAAATTAAAGGTGAATACAGGAAAGAGTAAGGTTATGAGGATAACAAAAAGATTAGGTGATGAAAGATTGAATATCAGATTGGAGGGAGAGAGTATGGAGGGGTGAACGTATTCAGATATTTGGGAATGGACGTGTCAGCGGATGGGTCTATGAAAGATGAGGTGATCATAGAATTGATGAGGGAAAAAGAGTGAGTGGTGCACTTAGGAGTCTGTGGAGACAGAGAACTTTGTCCTTGGAGGCAAAGGGGGGAATGTATGAGAGTATAGTTTTACCAACGCTCTTATATGGGTGTGAAGCATGGGTGATGAATGTTGCAGCAAGTGAGAAGGCTGGAGACAGTGGAGATGTCATGTCTGAGGGCATGTGTGGTGTGAATATAATGCAGAGAATTCGTAGTTTGGAAGTTAGGAGGAGGTGCGGGATTACAAAACTGTTGTCCAGAGGGCTGAGGAAGGGTTGTTGAGGTGGTTCGGACATGTAGAGAGAATGGAGCGAAACAGAATAACTTCAAGAGTGTATCAGTCTGTAGTGGAAGGAAGGCGGGGTAGGGGTCGGCCTAGGAAGGTTGGAGGGAGGGGGTAAAAGGAGGTTTTGTGTGCGAGGGGCTTGGACTTCCAGCAGGCATGCGTGAGCGTGTTTTGATAGGAGTGAATGGAGACAAATGGTTTTTAATACTTGACGTGCTGTTGGAGTGTGAGCAAAGTAACATTTATGAAGGGATTCAGGGAAACCGGCAGGCCGGACTTGAGTCCTGGAGATGGGAAGTACAGTGCCTGCACTCTGAAGGAGGGGTGTTAATGTTGCAGTTTAAAAACTGTAGTGTAAAGCACCCTTCTGGCAAGACAGTGATGGAGTGAATGATGGTGAAAGTTTTTCTTTTTCGGGCCACCCTGCCTTGGTGGGAATCGGCCAGTGTGATAATAAAAAAAAATAATAATAATATATATAATATATATATATATATATATATATTTATATTTATATAAAATATATATATATATATATATAATATAATATATATATATATATATATATATTTTATATATAGGGAGGCACCACCTGTAGAACTATTCTAGGGACCCCTCATCCTCAGAGAAAAGAATAAACTTGCTTCAGGAAAACTCAAGGTTCTCCCTGAAGCTGTTTGAGAATTTTCTCCTACCACCCCCTATATTTAATTAATATATATTTTATTTAAAGACAAAATACATTGACAAAACATTCACAAAGATATATATATATATATAAATATATATATATATATTATATATATATATATATATATATATATATATATATTATAATATATAAACAAACTGGGTTGGGATTCGAACCGTAGTCTCTGTACATACCAGGCCTAACACTACAACCACACAGCCACGGAGCTTACAATAGGATGATTTTACAGCCTTCACAACTATGCCGTTTTTGTATTAGTGGCACTAGCTGTGACTCTCCTGTCTCATCTCACAGCCCCAGAAGCTTAAACGGTGCGTCTATCCCCAAGCTCCTTGAAGCCTGATAGTCTATAAACCCGAAGTAAGTGGTTACGTTACGACTTATCTTGGTTTCTGTGACCACAATACTTTAGAGAACGAGGTGCGCACAAAGGTAGGGCAGTGACAAGTAGCCTGGAGATTGGTTAGTAGTGGATTGTGGTGCAACTGATTAGTGGATCGTGTTGTAACTCACCTTCTCACAGGTGTTTATAAACATCTTGACCAATACCAGCTTTCACTAAGCTGAAGTGTTTCTTTTAGCCAGCCTTCTCCTTCTTAGTTATTTACCTTATGTAACCAGGGAGAAGATATTCCTTGATTTCAGTCCTCTGACAACATGTGTCTACTAGCTGACCTGTCCTGTTCTCAACTAGTGCGAAGAGAGCCGCGCTAGTTGTAACATTTAGCGGTGTAGAGCTCTGTCAAGTGATGACTTGAAACACTATGTAGACCGAAGAATGACTAAGAAAGCTCTGCCCAGAGCGATGTACGACTTGATGGAACTCTAAAGAGCGATATATTTGATAAAGCTCAGCTAAGAGCGAAATATGACCTGTTAAAGCTCTATAAAGAGCGATATACGACTTGATAAAACTTAGTTTAGAGCGAAATATACCGGATAATGTTCTGTATAGAGAGATGTATGATTTAATAACGCTCAATAAAGAGCGGAATATGACTTGATAAATCTCTGTACAGAGCGGGAAATAACTTGATAGAATTCAACACACACGGAAATATGACTTTATAGAACTTTGCACAGAGCGATATATGACTTGTCAAAGCTCTACACAGAGCGAAAGATAAACCGATAAAGCTCTGTACACAGCGAAAGATATAACTTGATAAGTTTCAAACAGAGCGAAACATGACTTGAAGAAGCTCTACACAGAGGCGAAACGCAAATTGGAAAAGCTCTTCACAGAGCGAAACATAGCCTGGTTGAGCTCTCCTCATAGCGAAACGTTGATCCCACGAAAGCTTTTTTTGTGTCTTGTTTGTCTTCATCCTCCCACGAAACGATTCAAACAACGCAGATAAACTTTGGAAAAACAAAACAATTATACAATTTTTTATAAGACTTCCTCGACAGTCTGTATATACGTTGCAGCTTCTGAATTTTGCAACAATATCTTGCAGTAAGTGGATGTTGCAGCACTCTAACAAATCAATTATGACACGAGGCGTAATCGAAACTTTCCTCCGTCCAAGTTAATTGCTGGGGAATTGGATGTGTACCAGCGGATGTACGTGTCTTCACCCGCTGCTGTCTGTACACACCATGTCGCCATGGGAGTATTAGGTAACATGTACGTTTACCAGAAAGTGTACACGTGGAAAACGTGTATATGACAGCGTCCTTGTGTGTGTGTGTGTTGTGTTTAAGACGGAGTTAGCATTGCCTGAGATAGGTAAGATTAAGAGTAACTGTAGCTAGTATCACGGAGCACGAAATGTGGAAAACACCGGTCACTGGTAAAAGACGGATGACCATGGAAGTAAAAATATAGGGAGGTACCACCTCTATGGCTGGACTGGGAACCCTCATCCTCAGAGAAGACAATAAACGTACCTCAGGGAAAACTCAAGGTTCTCCCCGGAGCTGTTTGAATATTTTCTTCTCCTACCACCTCGTATATTTTATATTCTATGGGAAAATTTATTAATAGACAGAATACATTTACAGGAAACACAAGCATGAATACAATGGTACAATATGTTAAAGATTATGGATTTCCTCCAGCTCCTCCGAAGCCGGACACGAGCCAAGTATGCAGCAAGCATTTCCCCTCTGGATGGCCACGCTGAGGCGCTGGAACATGAACGTGGCTGCCCTTGGGTCCCTGGTGGTGTCGATGAGTCTGGAACCCAATTCTTTAAGGAAACGTGTGGCATGTTATCCCCATGATCCCAAGGTTTCGTATCCCACTGGGACAAATTGATACTGTTGGCTTATGTCCCTGTACTTGCTGATCTTGTACTCCTCCCTGTGGTGAGCAGCTCCTCCCTGTCGCCGACACTGTGACGGATATAGGTGTCAGCCAGTGTGGACACACAGGTATAGTTTCATGCTAAGAGCTTGCCATTCTTCCAAGGATAGATGGTGATCCCGTCGGGGCGGTTTGCTGGGTTGTGGGTATTGTTGGCTGCTAGTGATCGGGGCTCCCTCTCGGCTGGGCATCCAGCTGCAGCAAGGTTTTTTTTATGATGTCGTTGACCTCATTGTGTCTTGCATGCCAGCCCTTGGTTTTGGAACAGTTAAGACCATGTAGACCATATTGGTCGGCTTGCGCTTCGCCGCAAATACACGTACATTTCGTGTGAATTGGGGCCGCAAGGTGCAGAGCCACTGCGATACGGAGGTTCTTAGGGTCGAGGCGTGTTCCCATTGCCGATATGGGAACTGTTTGGAGGAAGTCCCCAGAGTGAGGTGCACTCACAGCCTGGAGACGGGCAGTCTCCCTGATGTTACAGCCCTGAGCATGTTGGCAAGCACCTTTTCAGTGATCGGGTCATGCCAGCTTGACTGTGAGCCAGTGTTGAACTAGGGTTTGGTGCTGGAGCAGCAAGAGTCTCCCATTCAGCGATGGCACTGGCATAGTTAGGATCCTGTATTCCTGCTGAGTCACTGAGGTCATCAGGAAGAATTTGTGTTATTAACTCGTTTGATGCTATGGAAGAGGATAGGAAAGCTGATAGGGCAATCTGGGAGGATCTGCGTACTCCCAGCCCCCCAATTCTGACCGCAAGTGAGGCTTGCAACCACTGTCCATCTTCCAGGGAAAGATTCAAAACACACTCTAGCATGGTCTTAAGGAGAGAGTCATATTCCTTGAGTTTCGGACTGCTGAAGGCTGGGGAGCATCTCAGAAAGTAGGCAAGTTTTGAGATTGACAGGCACCTGGTGAGTACGTAGAAGGCATCATGTGTGTCAATGTCTCTCATCCTGCCTCCCATCGTCCGGAGGTCTGAGATTTTTTTTTTCTAGGATCAGATCGATTACATTGGACCCAAGAGGAGCACCAAGGAGAGTGCTATTGGCTGAATCAATGGCTCGTGCTCCTGGTAAAACAACACTACTATTTTGGATCATTTGTGGATTGGTAGAAACTATTTCACATTTGGTGGGGTTTAAAGATAGGCCCAGGCTTTCTCCCATGTCTTTAATTTTTCTGATGTCTTCTAGGAGAGATTCTGTTGTGCCAGCTAGGATACCATCATCCAAGAACCAGATATTGAGCTCACTAGAGAGTGCTTCTCTGACTTCCTTATATATATACATGTGTATATATATATATATATATATATATATATATATATATATATATATTATATATATATATATATATATATATATATATATATATATATATAATGTGTGTGTGTGTATGTGTATTCATTTTTGTATGCGATAACTATTGACTATGGTAACTTTATTTCCATAAAGTGCAGTAAGGTATATTGTCAGTATAAGTCTGCTGACATAAAGAGACTCTGCTTTATAGAAAGTTCCTTGTTACACAGAGCATTGTTTGGAAGACTTAAAATAAACTTATAACTCCCGAACAATCACTTAATGAGGATAGGTTACTAGAATGTTGTGTACACTCTGACTTTCTGTGTCACAGTTTGCCTTATGATTTTTGACATTCAGTTGTCATGTAACAGTTTGGTCTGACATTTGTCGTGGTGAATGAAGGTGAACTTTTTGTTGGTTATTATATTTCTGACTATGAATAATCAATACTAGTGTAATGAAGACTTGATGATAGGTAATGATCAGTACCAGTGTAATGAACACTTGTTGATGTTGGGTATCAACCAGCATGGAGAGAAAAACACGAAAAATAAAGTTGGTCTGTATATCTCGACCTCCAACTAGAGATCTCCTCAACAGATACCTTCTGAAGAGGACTCCGGTTGGAGGTCGAAATATGCAGAAAACCTTTATTTATCGTGTGTCTGTCGGTTATTAATTAGCACAGGTAACTATATAATAATTTTATGGGCGATACCACTGTAGGCCTCTGTGATACCACAAGTCATCAAAACTGTATTTCTAAGAAAAAGAAATTCTTTCCCCAAATCTCAGCTTAGTAAAAATCATTGATTTTTCGGCAAGGTTTTCTATTTTTTTCGATAACAGGTACGTTTAAACCTACACTAGCAGTCGCTTGGTGTTATGTTGCTGGAGGATAGATACAAGGCTAGGCTGTACCAGTTTGGTACATCCCGAGGGATAGTTCTGGCCTACTCACGTCTGGTAGGATGCTGCTGTTGCTGTTGCTGCTGCTGCTGCTCGTTGTCGATGGTAGTGGTGCCGATGCTGCTGCTGCTGTTGTTGCTTCTGCTTCTCGATGCTGATAGTAGCAGTGGTGGTGGTAGTGGTAGTGGTGGTGGTGCTGCTGTACTTCCAGCACCACTTCTCTAGGCAGGTCCGCCTCTCAAACTTTTTGAAAACCAGTTTGATAATCTATGTCACCTTCTGTTGCTTCTTTGACAATCTACAACTATTCATTACATCAACTCCCATCATCTACAACTATTCATTACATCAACTCCCATCATCTACAACCATTCATTACATCAACTCCCATCATCTACAATCATTCACTACATCAACTCCCATCATCTACAACCATTCATTACATCAACTCCCATCATCTACAACCATTCATTACATCAACTCCCATCATCTACAGTCATTCACTACATCAACTTCCATCATCTACAATCATTCACTACATCAACTCCCATCATCTACAGTCATTCACTACATCAACTTCCATCATCTACAACCATTCACTACATCAACTTCCATCATCTACAACCATTCACTACATCAACTTCCATCATCTACAACCATTCACTACATCAACTTCCATCATCTACAACCATTCACTACATCAACTCCCATCATCTACAACCATTCACTACATCAACTTCCATCATCTACAACCATTCACTACATCAGCTTAACTAGACGCACCAGGGCTTTTTTTTTTTGCTAGAAATGTGTCATAAGATTTTATTTATCTGCCATTTAAGTGATATTTCCATAACATTTGAAGTCATTACCTTTTTTTGACATTTCTTCTGCTGTTTCTAGGTATAATTAACCTGGATATTGATATCAGGCACCAACAGCCTGCTTGATCAAACACTGATCCGCAATTGGTGGAGGTAGGACCGAGCCCCTCAGTCACTCCTTGAGTTGCATGATCCATTTGGATTTAGCGCTTCTCCATGAATAAAATAAAAGATGCGTTTGCGAAAAGGGTTTTTACTGGGACAGTGTTTCGCTCTGCTAAGATGTTTATTAAATTTTTTACATATATATATATATATATATATATATGTGTGTGTGTGTGTGTGTGTGTGTGTGTGTGTGTGTGTAAAACTGGTCAATTAGCAAGAACTCATTTAAAATTAAGTCCTTTCTAAAATTTTCTCTTATACGTTTAAAGATATATTTTTTTCATTAATGTTAATGTAAAAAATTTATAATTTTGCACCAAAAGAATCTTAGAAAACTTACCTAACTTTATTATAACAAGAACAATTTATTTTAGCCTAACCCAACTAAATATATTTTAGATTTGTTTACAATAATTTAATACTAAACAAGCAGTGAAATATATTTTTTTCATTAGGTTCAGAATGATTTTGGCCACATTATTGTATATACAAATTTTCACTTGTCCTATATGGCAAGATGAGCGTTGCTATTTAAGCCAAGATCGCAAGTTCTGCCTATTCGGCACGATATATATATATATAATATATATATATATATATATATATATATATATATATATATATATATATATATATATTATATATATATATACATACATACATACATATATACACATACATACTGTATACCCATACATATATACTGCAGGAGGTATACTGAACTAATATTACGAAATGCTGTCTGGTTTCTGGACGGTATGTTTGTCTTATCTTTGTCCACCTTCACTGCTAAGAATGCCTCTGTAATATACCGTTCTCCGGTGATTTGGCGTGTAGGTATTTTATATATGAGGTACCAAGAGAGGTGCAGGCATGTGACTGTCACTGGTGCCTGCGTGCAGGATACCTCTCGCTGGAGTAGCTGGTGATGCTGGGTCTCTCTCTTGTCTTCCGGCTGCTGTGTGTGCAGATTCGGTCTAGTTTCTGCTTTTAAGCTGATTTTCTGGCGCTCATTAACTATTAAGACTAACTTTGTGTGTTCCGTCGCGCTGTCAACCATGTTGGTTAAGTCTTATGTATTTAGCTTATAAAGAATCTTTCTTGATGTTGTTAGAAAGTCTGGTGATGTACTCTGCCAGGTGATAGTGCTCAAGGAGCGAGGCGGGGATCAAATTTTGCGAGACATATTTGTAGGACCAGTCCAGTGCTACCCTGAACAATGGTCCAAGTAGGACCGAAACGTCGTTATAAGTTTCTTTATCCTATGTGCGGGTTGTTTGTTCCAGTCACGGCATTACAAGTGTCTTTTTGTTCTCATTGTTAAGTAAGCTTTCATTAATGCTGGCCTCTCTTCACCCTTCTTTATCTCCTATTCCCCTTCCTCTTTTCCCCCGCCTTCATCTTTTCCAATCTTTCCACTCTCCTCACCATCCTCCCTATCTCCCCATCTCTCTCTCTCTCCCTCTCTCTCTCTCTCTCTCTCTCTCTCTCTCTCTCTCTCTTCTCTCTCTCTCTCTCTCTCTCTCTCTCTCTCTCTCTCTCTCTCTCTCTCTCTCTCTCTCTCTCTCTGTTTCCCACCTTCAGCTGTCCAAATTCTCTTTCTGTCACATGAAATAAAAGTGACATATTTCCTGTCTCCTGTCTATTATCTGCTCGTGATTGACATTTTGCATTGTGTAATATTTCTGCATCACCTTCCCCAGCTGTACTTTTTGTCATGCATTGTTTCGGCAGAGAAAGGGTCGGTGGGCAGGGGAGGACCAGGGAGAGGAAGGGCGTGTGCCGGGCATGGCTTGGATGGCAAGGGATGGATAGGGAGGCGAGGTAGCGCTCTGGAAAAATAACAGATGAAGCCAGTGCTTTATCATTTGCTGGCAGCAGCACTACGGACAGTGCTACGGACAGCACTGCGGACAACACTGCGGACAGCACCCGTCGAATCTGCATGAGTCAGAAATGAAGCAACTTGACCGTTCTGGGCGGGGATTCCTGGCAAGTTGCTCCACCTCTCCTTGGCATTCAAGCCTTGTGTGCGTTCTCCTCGATTTGAATCATCGTTGATATATGCTCTGCGAGGGTCGAATCTCAGCTGACCTCGCCTTTTAAGCTACAGTCGAGCGGCATTACTCATTTCTGTCCTTAACGTAACCACTCTTGCAACTGAGCATTGCTTGCCTCCACTAACTTCCTCATCCAAGCCTCTCCTTCCACACTGATACCGAATAAATACTTCCTAACGACTCTGTGGGTCGTCTGATTCTCAGCTCTCACCTATTTGATAAGTAAGGCACATGTGCAACAGTTACGTATCTTTATTTCGAAACGTTTCGCCTACAGAACAGGCTTCTTAGTCGAGTACAGAGGAGTTTGTAGAAACAGTAGAGATGTAAAGACGATGTAATCAGTCCATCACACTTAAAGATGTAGTTTTAAGGTGGTCAGTCCCTCGGCCTGGAGAAGAGTTTTGTTCCATAGTCTGGAATATTGTTCCAGACCATGATCTGGAACGATAACGTTCCAGACCATGGAGCTGAACTCTTCTCCAGGCTGAGGGACTGACCACCTCATATACATTTCCTCAAAGATTGATTGACTGATTACATAATTTTTATTTCATTTCTATTGCTCCCTTTGTATTTGACTGAAGAAGCCTGCCGTGTAGGCGATACGTTTCATCAGTAAAGATACCCAACTGTTATACATGTGTCATAATCTTCAACTTGTCGGTATTTTAAACCATTTTAAACCATAAAAGAAAGTATCGTCAAGTATCTTAAAAATAAAACACACAATATGCGATTTATGGCCTTTTATTGAGAAGACGTTTCATCCACCAGAACAAAACGCCTTCTCAATAAACGCTGCTAACCGCATACCGCAGGGGAAATATACTACAGCTAATAATTTAAGCTGTAATAGCATTTACCGCGAACATTTTCAATGCGACTGATAAAGCACACTCGTCATGCATTGACGTCACGTTTAGCGGGCAAACAAAACGCGCATAACAACTGGTCCACTTAACTGCTTTTTAG
Source organism: Cherax quadricarinatus (assembly GCF_026875155.1). Lineage (NCBI taxonomy): Eukaryota > Metazoa > Arthropoda > Malacostraca > Decapoda > Parastacidae > Cherax > Cherax quadricarinatus. Next base: position 24,028,882 of record NC_069421.1, on the reverse strand, counting down.
ATATTAATTAAAAATATGTCTTTGCAGTTTTTTTGTTGGGCGTGGGAATGTAATGAGATTCCGAGAGTGAACTGGACAACAGTGAGTCAGACAGGAAGACACAAATAGAGTTAATAGGAGAGAAAGAGACAGCAGTGGAGCCTACGGTCAAGGTCTGGATAAGTTGTATCATATGCTTGTAGAAATAATGATCATTATTATTTATTATTATTAATTATTATTATTATATTGTATTTACTGAGAAGGGTTAAATATTAATGTTTAGCCAGAACTGCACTGGGTAGCCTGTGAGGGTTTAGCGGATTTTTATTAGTAATAATAATAATAATAATAATCAATAACACTAATCATTAATAATAATAATAATCAATAACACTAATCATTAATAATAATAATAATAATAATAATAATAATAATAATATTATTATTATTATTATTATTATTATTATTATTATTATTATTATTATTATTGTTCTTAACAAGTAATAATGCAGTTTAGCTACCGTTATGAATGTAATTGCTTTTGCCTTGAACTATTATGGAATCGTCGGCAGTATTCGTAAGAACATAAGACTGACTCACGTAAACCTGGGTTTTGAAGTAAAAATATCTCCCCTTCCCCCTTCCTTCCTTCCTTCCTTCCTTCCTTCCTTCCTTCCTTCCTTCCTTCCTTCCTTCTCATCTACAATCTGGCTGGCATTTCACCGAAGTTAAGAGAAAACCCCTATGTCGATATTTCGACCCTTTGTCGACTTTTCGATCCGACCTGGACCATTGCCAGAGCACAAGTGGGGGGATTTTTGGTGAGGAATTGTTCCAGCCATGGTATTGTGACTTCTTTTTTCTGTTCCACCTGGCATTTCATGTGGTAAGCCTGGTTTGTACATTTTATTCGGACGGTTTAACTTACAAAGGTTCTGCTCTGGTTTCACAGCCTACAAATACTCTTTGTGTCGTGTTCGTGTCGTTGTTGCTCTTGTGCCCCACGCATTTACAGAGCTGAAGGCTGTGTTGTGTGCTGAGGTCAGTAAATAGTTACTGTCAGTCACTACCGTTGTTGCTAGTGTTGTGTGCTGAGGTCAGTACATAGTTACTGTCAGTCACTACCGTTGTTGCTAGTGTTGTGTGCTGAGGTCAGTACATAGTTACTGTCAGTCACTACCGTTGTTGCTAGTGTTGTGTGCTGAGGTCAGTACATAGTTGCTGTCAGTCACGTTTTTGCTTAAAGGACTGTGTGCTGGGTCAGTTATAGTTACTTCTTCACTATCGTTGTTGCTAGTGTTGTGTGCTGAGGTCAGTACATAGTTTCTGTCAGTTAAAATTTTAAATTTATTTTTTTTGGGGAAAAGGGCTTCCCTGTGGGGGCTTTTTTTGAAAAATTTATTTTCTTAACCCAAAAATATTTTTTTAAAACTTTTTTCCATTTAAAAAATTTTTAAATTTAAATAAAATTTTTATTATTTTTTTTTTTTTTTTTTTTATTTTTTTTTTCTATTTGGTGTTTCCTTTTATTTTTTCCTCCCTTGTTCCTTTTTCTCCTCCTTCTTATTACTCCCTTCCCCCCCTTTGTCTTCCCTTCCTTTTCCCCCTTCTTTTTCTTAAATTTTTTTTAAAATTTTAAAACCCTTGGGTTATTTTTGTTTTCAGGGGCAGTAATTTTGTGTGCCACCTGTTTGGTTCTTTTCTCTGCCCCGCCCCCTTGTGGGGTTGTTTGTGTGGTTTTGTTTGTGGTTTTTTGTGTGTGTTGTGTGTGGGTTTGTTGGTGTTGTTTAAGCCTGTTAAATTCCGTTTTTTTTTTCAATAGAAATTTTTGTCGTTTTTTTTGGGTGGTTCCTTCCCCCCGGGGGTGGGTTTGTTGGTGTGGGGTTTGTTTAAGGTATGTTTTCGAGGTGTTAAATAACTTTTCCCTTTTGGGAGGTTTTAAAATTTTAAAAAATTTTGGTATTTTTGGGTTGATTGGGGTTAATTTTAATTTTTGTTGTTTTTTATTTTTTTTTTTTTAGGTTTGTTCTGAAGATAATTTTTTAATTTTTTTTTTCTTTTTTCCCTCCTTTTAAAACCCTTACCCCGTTTTTTTTCCCCAACATTTTTAAATTGGTTTCAAATTTATTTTTGTACCACCCTTGGGTTAACCCCTTTGGGTTTTTTTTGAAATTTTTAGAAATTTTGATATTTGGGGGCCAAAAAACCTTGTTGATTTTTACCCCTTTGGTGATTGGGGGGTTTGGGGGTTTTTTTGGGGTTTTGTTTTTTTTGGGATTTTTTTTTTCTTTTTGTGGGAAAAATGCCCCCCTTCCTTTCCCCCCCCCCCCCCCTTTTTTATTTTGTTTTTTTGGGGGTTTTAATTTTTTTCTATTTTTTTTTAAATTTTTTGTTTATTTGGGTTTTTTTTTTGTTTTATAAGTTGTAAGGGGGGGTGTTTTGTTGGGTTGTGGGGTGTTGGGGGTTTTGTGTTGTTGTGTTTTGGGGGGTGTTGGTTGTTTGGGGTGGGGGGTTGGGGGGGGGTGTTCAGTTTTTAGGGGACTACAAAAAATAAAAAATTTTTCCCCCCTTTTTCCCCCTTTCCCATTTAAAGGTGTATATTTAAGGTTTATTGTTAAAATTTTTTCCCATTTAAAAGGGGTTTATATTTAAAATTTTTTTAAATAAAATGGGGTAATTTTAAATTTTTTAAATGGTAAAAAATTTGTTTTCAAAAATATTTTATTTATTTTTTTTCTCCCTTTTTTACATTACTCTTCTTTTCCCCATTTATTTTCCTTTTATTTTCCCACTGTAAACCAACCATTTTCCTTTAAATTTATATGACGCCTTTTTTAAAATAGTGTTCATTTTTGGGGTTAATTTCCTTTTATTACCATTTTAAACAAAATATACCAACCCATATCCCAACCCCTTTTACCACACACTACACTCTCTATCTCTTTCTTGTTTCACTCATTTTTACTCTCTCGTTCTACTACTTCTCTTTTCTCTACTTTTCTCTCTTCTCCCAATTGTATTTCTCTTTTTTTAACCCCTTTTTTATATTTCTTTTTCTTCTCTAAAACCTACTACTCTCACTCTACTACTATTTCTACTACTACAATACTCTCTACTACTACTACACTTTCTCTACTCTCTACACTACTACTCTACTTCTACTACACTACTCTACTCTACTATTTCTACTACTACTACTTCACTTACTACTATACTCTATTTCTACTACTATTACTACCTACTACTACTTCACTACTACTCCTTTTTTCTACTACTACTATTCTACTCCCTACTACCTACTTACTACCTTCTACACAAACCTTTCTACTCTACACTACTACTCTACTCTCAATACTACTCTCTACACTACCTACTTCACTACTACTACTCCCTTCAAAACTACTTCAAACACTCTACTTACTTTCTATACTACTACATTCTACTACTACAACTACACACATCTCTAACACTACTACTACTTCTACAAACTAATTTCTACTACTACTACAAACTATATTTCTACTCTACAACTACTACACTACACTACTTCACTACTCCCTACTCTCTTCTACTACTACTCTACTACTATCTCTACTCATCTAATTTTCCCTACTAACCTACTACTTCTACAAACTACTACCCTACAACACAAACTTTCTACTATTTAAACTTCTACTATTTTCTACTACTACACTACTATACTACTACTCTACTTACACTTCAACTACTACTATTACTACTACATCTATTTCTATACACACTAACTCCTACACTACTACACTATTTCCTACTACAACTCTACTACTACACATCATTTCCTACACTACACTCTAACTACTACTCTTCTACAAATACTATCTACTACTACACTACATCTACTTCTACACACTATATTTTACCTACTACTACACATACCTACACTATTTTAAACTCTACTATACTACACTTCTACACTACTACTCTACTACTACTATTTCCTCACTACACACTATTTTACACACTATTATACTACTACCCTACTATTACTACACTACTACTACCTACTTCTACTCCCTACTACTAACTAACACTACTACTTTTACTTCTACTACTACTACCCAACTTTCAAAACCCTACTACTACTCTACTTCTACACTCTACTACTACTACTACTACACACTTCACTACCTACTACTCACTCTACTACTACTCCCAACTACACTACTACTACTACTCTACACTATTTCTACAACAAAATACTCTACTACTACTAACTACTTCTTTCCCTTTACTACTACTACTTCACTCTAAAACAAAACTACACTCCATTTAACACTTTTTACACTACGCTATCTACTATACAAACCAAAACTACTACTTCTACTACTACTACTACTCCCACTACTTTCTAACACTACTACTACTACTACTTTACAACAATTTCACTACTACTATTTCTACTTTCAACTACTTACTCCTACTACTAACTATTTTCTAAACTACTACCTTTTCTACTACTACTACTCAATTCCCTACTTTCTCTACTAAATACACAACTTCACTACTACTACTGCTACTTCAACACTACTACTTAACTACTCTACTTTTCCCTCCCACTTACACTACACTTTTTTTTAATCCCTACTACTACTCCCAACTTTTTTTCTACTAACCCTACTTCACTACTAACAATTTTTAACTTTACTACTTCTACGACTCACTTCAATTTACTCTAACTACTACACTATTTCTACTAACTACTACTCAACTTCTACTACTCTACTACTACTAAAAAAACTTTCTACTACTATTTCTACTTCTACACTCTACTACTACTACACTATTTTACCTTTTTCTACTACTACTACTCTACACTACTCTTACTCTACACTATTTTCTACTACTACTACTACAACTTCTACTACTACGCAAACTTTCTACTTACAACTACAATTCCTACTACTATTTCTACTACTCAAAACTCTACACTACTCCTACTACTTCACACACTACTACTATACTATTCTACTACTACTCTACTACTACAACTACTCCCTAACTTTCTACACTACACTACTAACTACTACTACTACTACTTCTACACTATACACAACTACTACTACTCTACTACTTACTTTTATTTCACACAATACCACTACAAATATTTCTACGTACTACTACTAAAACCCACACAACACAACTACTCCCTTCTACTACTACTACATTTCTACTACTACTACACTACACTACTTCTACTCTACTACTTCTCCCTACACTACTACTATTTTACTCTCAACTTCTATTTAACTACCTACTATACTCAAAACTCCCCTTTCCCCCTTTTTACTACTACTACTACTACTACTTTCCTACACTATTTCAACTACCACTACTACTACTTCAACTACTACAACTACAACTACTACAACAACTCTTCAATTTTACTACTACTACTACTACAAACTATTTCCTACTACAACTATTTTACTACTATTTTACTCCCTTCTACTACTACCTACACAACATCAACTCCCTATTTTACTACTACCCTACACAAAAAACCTAACTACACTACTATTTTCTCCTTCTACTTCCTACACTACTACTTTACTCTACTACTTACTCATTACTACAACACTACTCTACTACAACTATTTCTTTTTCTACCTACTCTCTACTACTTTCTACTACTACAAAACCTATTACACTACAACTACTACTCTACTATTACTACTACACTACAACTATTACACTACACTACTCCACAACTCTACTACTATAACACTACTCTAACTAAACTAACTCAACATTTTATTTTCCTACTCTACTACTCTCATACAACTCAACCTACTTCTACACTACTACACTACTGCTACTTCTACTACTACTACATTTCCCATTCTACTACTACTACTATTTTCTCTACTACACTACACTAATCTACTAACTACAACCTACACTCTATCTATTTATTTTAACAAACTACTACTACTACTACTCCTACTGCTACAACTACTACTACACACTACTCTACTACATTTATTCTACTACTACAACGCACTTCTACAACTACAAACTACTACTGCTACTTTTTTGCTACACACTCTACTACTACTATTTCTACTACTTCTACTTCTACTACTACACTACACGCTACTTCTACTACACACTTCAATTTTACTACAACTACTACTCCCAACCTTTTTTCTACTTCATTACTACTACTACTATTTTTCTACTCTACACACACTTCACTACTTCTACTACACACATTTCTATTCTACTACACTACACTACTGCACTTCTACTACTACTACTACGCTCTTCCTACATACACTACTACTACTACTACTCTACATACTACTACACACTTCTACTACTAAATACTACTACACTATTTTCTACTTCTACTACTACTACTATTTCTACTACACAAACTTCACTACTACTACTACACTTCACTACTACTACTACACTTCTACTTTATTTCTACTATACCACTACATTGTACTACTACTACACTACTATTACTACAACTCTGTTACTTCAGTACCGTTACACTACTTTTATTACTCTACCACTATGTTATTTTTAAACTACCACACTATGCTGCATTAATAAAAATTTACTACTAAAACTGCTACAAACTACTACACATTTTCTGTACACCGCCGAAGTACTTTCCCCTTAAATGATATCCCTGTAATACAATATGCATTTTCTCTATGCATGTGAAACACCTATGTATACTGCGTGTAGGCAGCATTAACTTTAATAATAAAAATTTTGGGGATAAATTTAATTTTGAAGGTTTGAAAGATTGGGAAGTTGCGAAGGAGTAAGAAACAGTGCGGGGGTCAAAAACATGATGGTGGGGTATAAACATGTGGGGGGGGGTCAAAGCATGGGGGTGAGGTCAAAACTGGGTTTTGGGGGTGGAAAAACCTGAAGTCAGAAACGTGGTGGTGGTGGGGTTAAAAACAGGGGGGGTAATCAGAAACATGGTATGGGGGGGGCAAAAACATATGGGGGGGTGAAAACACCAGTGGGAGTGAAAACAGATAGAGTCAAAAACAGGTGGGGGGTGGGGTCAAAGCAGGGGGGTGAGGTCAGAAACAGGGGAGTGGGGTCAGAAACGGGGGGAAAACACCAGGGTGGGGGGGAAATTTTAGTGGGGGTCAGAAAAGTATCGAAACGGGGGTGCTGGGGTCAAAACACTAGGGGTGGGGTCAAAATTGTGATAGAGTCAGAAACAGGGGTGGGGTGGGGCAGAAACGGGGGGAATCAGAAAATGGGGGGGTCAGAAACAGTGGGGGTGGGGTCAAAACGTGATGAGTCAGAAACAGTGGTGGGGGTTTGGGGTCAAAACAGTGGTGGAATCAAAAGTTGGTGGGGGGTGGGGTCAGAAATATGGGGGTGGGATCAAAAACACAGTGGGGGGTCAGAAACAGTGGTGGAGTCAAAACAGTGGGGGTGGGTCAAAACAGGGGTGGGGGGTCAGAAACAGTGTTGGTGGGGGGGGTCAGAAACAGTGGGGAGCCAAAACAGGGTGGATCAAAAACAGTGGGGGGGGGTCAAAACAGTGGCGGGGGGGCAGAAACGGGTGGTGGGGCCAAAACAGGGGGTGTGGGGGTCAAAACAGTGTGGGGGGTCAGAAACAGGGGGTGGGGGGGTCAAAACTGGTGGGGGGTCAGAAACGGGGGGGTTTTTGGCGTCAGAAAATGGTCGGGGTCAGAAACGTGGTGGGGGCAAAAAGGGTGTTTGGGTCAAAAAAAGTGGGGTGGGGTCAAAACAGTGGTGGGGGGTCAAAACAGTGTGGGAGGCAAAAACAGTGGGGGTGGGGTCAAAACAGTGGGGGGTAAAGGCAAAACTGGTGGGGGGGTCAGAAACAGGGGTGGGGGGGTCAGAAACAGTGGTGGGGGGGTCAAAACAGTGGTGGGAGGCAGAAACATGGGGGTGGGGTCAGAAACGTGGTGGGGGTTTCAGAAACATGGGTGGGGTCAGAAACAGGGGTGGTGAGGTCAGAACAGTGGGGGGGGTCAAAACGTGGTGGGAGTCAGAAACAGTGTGGTGGGGTCAGAAACAGGGGTTGGGGTCAGAAACAGTGGGGGGGGGGGGTTTTTCATTTAAACATGAATTAATCTTAAATTCAAGGGGGAAGGCGTTTCCCAAAACCCTTAATTAAACGGGAATTTAATTTTTTTTTTTAAAAAACACAGTTTACCTTGAAAGTCCCCAGAGTGTACACAAAAGTGACTTACTTATGATTACAGGGAGGAGGGGGGGAAATCGACCTCCAACCCCGGGTCTGCATAGACCACTTTCAAATATTTCTCCCTCGAGGCCCTTTATTACCACCATAAAAATAACAAACTTCATTTCTACAAACTTACCTTTGATTTTGGGGGGGAAAAAACCCCCCCCCTTTTTTTTATCACGGGAAATAGGTTAAACTTGCCCCCAGGATGCCCCCCCCTTTTGGCCAAAAAAGGGACCTACTTGCTGGGGTAGGGGAAAAAGGGGCGGCAGGTGTCTTAAGAAACCGCCCAATTTTCCACCCGTCTGGGATTTAAACAGGCACTCAGATGTGAGAAGATTGCGCTACCAACCGAGCTACGTGTTAGGGGGTTTGGTATCATTGTCTCCCGTCTCTCTCCCCTTTTTCTCCCCACAATATCTGAATATTTTTTATTTTATCGCATTTTTCCTCCTATTTTTTTCCCCTTTAATTTGCAAACTACGTTTCAACTTTTTCAGCGTGAAAAATAACGATGTTTTTTTGTGGGCCCGGCCCTTTGGCCGGGGCACAAAAGTTTCTGGCAAAAGCTCAGAGATGATCAAACAATGCAAAATGTTGCCAGGTTTCTGGATCCTTCTTCAACACTATTCTTCAGTTCCACTTTCGAGGGAAAAAATGATAAACTGAATAATAACTTATGGGAATTCAAGGTTTTTTTTAATGAAAAAAGATACCAACATATTAAAAAAAAATTTTTTTTTTCAGCAGTAAGACAGTTATTGATTATTTCCAAAATACCCCTGTACCCAATTTTTGGGGCAGTTCCCGGGGCCTTTTGTGTATCCATACCTTGCCATAGGGTAATAGGGGGAAACCAAACAAGACCCTTCGGCGGGAACTCTAAAAACTAGGTTAAGTTATTTTTTCCTCATGGCCGGGGGGGGCCAGTTGTTTGCGAATTTTTTGTTTTTCTAGGATCCCCTTTTTTCCTTGGGGGAGAAGTGTTCTTCTACCTTGGTAGGATGACATTGTCATGTATAAGGCATTAAAGGAAATTCCTTTTAAGGTTCCTGAAAGGCATTCTTTGATTTGCTTAAAAGTTAAATGTCGCCGCGGCCGTTTGTTTTACGTCTCCCCGGGTTTTTGTACCACCTGTCCACACTTATTTTTGTATGATATCAATTTGTACCAGCTACGGGTGGTCCCGGGCGCCCCCGGTTCGCCTCTTAAAATCAGTTGCTGGCTCACTGCCCCTTAACTCTGGGTACACATAATTTTATTAAACTAAAATTAATCTGCCTCCACACTTTTTCACCAACATTCCACTTCCGACACCTGAGGCGAAACAATTCTCTGACCTCTATTACTCAGCGTAGTTCTTAAGAATGCTATATTATATCTTATAATGACGTAAATTGTCTGTTTTGTTGAAATTCCAGGGTTTAATTTTGATTTAAACCAATGAGCATTTTGCGCAAGGGTTTGAAGACGTGGCTCTGGCCATAGCTGAGGTATGTCGCTTTGTCTGGACTCCTTTTCTTTTTTCTTTCACTTTCTTAATTTTATAACCTTGCATTTCCCTGATGAGAAAAGAGAAAAGAGAGAGAGAGAGGAAAAGAGAAGGAGAGAGAGGAGAGAGAGGAAGAGAGAGAGGAAAAGAGAGAGAAGAGAGGGAGGAGGGAGGGAAGGTGCTAAGGGTTCTGGAACAAAATAAGGTCATAAAATTTACCTTCTAATCTTTTTTTCCCCCCGCCTGCCATGTTGAGGGGGGCTGGGCCCTTTGGGCAGCCCCATGTTAGGGCTGGGGCCCTTTTCAGCCGCGCCCTCCTTTACATTTTTGAACCATTCCCCCATTTATTTTGATTACCTTAACTTTTACCATTTACCAATTAATTCTAATAGTTTTTTGGCACTTGACATTATTGTTTGTTTTTCTTCATGGACACATTTATTAATTTTTAATTTATATATATTTCAATTTTTTATTTTTTTGCGTTTGCTCCTTAAAATATTATTGAATTTGCTTTTTTTTTAGTCTTCCTATTTATTATTATTTTTCGATATTTTTTTTTTATATTTTTGTTAATAATTTTATTGATACAGAGTTTGATTCAGGGTTTTTGGGGGCGAGTCCTGGTGGGACGTAGCACAATGTTTTATAAAAAAATAATATAATATTATATATTTTATATATTATAATATATTATATAATATATAATATAAATATTCATTGGTTTTTTTAAATTTTTCTTCCTTTTTTTTAATTTTTTTTAAAATTTCTTCCCTCTAGTTTTGTTTTCCTATACATTTTTTCTTTGGGTTTGTCGGGTCTTTTTTCCCTTGTTTGTCTGTGTTATCTTTTTTTTTTTTGCTGCTGTTGTTTTTATATTCTTGTTGCTGTTCTTTTTAGGTTTTTTCTTCTTTTTTTTGTATGGCCTTTTTGCTGTTTTTTTTTGGTTCTCTTCTTGCAGTTCTTTTTTTGTTTTTTCTTCTTGTACTTCTTTTTATTGTTTCTTCTTGCTGTTTTTTTTTTGGGTCCTTTTTTAATCTTTTTGATGTGTCAGCTTTTTCTTTTTTTTTGTTTTGTTTTTGTTGCTCCTATTTTGTGCCGTTTCTGGCCTCTTTTCTTCTGTGTTCACCTCCCTCTTCCTCTCCCCCCACCTTTTTATTTTTGTTAACCTGTCGTGCTAACAATTTTCCTTGACGTACTGTTTTTCACTGTCGGCTAACAAGTCCCCTTGACGACTGTTATCACTGTCGTGCAACAAGTCCCCTTGACGTACTGTTTCACTGCGTGCTAACAATCCCCTTACGTACTGTTATCATGTCGTGCAACAAATTCTCCCTTGACGTACTTTTCAAGTCGTGCTAACAATCCTCCCTTTACGTACTTACCTTGTGCAACAATCCTCCTTGAGTACGTTTTACTGCTGCAACAATCTCCTTGACGTCTGTTATACTGTCAGCAAAAAATTTCCCCTTTACGTACTTTATCACTGCATGCTAACAAAAACCCCCTTGACTACTGTTTTCACTGTCGTGCTAACAAGTTCCCTTTACGTACTTTTATCACTGTCAGCAACAGTCCTCCCTTTACGTACGTATCACTGTCGTACTAAAATCCTCCTTGACTAATGTTATCCTGTCGTACTAAAAAAGTCCCCTTGACGTACTTTATACTGTCTCTAACAAGTCCCCTGACGACTGTTTTTCACTGTCGTACTAAAATCCTCCTTGACCTGTTTTCACGTCGGGAACAAGCCTCCTTGACGTACTGTTCACTGTCATCTAACAATCCTCCTTGAGTAAAATGTTTTCACAGTCGGCTAACAATCCTCCTTGACGTACTGTTACACTGCGGCTAACAAGTCCTCCTTTAGTACGTTACACTGTCGTGTAACAAGTCCTCCTGACGACTGTTATCACTGGGCGGCAACAAGTCCTCCTTGACGTACTGTTATCACTGTCAACTAAAAATTCTCCTTTACGACGTTATCACTGTCTACTAAAATTGCTCCTTGACACTGTTACACTGCTCTAACAAGTCCTCCTTACGTACTGTTATCACGTCATACAAAAATTGCTCCTTGACGTACGTTATCACCGTCATACAAAAATTGCTCCTTTTACGTACTTTTTCACTGTCATACAACAATTGCCTTGACTACTGTTTTCACTGCGGGAAACAATTTTTCCTTGACGACTGTTTTTCACTGTCATGCTAACAATTGCCCTTGACTACTGTTATCACTGTCGTGCTAACAAAATTGCTCCTTTACGTACGTTATCACTGTCGCTAACAATTGCTCCTTGACGCTGTATACTGCGTGCAACAAATTTCTCCTTGACGTCTGTTATCACGTCGTGCAACAATTCCCTTGACGACGTTATCACTGTCTACTAACAATTGTCCTTACGTACTGTTATCACGTCGTGCAACAATTGCTCCCTTTACGTACTGTTATACTGTCGTACAACAATTTCTCCTTGACGTACTTTATCCTGTCGTGCAACAAATTTCTCCTTGACGTACTGTTATCACTGCGTGCAACATTGCCCTTGACGTACTTTATCACTGTCGTACTAACAATTGCTCCTTACTACTGTTTTTTCACTGTCGTGCAACAATTGCCCTTTACTACGTACACTGCATTTCTAAAATTCTCCTTGACGACTGTTTTCACGTCATACAACAATTGCTCCTTGACGTACTGTTTTTCACTGTCATGCAACAATTTCTCCTTACTACTTTATCATTCGTCTAACAATTTCCCTTGCGTACTGTTACACTGTCAGCTAACAATTGCTCCTTGACGTACTGTTATCACTGTCGTGCTAACAATTGCTCCTTGACGTACTGTTATCACTGTCGTACTAACAATTGCTCCTTGACGTACTGTTATCACTGTCGTGCTAACAATTGCTCCTTGACGTACTGTTATCACTGTCGTGCTAACAAGTCCTCCTTGACGTACTGTTATCACTGTCATGCTAACAATTGCTCCTTGACGTACTGTTATCACTGTCGTGCTAACAATTGCTCCTTGACGTACTGTTATCACTGTCGTACTAACAATTGCTTCTTGACGTACTGTTATGGTTACAACATTTCGAGCCATAATGTTAATTTAGTAAGTTGTATCCCCTTAGTGACTGTTTCTCTCACTCGTTGAATTATTGAAATAAACACCTGATAACAACAGGAAAATATGACTTTGTCTTCGTTAACAAATTTACAAACGCTGACTAAAGGACGCCTTCGTTGCGATCGGCTCACAAATCCAAGGACCCGAGTTCGATCTCCGGGCTGGATAAGCCTTGTGATGAATGGTTTGAAAAACCGACAAGTTGAAGATTGAGACACTTATGCAGCATATGGGATAAGCCTTACCTGCAAGCCTCCTCACACCTGCCGACCACGTTCACTTACAAGTAAATAGGTACCTAGAACTTATTGCGGCCTGGGCTGGCATACTATGGTACAGACGTGTCTTAAGTCAGTCACTCAGCCATTGTTTTGTATAATAATAAGCACCTTTTAAGTAAGCACTGTATATTATACAGGATAATATTATTGCACGATAATAATATTATTGCATTAAATATTATTGCACAACATTGTTGCATTTAGTGAAAACATTCTTGGTCAGTTTCCTCACGTTCACTTGCCCTCTCAGTACAAACACTGAGCAAGAGGTCAAGGTCAGGGCTGGGAAGGGTCACCGATAAGAGGCGAGAGGTCACAGTGGGGGGCAGGGTAAACATTTCAGTAAGACGCGCAAATAGGTCACATAATGTCAGCTGGCTTGCTCTTTGACACTGACTCGTGTAGTGATACGAGAGGTCGAGACAGCAGTCAACTGACGTTCCACTTAGCCAGGATGATGACTCCTTCGGATTTACCGCTTCCCAATAATAATAATAATAATAATAATTATTATTATTATTTTCCTTCCATTTTGTGTTTATTACATTTTAGCATATAAGTACAGTCGCTTTCCTCTCATTGTTTTCAGGTTCTGTATGATCCATAGGTTTTACCGCTTCCCTATAATTATATAAAAAATATAGCTTTGTGTTAGAGGATGGTATGTTTGTACATTTGTCTTTGATTTACCTTTGATGAATTCCCAGAATTTTTCTGCTCCCGGAGCCCGGCTATGGTCCAGGCTCGTCTGGTGCTTGTCTGGTCAACCAGGCTGTTGTTGCTGCTGGTGGCCCGCTGACCCCACATATCCATCACAACCTTTTTTTTTTCCTTTGACATTCCTCCGTGTCCGTGTCCTAACATGGGCATTTCGGACTGCGGTTGACCCACCTTTGTTTCACAGTGGATGATGACCCACCTTTGTTTCACAGTGGGTGATGACCTACCTTCATCTTTCACAGTGGGTGATGACCAACCTTCATGTTTCACAGTGGGAGATGACCCACCTTCATGTTTCACAGTGGGAGATGACCCTCACGCACGCACTCACGCACACACGCACTATAGTTATATATTTACATTACTTTCCCTTCCCTTTCCACCCTCTCTTCTCCCTCCCTCCCTCCCTTCCTTCCTTCCTTCCTTCCTTCCTTCCATTCCTTCCTTCATGTTCCTCCTTCCTTCCGGTTATCCTTCCTTCCTTCTTTCCTTCCTGCATTTTGTTTATCCTCTATAGCATCCAGGACCTTGTCATAGTGGTCCAGTAGCTGGAGCAATCAGGAGCGACCTGCTCTAAACCCGTGTTGCCCTGGGTTGTATAATTGATGGGTATCTAGGTGGTTGGCGATCTTGCTTCTTAGAACCCTCTCAAAGATTTGTATGATATGGGATGTTAGTGCTATTAGGCTGTAGTTCGTTGCAATTGCTTTACTATCACCTTTGTAGAGTGGAGCTATGTCTTTGTTTTTAGTGTGTGTGGGATGACCCGTGTCCATGCTCCCTCTCCATAGAAAGCTGAAGGCACGTGACTGGGGCTTCTTGCAATTCTTGATGAACCCGGAGTTCCATGAGACTGGGCCTAGGGCAGAGTGCATGGGCATGTCATTTATTGACTTTTCAAAGTCTTGTGGTGTTAGGATAATATCAGAGATTTTTGATATGACCAGATTTTGGGTCTAGTTCATAGATTGTCGACCCTTAGTCTGGGTAACGACTCGCTGAACACTGAGTCGTATTGGGACTTTAGTGTCTCACTCATCACTTTGCTGTCATCTGTGTATGTCCCGTCCCGCCTAAGCAGGGACCTAATACTGGATGTTGTTTTTCACTTAAATTTGGCATAAGAAAAGAAGTTTTTTTTTTTCAATTTCTTTTATGGCTTTTAGTTGTTCTTGAGATTCTTGTCTCCTGTAAGATTCCTTAAGTTTAAGTTTGATATTTGCTATTTCACTGATCAGTGCCTCCCTTCGTATTTCAGATATATTGGCTCCTCTCAGTAGCTCTGTGATTCTTTGCCTTCGTCTGTATAGGGAGCGTCTCTCTCTTTCTAGTTTACATTTTCTCTTTCTTTTTCTTAATGGAATGTGCCTTGAGCAGACCTCAAGAGCCACAGAGTTAATTTTTTCTAGGCAAAGGTTCGGGTCCGTGTTGTTTAGGATATCTTCCCAGCTTGTTTCATTTAGGACATGGTTGACTTGTTCCCATCGTATGTTTTTGTTATTGAAGTTGAATTTTGTGAAGACATCCTCATGATTGATCACATTTTGTGTTTACGAATGTCAGCTATATGTAATCTTACGTCACCTAACTGTAAATTTACGTAGCTAACTGTAAACTTACGTCACCTATCTGTAAACTTACGTCAGCTGTCTGTAAATTAACGTCAGCTAACTATAAATTTGAGTCAGCTATCTGTAATTAATGTTAGTTAACTGTAAACGTACGTCAGATAACCGTAAACTTATGTCGGGTAACTAATTAAGCAATTGAATACTAATCTCACGTTACGTTGAGTGATACCTGATACATGGGTAACGTTGTAAGCTTTCTGCATTACGCTGTGGGATTAGTGCGTAACGTTGTGGGATTCCTGCGTAACTCTATGCGAGACTTGGCGTCAGGCAGTGGTTCTCAATCCTGTGTATTGCAGAGTGTGTCCATCCCACCATGCGTAACCTCGGTAACAGAGTAAGTAAATAAGACAGTGCGGGTTATGGCATTTTAATTGTGACGACGTTTCGCTCATCTGGAACGTTTATCAAACTGATAAAGTCCCTTGTGAACGAAATGTCCTCACAACAGAATGCCATAACTAGCATTGTGGGTCTTATTTACGCGTGTGTAGTGTTGTAGGATTGGATCCTGCGTAATGTAATGCTGTAATTTACAAAAGGGTACATCTAAATTGTAGCCATTTTCACAGACTACTTGGAAGACCTTTGTCAAACACTTGAAAAGGCTTTCAAAACAGCTGTTTTATAAACTGTCTGTGGTATTCAAACTGGGGCATTGTCACACGACTTTAAAGAAGGTGCTTTGATTATCTCTCTCTCTCTCTAAAACACATACATAATAGGGGTATTAGCAGCGCCTGGGGAATTATGATTAGATTCGATCCGAGTAATGGGAAAGTGGCCAGCTCCAACTCCTTGGATCAAGAGCCCAATGAGCAGCCTGGAGGCACCTCCCATGAGAGGCCAGTAGGCTGCAGTTGCTGTAGGAACCACAAAGGTGAACCACTCAAAAAACTAGACTCGGTGTGACTGTCATGCCTCCTGCCGCCTCCTGTAGCTACCTGGGCTAATTGGTGCGGAATAGTTGTTGTTGCTGCTGCTGGTTGTGCTACTTGCTGGGGAATTGTTGTTGTTTGGTTGTGTTGTTTAGTTTGACTTGTTGTTGAATTGTGTTATTTAGTTCAGTTTGAATTGTTGTTGTTTGGTTGTTGTGTTGTTTAGTTTGAAGTGTTGTTGTTGTTAGTTGTGTTTAGCTTAAATTGTTATTGGTTGTGTTATTTAGTTTGAGTTGTTATAGGTTGTGTTACTTGTTAAAGTAACACTTGTTGGTGTTCCTGACTTGTTCATATATTAAACTAATTTACGATACTTTTTTTTCAATAACTTCTTGTTCATGGAACCTCTGGGTGTCTCAGAGTGTTGCTTGTGTTGCCTCACTTATTATGAAAACTGTCTCAGTGTTGCATTTGTCACAAGAACTCTCTCGCAGTGTTGCAGTGTGTTGCGCCACCCCTTATGAGAACTGTCTGACAGTGTTGCAGTGTGTTGCGTCACTTCTCATGAGAACTCTCTCATAGTGTTATAGTGCGATGCATCACTTGTTATGAAGTTTGTGTTACAGGAATGTTTCAGTATATTAAGTGTTGTTCCATGTTGCGCCTTAACCCTCGTCAGCGTGATGTATGCTTAAGGACTATTAAGGATTATCGTTTATTATGTGTGATGAGTTAAGATTAGAACAAAAGGCTCTCTCTCCACCCTCCACTCCCTCTGGCCGCTGCCAGCATGAAATACGTAAAAAAAATACCATACTGTTTTGAAAAACATTGAATTTACGAGAGGGACGAAACTGAAGGGAAGACATGAGCTACAATTCCCTCTTCTAAATTAATATTGTTTGTATCTCACAGCTCTTTTAATACCAGGTAGGTCTACCCCTGGTCATCATCAGTTCCGCTAAGGCTATCACAACCATTTACTTCTGTTTCTACTACTGTTATTATTAACCTGGTTGCCTCACTGCCAACTAACTTTAGATTGCTCCATCTGTTGTATGTGACGGCTCCTGCTGGTTTTAGAGAGTGGTTGAGTAGGGTAGCAGCGACCATCCTCACTCACCAAACCATGTTGGTCACTGAAACTTATTAAGTTCTGAAGGCTCTGGCAACTCCTCTTACTAGAAAGATGTATCTAGTTAAATCCTGTACTTGCAAAGTGCTTGTCCTGCTGGTTGTTGAATAAGTGTATTGCCTTCTCGCTTTCACCTCTAGCGGGTAGTTTACTCTATTCTGTTGGGGGTTATGGTAAGCAGCAACCTTAAACCAAGACAGCAATGCCTAAGCGTACGTAATAAGGCAAATAGATTACTGGGATTTATATCAAGAAGTGTAAGCAACAGAAGTCCAGAGGTCATACTGCAGCTTTATACATCATTAGTAAGGCCTCACCTAGATTATGCAGCTCAATTCTGGTCTCCATATTACAGAATGGACATAAATTCGTTAGAAAACATTCAGCGTAGGATGACTAAAATTTATACATAGCATTAGAAATCTTCCTTATGAAGAAAGATTGAAGACTCTTAAGTTACATTCACTTGTTAGACGAGAATGAAAGGGGAGACCTGATCGAAGTGTACAAAGTGGAAGATAGGTATTAATAAAGGGGATATTAACAAGGTCTTGAGGATATCTCTCCAAGAGAGAACCCGCAGTAATGGATTTAAATTAGATAAGTTTAGATTTAGAAAGGACATAGGAAAGTATTGGTTTGGAAATAGGGTAGTTGATGAGTGGAACAGTCTACCTAGTTGGGTTATTGAGGCAAGGACTTTGGGTAGTTTCAAATTTAGGTTGGATAAGTACATGAGTGGGAGGGGTTGGATTTGAGAGGGACTTGCACATCGGAGCTTGTTTCTTGGGTGGCATTGAAAATTGGGTTGGTCAAATGTTGTTAGTGGGATGAATTGTAAAGGACCTGCCTAGTATGGGCCAACAGGCCTGCAGTGTTCCTCCTTTCTTATGTTCTTATGTTCTTAAAGAATTCGCATACGTTTGTGTTATATATTCTAACTCGCAGCCTCATTTCATTTTTCGAGTTACTGACACCTTCAATACTTCAAACAGTTTTTCGTGCCTGAGAGTCTAACAGCTTTTCAGTATCATAAAGGTCTGAATGAGATCCCGTAGTCAGCGTTTCCTCAGAGTCCAAAGGGTGACTAATATATTTGTTCATAAGTTTATTTGTTTTGAGTAATGGTACGGGTTTAGCGGCTCTTCTTTGTATCCTCTCCATTATAGCTTCGTCCTTTGCGTAATTTAGAAACCAAACCTAGAAATCATATTCAAAATGTTGTATAGCAAGTACATTATGGAGAGTTAATATGGTATATTTAGTGTTTTGTACTTGGTTTCTACCTATGACATCCTGTTAGCTTCACCGCGCTGCTCGCACATAAACATTACTTCGCACTTTTGAAGTCGTTGCTTATGATTACTCCAAGGTTCTTTTCTTCTCATGTTCAGTTAGTTTAGTGCCAATCAGTTTGTATTTATGTTTGAGATTTCACAGGATGGGTCTGGGGCGCATAATAAAAATATTAACTGTTTGAGAATGTTATACCCAAAATGCATTGCACTGCAGATCCCTCTGAATACTGAAACAGATCTACGTGGGATGCAGCACTTTTCATCAGTTTGGTGTTTATCCCCAAATTTTGCTATCTTAGTTGTCATCCCTACGGCGAGATCATTTATGTACATTGTGAAGAGGATTGAACCAGGAGCCTATCCCTGGCGAACTTCACGGGAAGACATTCAGAAACCTCTCAGTTGAGTACCACACAGACAGATCTCCATAGAGTACCACTCAATGTTTCTTGTCTGATCCAGTCACTGAGTCAGTCACTGATCCAGGAATGAAGTTTTTGTGCTTCTATTTTGGTCATATATCTTGCACAGGGCACCTTGTGAAAGGCTTTCTGGACTTCCAGTTATATTATGTATGTCAGGGACCGGACCGCGGGGTCGTTGACCCCCGAAACCCCTTCCAGGTATGCTCTTCACCCCAGTGTTTGTATATGCTATATAACTAAAAAATCGGGTAAGTTAGTAAAGCATAATCTTTGTATTGCGAAATCCATTTTGTTTTTTTTCTGTTATTGTGATATTTTCCATACAATTAATAGTCATGTCCCTAATAATAGTCTAGAATTGTTTACCTAAAACTGACGATAAGTTGGTAGGATAGTAGGTGAAGGCATGAGAGAGAGAGAGAGAGAGAGAGAGAGAGAGAGAGGAGAGAGAGAGAGAGAGAGAGAGAGAGAGAGAGAGGAAAATGAAGAGGAAAGATAGAAAAAGGAGAAAATACTTTTTTTCACCCTGTAATAAGCTGGCTAGAGTCCCCGTATGGTTGGCAGTACCAGTCTTCACCTCCTTGCACACATTATATATATATATATATATATATATATATATATATATATATTATATATTATATATATATATATAAAATATATATATATATATCCTTTCAGTAAGAACATTTCGAATCCATTATAGTATATGGAAAAACTAAGAGAGGAGCCACAACAACAATGACGTGAGTTGAGACTACTGGCAGTGTTGTTACTGGGAGTGTATCAACACTGTATGAAGGTCACCATGGCTTGAGAATGCCACCATTACAGGTCACCTTGGTTAATATTTCCACGAGTATTTTTTTCATTATTTCTAATTCTTGCTACAGTGCTGCTGCTCCTTCACCACCATCTCCTCCTCCTCCGTATTCTCCTCCAGTTCTTCCTTCATATCCTTTTTCTCCATGGACTCCTTCATTCCTTTCTCTTTTTATTCTTTCTCTAGTTGCTTTCTCTTGTCCCCCTCTATTCGTACTCATCGTCTTATTTTTCTCATCCTATTCCTTATCCTCCGTGTCTTCTCCACCTCTTCCTTCGTATCCTGCTCCACTTCCTCTCTCTTCCATTACAAACCCATGATAACATCAGTTAATACATTAGACACAATACTCGAGAAATAGATTAATGTATCGGGGTAATGTGATTTATGTTAAGGTCGATCCTGTCTTCAGTAATATTTTGTGGCGAAGGAGTTGAAGTTTTTGCATGGCAAGACGTATCTAAATCAAAGACTATCTTGCATTATCCAGGTGGTTGAGGCGAGGATAGCAACACAGAAAGCTGTTTCATAGCGAGGTGACATAGATGCCGTGGGCATACATGAAGTAAGATTTCGTTCGGATTTTTAACACCGGAGGGTTAGCCACCCAGGATAACCCAAGAAAGTCAGTGCGTCATAGAGGACTGTCTAACTTATTTCCATTGGGGTCCTTAATCTTGTCCCCCCCAGGATGCGACCCACACCAGTCGACTAACACCCAGGTACCTATTTGCTGCTAGGTGTAAGGAAACGTGTCGAAATGTTTCCACCCGCCGGGAATCGAACCCAGGCCCTCCGTGTGTGAAGCGGGAGCTTTAGCCACCGGGCCACCTGAGTACTGTGCATCGTACATTATATAGATTTAGCCTAGGATACCCCGATAATGTTAATGCTCCTTATTTTCTTTTTTTTTTTTTTTGTATTTGTGTGAAGCTGAGAATCGATGATGGTTGATACCATTGACCCTCAATGGAAAAAAAAGGCCACAGTCTTTGACTATAAGGAGTTGTTCTTGGTGAATTTCTTAAGATGATAAAATAAAATCGCTGTAAATATGTAAAATTATGTTAGAAACCTAAATAAATATTTAGTCGGTTTAGTTAGTTAGTTAAAGATTAGCCGGTATTCTCCCGGCCCGGGCCTTGTCCAAGTGGTGGCCCGGCCTTGGCTCCCTCTTTAGGGAGTGTCTGAGACCTAAGTCTCCCATGGGAGGAGGCACAAGTACCTCCTCATCTTTGGGACCAACTGTCCCCAGGCCTAGCCACAAGCTAGGCCTCTCTGGTCTGCCATCCCCGCCCCAAGGGAGCAAATGGGAATGACAGTCTTATGAGCTAAAGGCTCGGGCTCAGGCACCTACCCTACCCTAGAAGGGTTAGGCATGGTGTCGATGTAGTCGGTTTGTTAATTGAGTTTCAATTAAATATATATATATATATATATATATATATATATATATATATATATATATATATATATATATATATATATATATATATATATATATATATATATATATGCCTTGTTAATTTTGTTATTGCTGCTTAATTAAGAATATTTAATATTCTGATCATTACTTGTCAAGAAAAACATTAAACTCATCAAGAAAATAAAAAAAACCTGTTTTATTGTTTTATTTATGGCAAAATAATACAGAAAATTTTGTAGTTACCCATTACTGTTATCAAGACGTTTTCTTTTTCGAAGCAAATTCATCATTTTCTTTCGAATTTAACCTTAAGTAAGTTTATTTAGGTATTCATAAATACAGTTACATAGATTATCATACATAGCAGCATATGTGTAGAGAACCTGGGATAACCCAAAAAGTCAAGAGTGAAAGTTACAGAGAGAAATCCAAATATTAAGAGATAAGATTTTTAACCCAGGTGAGTTAACCACCCAGGATAACCTAAGAAAGTCTGTGCGTCATCGAGGACTGTCTGTCTTATTTCCAGTGTAGTCTTTAAATCTTGTCCTCCAGGATGCGACCCACACCAGTCGACTAACACCCAGGTACCTACTTCCTGCTAGGTGAACGGGGACAGCAGGGCATCGAATCACGGACACTCAGTGTGTGTGTGAGGTGAGAGCGTTGTCTACCAGGCCACGGGACACCCAGCAGTGAGGTAGACTCTGGCTTCCCCACAGTTTGTAGTAGAGGTTGGATCCCCATAATGTGAAGATTGTTTGTAATTCATAAGACAAACGATTAATTAAAATTAAATGTAAAACTCTCAATTGCCAGTATATTATTAACCTTTTTAGTTAAACTATTGATATATATATATATATATATATATATATATATATATATATATATATATATATATATATATATATATATAAATATATATATATATATATATTATATATATGCAAAAAACCACTCTGAAAGAATAGAGAAATTCCAAGCGCTTTCGTGACTACTCACATTATCAAGGGACTATGAAAGTAAAGCATCCAAGGAAGCTATATAAGGGGTCTGGCCAACACCTCACTATCAGATCCCACAACGGTTAAACACGTGGGATCTGATAGTGAGGTGCCGACCAGACCCCTTATATAGCTTCCTTGGATGCTTTACTTTCATAGTTCCTTGATAATGTGAGTAGTCACGATAGCGCTTGGAATTTCTCTATTCTTTCAGAGTGGTTTTTTGCATATATATATATATATATATATATATATATATATATATATATATATATATATATATATATATATATATATATATATATATATATATATATATATATATATATATATATATACAGACAAAAAAAGTGGTCGGTACCCAATAAGGTTAAATAGTGTGACTTGCATGTTTACAATATGGAAATATTTATTAAGTGCTACGAGGGGAAAACCTTCAAATTATACAACTGCAGTTAAGATTTATTCACAGGCGACGAGGAATAATAATTGTTTATTCTAATTACTCTGCCCCAGATACTCGAGCATGTTAGTGGTTTTCTTTGTGCTTAACAGTGCTTTATTACATGTAAACTACAGTTTGTATACTACACAAAGAAATACAAAAATTGGTTTGATTTTGATTTTTGAAGTTAGTTGTGTATTACTTGAGTTTCCTTTGTAAAGTCTCACGTTCTCTCACTGTACACCTCCGTTTTCTCTGATGGTGAGACACTGAAGTGGCAGGTATTGTGGTACACTGAAGTGGCACGTATTGTGGTATACTGAAGTGGCAAGTATTGTGGTATACTGAAGGGGCAGGTATTGTGGTACACTGAAGGGGCAGGTATCTTGGTACACTGAAGGGGCAGGTATTGTGGTACAACAAAGTGGCAGGTAGTGTGGGACACTGAAGTGGCAGGTATTGTGGTACAATGAAGTGACAGGTATTTTGGTACACTGAAGTGGCAGGTAGTGTGATACACTGTATTTCAGTGTGATAGACTGAAGGAGTATATCAATGTGATAAACTGGAGTATATCAGTGTGATAGAAGGAATGTATAGATCAGTGTGATAGAAGGAATGTATAGATCAGTGTGATAGAAGGAATGTATAGATCAGTGTGATAGAAGGAATGTATAGATCAGTGTGATAGAAGGAATGTATAGATCAGTGTGATAGAAGGAATGTATAGATCAGTGTGATAGAAGGAATGTATAGATCAGTGTGATAGAAGGAATGTATAGATCAGTGTGATAGAAGGAATGTATAGATCAGTGTGATAGAAGGAATGTATAGATCAGTGTGATAGAAGGAATGTATAGATCAGTGTGATAAAAGGAATGTAGAGATCAGTGTGATAGAAAGAAGGAATATTTATTACATCACACAAGTGTGTGTCAGATTCTTCAAGACAGGAGCAGTGATCCTGAGTTGTCTCGACAAGAACTTTGCAACTGTGTCAACGGCGACACGTAGTGAGAAAAAAAACTCGAGGAAAGCGGAGAACAAATGTTATTAGAGGTACAGCTCACAAAATTTCGCTCACATTTGGTGCACTTTCTCATGTGATCTCCAGGAAACAAAGACGTTCTTCTAACTCAATGAACACATTTTTACCAGACAACCTGTGATTAGGAGAGGAACCTTATGATGACGTTTCGCCCCATCCTGGACCAGTGTTTGTCTGTGGTGACTTGTGAAAAGAGACACTTATGTGCCCTTCAGGACATTGGAGGAAACGTATCGCCATGTGTTGCTTCGGGGGAGGGGGCGAAACGTGTCTTTTTCCACATCTTGTCTGTACCACCACACCATTTTTCTTTGGTGAATTGTTCCAGCCTCGGCATTATGATTTCTTGTTCCAATGAATGCATCTTTGGACACTTAATAAACATTGATTTTTTGACGAAGACTTTACATGCACATGTGTCTAATTTTTCATCTTGGTATCATATACCATTCATATTCTTTGATTCTTTGGTTATCAGACGGATGTCAAAACCAGCTAATGTAGACCAGATAGTTAACTTCTTAACAGATCTTCTCCGAGTAAGAACCGTGGAGGAAACACTTGTTTCCTGACAATACAACACCACCACTGCTACACGCAACAAAACAGCACACGCTTAAAATTAGCAAAGCTAAACCACAGCTGGGGCGATTATCAGCTCCTTGATACTATGTTAATTCAGCACCATTTGAGGAGTCTGCTTGTTGTGGGAAGCTTGGTATAAGGCTTGGTAATAGATACCGACAAATTGGTTTCGAAAGACACGTTAGCAAACACTAGGACATATTTATTAGAAAACGTTTCGGTCCTGAGATCTTGATTACAGTTAGAAGTGGTCAAGGACCCAGGACCGAAACGTTTTATAATACGTCCTGGTTGTTCACGTGTCCTTCTAAACCAATTACACAAGTGTACAACATCTGGATGTTTTTATTTGGTAGACTTGTCGAGAGACATAGCTCTGTCAGTACAATTCAGGCGACATGAACGGAGTACTGAAGTGGAGGTAGTCAGTTCCCTCAGCCTAGGAGCAGGTGTTCAATACCGTAGTTGTTGTTGCTTGTAGTTTGGTGTTGTGGTAGCTGGTGGTGGTAGCTTGTTGGGCTTGTTGTTGCTGGTAGCTTGGTGTTGTGGTAGTTGTTGCTGGTAGGTTGGTGTTGTGGTTGTTGTTGCTGGTAGCTTAGTATTGTGGTTGTTGTTGCTGGTAGCTTAGTGTTGTGGTTGTTGTTGCAATTAGCTAGGTGTTGCAGTTCGCTTGTTGTGGTTGCACTGAGGTTATTGGCTGTTGATAGTATTGGTAAGAACTGTGTTGAGGCTATTCTGTGTGTGTTTGTAGTCACTTACATGTGTGGTGTGCATATGTGTGTGTGTGTGTGTGTGTGTGTGTGTGTGTGTGTGTGTGTGTGTGTGTGTGTGTAGTCACCTACATGTGGTGTGTTTGTGTGGGAGGGGGGTGAAGGCGAGAGTGAGAACATAAATCATGCGAGAAATTAAAAAGCATGATTAAATGAGTACAATTATAAACGACAAACAGCCGTGAAAGAAAGTGAAAACGGAAAGAAGAAAGAGCAAAGTGTGAAAGTTATGAGAAAGCCAGAGAGGGATATATATATATATATATATATATATATATATATATATATATATATATATATATATATATATATATAGAGAGAGAGAGAGAGAGAGAGAGAGAGAAATCATTTATTCCTAGGCTGACTCGTGTCTGGAACATGTTCGTACAGGACAGTGACATCAGTGACATCAAGGAAATAAAGTCAGTTGACTAAATAAAATCACTGGCCCAGAGATGGCTTCAACTTCATCCTGTTCCATATCTATGTATCTCTTAACAACAAATAGGCTCTTTAATGAGCTGATGAAGGTAACAGATCTTAACTTTTAAATAAAATTAAGAACCTTAATCCTAACCTTGTAAAGTCCTGTTTAAAGAGAGAGAGAGAGAGAGAGAGAGAGAGAGAGGAGGGAGGGAGGGAGGGAGGGTATTGTCAAGAGAAAAAGGAGAAAATTGGAAAGGAAAAGAGAGAAAGGGAAAAAGGGAAGCAGAGGACAAAAGCAGTGAAGAAAGCAGAGAGAAATTACACGCTCGTTGATCACCAGAGAAAACGAGTAAGTTCAACGAGGCGTCCCGACCATTGTGTCTACACCCCCCCGCTGGGAGCCAGGGCTTTTGATCCCAGAAAGTGGATCTCACATCCCTCTTCCTAAGATCAAATCTCACTTCCTTCCTCCCCCCCCCTTGGAGCTGTGTAACCCATACGTGTTTAGCTCTCCGTCCCAGAATTGTAACCATTAAAATATTCTTAATTTTCTCTATTGAGAAATAAAGGCTGAGTAATAATACTAAATAAAATGTAAAGAAACAGAACAGATAATAAATGGATAACTGGAGAACACAAAGAATAAATGAAAATTAATTATGTTGAAAATAAAACTCTGATTTAGAACACGATAATTTTGGCTTCAGCTTCAGCATTGTTGAGGTTCATAAATGATCCTAAGCTGAAGCCAGAGTTACCCGTGTTCAGTTATAATGGTTAAGTAAAACCTGGTATTACTGGTCTTATCAGGGAGTTAAAAACCAGCCATTAGTGCTAAGTAATGGTGTCAAGTGTATGTGTGTGTATGTGTGTGTGTGTGTGTGTGTGTGTGTGTACGTGCGTGCGCTTAATTCACTCGCATATACCTGGAATAAAAGTGAATATTTATAGACCACGGAGGCTGACAGCCGAGTATTGTTGATAGGTCGCCTCTTCCAGCTAATGTACTATCCTTATCTCCATCTTTAACGTCTGATATGTACATATCTTGTAAATACGTTTATCTCCAGACGCATTTAACACTTTAAGTGCGTACCTACGCTAGGTAGTGTTTTTATATATCCACCAATAAATGACAAGACTCAGGAAGGTAACTTTTGAATCTGTCGTAGCTGATGAACTCTCAGGGGAATTCTGGACGACGTCCACATTGTTCTACTGAAGTCTCCCAGTTCGGGCTGACACTACTGAAGTCTCCCAGTTCGGGCTGACACTACTGAAGTCTCCCAGCTCAGGCTGACACAACTGAAGTCTCCCAAAACAGTGTACGTAACATATTATGTGTGTCGCATACTACAGGGAAACGCAATTAGCTTGTGTTCGCACTATGTAACTGTCTATAGTTCCAGGAATACGTCGAGTGACGAGCCTAACTATAACGTCGGAAAGAAACGGCATAAAATACCGTCACACGTCTCTTTATGACTTGATAAATGTGATGAATGGTTTTGAAAACCGACAAGTTGAAGAATTGAGACACTTACGCAACATATGGGAATCTTTACTGAAGAAACGTTTCGCCACACAGTGGCTTCATCAGTGCAATACAAAGTAGAAATGGGAAAGGAGAGGAGGCTGAGGGACGAAACACCTCGAACTCCTCCTCTCCTTACCCATTTCTACTTTGTATCGGACTGATGAAGCCACTGTGTGGCGAAACGTTTCTTCAATAAAGATTCCCATATATTGCATAAGTGTCTCAATTCTTCGACTTGATAAAGTTCACTGTACATGACTAAACGTTGTCAGTAAAGAAGCGCCTTATACTGCGTGGCGAGACTACTAAATCTGAGGTGAAACATTGCAGGAATAAGATTAAAAAAACAACAACGCCCAGGAGAGTCAAGACAAGTGTAATTTGTCTACCAGCCTATCTTAGTTTATTATTTTTAAGGCTGTCTGTATTATTTTTGCCGCATGCTTTATATATATATATATATATAATATATATATATATATATATATATATATATATATATGTATATATATATATATATATATTATATTATATATTATATATATATATATATATATATATATATATATATATTATATATAATATATATATATATATATATATATATATATATATATATATATATATATATATATATAATTTATATATATATATATATTATATATATATATATATATATATATATATATATATATATATATATTATATATGTATATATATATTATATTATATATATTTTTTTTTTTTTTTTTTTCAACAAGTCGGCCGTCTCCCACCGAGGCAGGGTGACCCAAAAAAGAAAGAAAATCCCAAAAAGAAAATACTTTCATCATCATTCAACACTTTCACCACACTCGCACATTATCACTGTTTTTGCAGAGGTGCTCAGAATACAACAGTCTAGAAGCATAAACATATAAAGATACACAACATATCCCTCCAAACTGCCAATATCCCAAACCCCTCCTTTAAAGTGCAGGCATTGTACTTCCCATTTCCAGGACTCAAGTCCGACTATATGAAAATAACCGGTTTCCCTGAATCCCTTCACTAAATATTACCCTGCTCACACTCCAACAGATCGTCAGGTCCCAAGTACCATTCGTCTCCATTCACTCCTATCTAACACGCTCACGCACGCTTGCTGGAAGTCCAAGCCCCTTACCCACAAAACCTCCTTTACCCCCTCTCTCAACCCTTTCGAGGACGACCCCTACCCCGCCTTCCTTCCCCTATAGATTTATATGCTTTCCATGTCATTCTACTGTGATCCATTCTCTCTAAATGACCAAACCACCTCAACAACCCCTCTTCTGCCCTCTGACTAATACTTTTATTAACTCCACACCTTCTCCTAATTTCCACACTCCGAATTTTCTGCATAATATTTACACCACACTTGCCCTTAAACAGGACATCTCCGCTGCCTCCAACCGTCTCCTCGCTGCTGCATTTACCACCCCAGTTTCAAAACCCATAAAATGTTGGTACTACATATTTTCATACATTCCCTTTTGCCTCCATAGATACGTTTTTTGACTCCACATAACCCTCAACGCCCACTCACCTTTTTTTTCCCTCATCAATTCTATATTAACCTCATCCTTCAAAAATCCACCGCCGACACGTCAACCCCAAGTACTGAAAACATTCACTTCTTCCATACTCCTCCCCAATTTGATATCCATTTTTTTTTAAAAAATCATTTGAAAACCCCCATCACCTTACCTTTTTCTATTTTCCTTTCATTTTTCACCTTACACACATTCCCAAACTCACCACTAACCCTTTTGCTTTTTTTCTTTAGAATCTCCCATAAGCACATATCATCACCCAAAAAGTAACCCCGTGCAATTCCCCTTTTTAATTGATTCCCCATAATTTAAACCCCCCCCCTCCCCAAACACCCAGCATTTTCTTCCTTTACAAACCCCCTCTATAAATATATTAAACAAACCTGGTGACATTACACATCCCTGTCTAAGACCTACTTTTTCCGGAATGTCCCCTCTCTTCTACACACCCCTAAACCTGAGCCCCACTATCCTCATAAAACTCTTTTCAGCTTTAATAACTTTCCACCTTCCTAACTTTCAACATCGCCACATTTCTCCTCTATCCACTCTATCAAGCCTTTTCTAAAACCTAAATGCAATAAAAAAAATTCCCTATCTTTTCTAAAAACTGTTCACAATATGCTTCAAAATAAAAACCTACTAACATCCCCACCCACTCAAAACCTCCTGCTCATCCCAAACCTACATCTGCTTACCTCTAATTTTTTCAATTTTAAAAACCCTACCGACCTTTTCCGGTAACTCAGTAACTTATTCCTCTAAAATTTTTTTACAGTCTCTTTGTCCCCTTTCCCTTTAATAAAGGGACTATCAGCTCCTGCCAATCCCTGGAAACCTTCCCCTCTTTCAAAACATTTATTAAACAAAAGTACCAACCACTCCAACACTATATCCCCCCCTGCTTTTAACATTTCTGTCATGATCCCATCAGTTCCAGCTGCTTTACCCCCTTTCATTTACGTAATGCCTCACGTACCTCCCCCACACTTACATTCTGCTCTTCTTCACTCCTAAAAGATGGTATACCTCCCTGACCAGTGCATGAAAATTACTGCCTCTGTTTCTTCCTTAACATTTAAAAGTTCCTCAAAATATTCTCGCCATCTACCCAATACCTCCATCTCCCCATCTACTAACTCCCCTACTCTGTTTTTTAACTGACAAATCCATATTTTCCCTAGGCTTTCTTAACTTGTTTAACTCACTCCAAAATTTTTTCTTATTTCATTAAAATTTCTTGACAGTGCCTCTCCCACTCTATCATCTGCTCTCCTTTTGCACTCTCTCACCACTCTCTTTACCTTTCTTTTACTCTCCATATACTCTGCTCTTCTTATAACACTTCTGCTTTGTAAAAACCTCTCATAAGCTACCTTTTTCTCTTTTATCACACCCTTTACTTCATCATTCCACCAATCACTCCTCTTTCCTCCTGCCCCCACACTCCTATAACCACAAACTTACTGCCCCACATTCTAATACTGCAATTTTTAAAAACTATTCCAACCCTCTTCAAACCCCCCCACTACTCATCTTTGCACTAGCCCACCTTTCTGCCAATAGTCGCTTATATCTCACCCGAACTTCCTCCTCCCTTAGTTTATACACTTTCACTTCCCCTTTACTTGTTGTTGCCACCTTCCTCTTTTCCCATCTACCTCTTACTCTAACTGTAGCTACAACTAAATAATGATCCGATATATCAGTTGCCCCTCTATAAACATGTACATCCTGGAGCCTACCCATCAACCTTTTATCCACCAATACATAATCTAATAAACTACTTTCATTACGTGCTACATCATACCTTGTATATTTATTTATCCTCTTTTCATAAAATATGTATTACTTATTACCCAAATTTCTTTCTACACATAGCTCAATTAAAGGCTCCCCATTTACATTTACCCCTGGCACCCCAAATTTACCTACTACTCCCTCCATAACATTTTTACCCACTTTAGCATTAAAATCCCCAACCACCAATTACCTCACACTTGATTCAAAACTCCCCCACGCATTCACTCAACATTTCCCAAAATCTCTCTCTCTCCTCTACACTTCTCTCTTCTCCAGGTGCATACACGCTTATTATAACCCACTTTTACATCCAATCTTTATTTTACTCCACATAATCCTTGAATTAATACATTTATAGTCCCTCTTTCCTGCCATAGCTTATCCTTCAACATTATTGCTACTCCTTCTTTAGCTCTAACTCTATTTGAAACCCCTGACCTAATCCCATTTATTCCTCTCCACTGAAACTCTCCCACCCCCTTCAGCTTTGTTTCACTTAAAGCCAGGACATCCAGCTTCTTCTCATTCATAACATCCACAATCATCTCTTTCTTATCATCTGCACAACATCCACGCACATTCAGACTTCCCTTTTTGACAATTTTCTTCTTCTTATTCTTTTTAGAAATCTTTACAGGAAAAGGGGTTACTACCATTGTTTCCCGGCTTTTAGTTGACTTTTAAAACAGCATGGCTTACGAGAAAGATTCTTATTCCACTTCCCCAGGATATAAAAAGGAAAAATTAAAAAGACCAAGAACTATTAAGATAAAAACAAAGAAAAAACAGTAGTGGTATAAAAATTGTAATGTATTGTAGTGTGACCTAAGTGTAAGTGAAAGTACAAGAATGCCTGTAATCTTGTTTTTTTTAAAGGACGACAAAAAGAAAATCAGCAACCTACCCTCATGTAAAAAATTTACAGGCTTCTTTTACACTCACTTGGGAGGACGGGAGTACCCCCTGGGGGGTTGCTGTCTACCAAACCCTTCCTTTATATATATATTATATAAATATTTAAAATTTTATATATATTATATATATATATATAAAATTTTTATAATTATTTTATATATAATTATATATATATAATTATATTTAATAAAATAATAAATATTTATATAAAATAAAAGGTACTTGTATTCCCTCTTAAAATTTAAAAAAAATGTCTTGTAAAATTTTATCTTTGAATTTATTTAAATCCATTTAAGCTCTCCTTAACGTTTTAAATGTATAATGCTGTAAAAAAAATTAAATGGTGGATTAACTTTAGGGAAACCAAAATGTATTTTAAGTTTAGTGTCTTAGAGACTGAGGCAGTAAAGGGAAACAAGGGGTTTTTCAATTGCCCAAAAAAAAGAAAGAAGGTTGAGGAGGTAAATGGATGGGAAAACAGAGTTGTGGATGTCAACTTAGGGTTTAAAATCATAATCTAATTTTTTAAAGGGGGGGGGGTGGATCGGTAAGCCAGTGAAGGCCTCGATCAAATGACCAAAAGCTCCCCTCGGGTCATCAATGACAAAAAAACCCGCGTCATAAAACACTATTTTTGTTTCCTGACAAACCTTACTGCCCCAAGTTGTGGTGGTGGAAGACTGTCCCCGAGCAGCGTCGCTAAATGAAAAATGGGGAAACTTTAAACCCACCTTGGCAGGTACCGGTGGCTGTATTTCACCCCCAAAAATAGATTGAAAAAAATTTCCCCCAGCATTGTACATAAAAATACTATTCTCGGGCTAAAACTTTTTTTTCCCTAAAAAGATTTAAATGAGGTTTAAACCCTATCGACTGCTGCAAATAATAAAAAGTGCTTGTTCCCCCTTCATTTAGTGAAGAATAATTTAATCCCAAATAAGCAGCTTGAAATTAAAGTTTGTGAAATAAGAATTGGGCCTAGTAGGATATTTAATGAGGAAACTCTCCAATAAATAGCTTCTTCAGTCATGGTTAAAAGGGTAAAAAATACCAAATGTGTGGGACAAAAACTGAATTTCCATTTTTTGTTATAAGTTTTGGGGGAGGTTACAAGCACCGTTGCTCTCAGTGACCTCAAAAAATCCATTCGTATATGCAAACTGTTTTAAAAGGGCCGTGATAAAATTTTTGCGGTATCTTGAAAAAAAGTATACAATGGGCATGATGTAAATCATTTATCCCTCTTTTTGACTGCCTTTCAAATGCTGTTATTTGGAAAAAATGAAAGTTTTAATTTTTGAACATTTTAGTGTCATAAACTTCAAGGGAGTCAGTGACGAGTCATTGTACTTTTACCATCGTTAACCTGGAAAATAATAAACTAAGATCCTTTCAGTTTACCCCAAAAAAAAAAATGGATACAACGTTCTGTTTGTAAATTCTAAAATTTTTAAACTCGGCCCCAAAAAATGTTTCAAATGTCATTACGTTTTTTATTGAGTCACACAGAACACATGAAATTACATAGTTTTTGAGGGCCACAATTGTTCCCCAGTATGGAACCCCCACTGGGCAAGCACCAAGAATTGCAGAAAGTATAAAAGTTTTAACGAGACTGTCCCCGGGAATAAGGGGTATGTCGTGTGGGGAGTCTAGGGAATTCAGCCTGACGACACTGGAAGGGCAGGAGGATAGGGGACACGTAAAGACTTATAAAAAATTTAAAAGGAAAGACAGGTGAAAAGTGCCCGAATGTTTCGAGATGGGGCCAGCAACAAGGGACACAAAAGAAGTTAACAAATCAGATGAGCCATAGGGGTATTGGAATATTTTTTAACCTTAGAGTTGTTGGGAAAAGGGAAAAAACAGAGTGAAGCACGAGGGTGTCCAAAAAAAAGGTACGATAAGATCAGGTCCGGGAGAGAGTG
>NC_069421.1:23985381-23992881 GCF_026875155.1 Cherax quadricarinatus | reverse complement strand
ATCATAGGCCGGGTGTCGTCGCACTGTTGTGGGTGTCATCCTGGGAGTGGTTCGGTAAGGGCTGGAAAAATAACAAGTTTCAAATGACTTAATAATGGTCCGGAATGGACCGTCATGTTGTCTAATTTTTCGTCTCAAAAGTATAAGTTAATCATAAATTAGCTGAGGTAAGATAACAGCTCTTAATCTGTAAATTAGCTGAGGTAAGATTAAAGCTTTTCACTTGTAAATTTGCTGGGGTAAGATAACAGCTCTTAACCTGTAAATTAGCTGAACTCTTCTCCAGGCTGAGGGACTGACAACCTCAAATACTTTCTCTCCGAGGTTGATGGACTGATTACATCATCTTCATTTCATTTCTGCTGCACCCTTTGTATTTGACTGAAGAAGACGACTGTGTAGGCGAAACGTTTCATCAATAAAGATACCCAACTGCTGCACCTATGTCTTAATCTTCACCATGTTCTTAGTTGGGTGTCACCAGCCGCTCGTTTAACCCGCTGGGTGTTTGTGTGTTGCTGCAGTCACGGTGTTGTGACTCGATTCGTATCTTATTGGTATGTAACCAAGACAGGACTCGCAGCAATGGTTTCAAGTTGGGGAAAATAGATTTGGAAAGGATATAGGAAAACACTGGTTTAGAAATAGAGTTGGGGCCCCGTGGCCTGGCTGGCAAACCTCTCACTTCACACGCTGAGGTTTCGGGTTTGATTCCCGGCAGGAGTGGAAACACTGGACGCGTTTCCTAAAACCTGTCCTGTTCACCTAGCAAGTAGGTACCTGTGTGTTAATCGACTGGTGTGGGTCGCATCCTGGGGGACAGGATTAAGGACCTCAATGGAAATAAGACAGACAGTCCCTCGATGACGCACTGCCTTTCTGGGGTTTTCCTGGGTGGCTAACCCTCCGGGGTTAAAAGTCCGAACAAGATATGAGTAGAGCAAACTCCTGAGTAGCATCATCGAAGCTAAAACATTGTGCAGTTTTTAAAATAGATTAGACAAATACATGAGTGCGTGGGATTGGATGTGAATTGGACCTGATTAGCTTAGGCCAGTAGGCCTGATGCAGTGCTCCTTCTTTTTTATGTTCTCATGTACATATTTAAAGTTACGTGAATATGGGTAGCAGGTGGTAAGGATACTTGTCCATTCGCTCCTACCTGGCGATCGAACTTGGTGATCCTTTCGTTAGTGAGCCGAAGACTCTAAGCAACGAGCTTAGAGGTTGTGGTCTCGTCAACTCGCCCTTGCAAGCTTGCAACACCAACGCAGCGTCTCGATAAACACGTGTGCGAGGTCACCTCTCCCTAGCGTCAGTGAATCTCACCACCGGTAGTTTAACTTCGCATGGCGAGAGAAATAATCTCTTGTGGCCAGGTCAGGAATGTGGTGCAGTTGAGTCACCTGGTGGAAGGTGGGTTCAAGGTGCGTTCACCTAGTATGAGGGAACAGGGTAGTCTAGAGTGGGTGATTCACCTGCTGGAAGGTGAGTTCAGTGTGGTGCTTCACCTAGTATGTGGGAGCGGGGTCGTCCAGGGAGAGCAGCTCCTCGAGACAAAAGCTTGAGCTGTATGAATACAAGCTAAGAGTGGCAGCGGTACAAGTAAAGCTGCTACGCAACGTTTCACTCAGTGTAGAACTTCAAGTCACTTGATAAAGCTCTAAACATAGCGAAACGTTATCCTAATAAAAGCTTGTTCTACAACTTGGCTGTGTCTTCGTAGTTGTGGACAAAACACCATCTCATCTAAGTGAGTATAGTTAGAAAGAGTGTCTGTTTTTCACTGAGCAGACGGTGGATCGAGTCTCGACCACAGAGCATAATTGCTCGTGTTCATATTATCACAGTGATGCCTTAAATGCGTTTAGTCAGGAAACAGGACAAAAGTTTCCTGACTCGGGTTAGGTTAGGTAAGGTTCGTCAGGAAACAGGACAAATGTTTCCTGACGCGGGTCTTAGTCAGATGATGACCCGCCTTTGGAGCTTTTGGTCATCTGACCGAGGCCTTCCGCTGGCTTACCGGTCCACCCCTTTAAAAATTATGGTCATTTATAACCATTGTTTTTTTTTATCCTGACTCGGGTCTTAGTCATATGATGGCCCCGCCACTGGAGCTTTTGGTCATCTGACTAAGGCTGTCCGTTGGTGAATTGCCCTTGACACGGTAATTCGGGCTGCCCCTTCCCTTTCTCTACCCTCCCCTTCCTCTACCTTTCTTGTGAAACTTCATTCCGTCCCATTCCCCTGACCCAGTTTGACCTCTACGGGTCAGAGACATTGCAACCTTGTCAGCGGTGGGGTTAAACAGGTGAGGTTCCTGACATCTTGCCTGGTCGTTAATCTTTTGTTGGACTCCGTTGCGTAAGTAGCAGCTTTGTCTGAAGCACAGGGTGCACCGTTCAAGGTTCAACCATAATCTCTTATATAAGAAACGTGGCTGGGAGTGCTCTTCGAATGTGAACTAGTTCGTGACGGTATCTGACTCCTAGTCTCGTTTTGAGAATGAAGGTTTCGGGTCGCCATGGGAGAGAGAGAGAGAGAGAGAGAGAGAGAGAGAGAGAGAGAGAGGAGAGAGAGAGAGAGAGGGAGAGAGAGAGAGAGGAAGGACTTACAGTCACTACCATAACAGCTGGGAAAAAGGGAAAAGACACGTTACAGATCAAGCCTTCATTTGAACAACGAATGTATCGCTCTGTGCTGAAACTGTAAAGAGATAAATGGTATATAAGATACCGACACGATGGAAAAAAAATAGACACCAATGCAGTATGCGATCCTTTATTAACTACGTTTCGCCCACACTGAGGGCTTCATCACAAACATCTATTTGTGACTTGATAAAGCCCACACTGTGTGGGTGAAACGTAGTCAATAAAGAATCGCATTATATTTCACTTGTATTTAGTTTTCCACCAGTAGGGGATGCCCAGCCACCTGTCCAGTGGAATCGACACACTAAAATATATCATTGGTCCAGATTGTAAAAAAAAGTATGACCCCCGTCTTCCAAAGAATTACGGACTTTTAAGCACCCATTGCACTCCGTTGATTTTAAAAGGTGATAGAACGTTCC
Organism: Cherax quadricarinatus; assembly: GCF_026875155.1. Taxonomy (NCBI): domain Eukaryota; kingdom Metazoa; phylum Arthropoda; class Malacostraca; order Decapoda; family Parastacidae; genus Cherax; species Cherax quadricarinatus. Next base: position 23,989,805 of record NC_069421.1, on the reverse strand, counting down.
CTTACTCTTGTATAGACTGTCCAACACTAGGGATCATTGCTCTCGTAAATGATGTGATAACTTTAGCCTCACAAATTCTCTATACATTTATTCTACTGGATAAAGACAATAGAAGGAGACACAAGACCAGCGTCACTCGTGCACAAACATGGAACACACTTACTGGAATTGTAGAGAATTCCTGTCTAAGGTGTGTTGCTTGGGAGGAAGGCCTTGTGTTGCAAGATGACTTGTAAATAATGATAAACTTAGAAATATGTTACCTAAATACTGGGTTAATAAACAATTCCTAACCTCAGGCAGCGGACAATATCATGAACACTAGGGTATTGAGAACTGTATGTAAATCCTACACTAAGGTATTGAGAACTGTATGTAAATCCTACACTAAGGTATTGAGAACTGTATGTAAATCCTACACTAAGGTATTGAGAACTGTATGTAAATCCTACACTAAGGTATTGAGAACTGTATGTAAATCCTACATAAGTATTGAGAACTGTATGAAAATCCTACACTAAGGTATTAAGAGCTGTATGTATATCCTACACTAAGGTATTGAGAACTGTATGTAAATCCTACACTAAGGTATTGAGAACTGTATGTATATCCTACACTAAGGTATTAAGAGCTGTATGTATATCCTACACTAAGGTATTAAGAGCTGTATGTATATCCTCCCACTAAGGTTTATTAAAAAACTGTATGTATATCCTACACTAAGGTTTTTAAAGAGCTGTATTGTATATCCTACACTAAGGTATTAAGAGCTGTATGTATATCCTACACTAAGGTATTAAGAACTGTATGTATATCCTACACTAAGGTATTAAGAACTGTATGCATATCCTATATCTGAGTTTTCACTCCACTTAAAATTGGAGTGATGACGATCAGGTGAATACTGTAACTACTGTGGCTAGTAAATCATTAATCATGACTCCGTCACGAAACCCTCGTGATACGTTCGTGTGAGAAGCTCTCACTAGCTGCCTATGCTGCTCACGTTGCTCAGGTATCTAGTAGTTTGATGGGTGGTGGTCATCTCCAAGCGCTGACACACTTGTGCTACAGGTTTAATTTATGAGAGTTAGTCTCCAGCTCCATGGTAAACTGAAACGACAATGGCTGCTACTGGCCCGGCGACCCACGGCTCAAACAATATCAAATCCCTACCGAGGCCTGGTTATGGACAGGGCCGCTTGGGGCGTTGACCCCCGGAACACCCTTCAGGTATACCAAATAATATTGCTCCCCAAGACAAAGATCAGACATAATTCTCCCCAATATTGATATTAAATTAACAATGCAGATTAAATCACTAAAAAATGTGAGTATTGACATTTTAAGTTAAGCTGCAGCTCCTGAATCGCGCACAACATTAATGTATACAATATTCGAATTATTTACTAAATATTCGATATTCAAACCTTGGTGAGAGGCCTCCAGCTGTTACATTTCAAATTTTCCACAGTTATTACTGAGGAAAATCAGAGAGCATAAGTCAAGGCTGATGATGTGAACCCTAGGTACACACACACACACACACACACACACACACACACACACACACACACACACACACACACACACACACACACACACACACACACACACACAGGCCCCTGGCAGTGAAAGCTGTCTCACCAAGCACACTCTCCTTGCTGTTGGTCATGTTTTAAGACAGTAATGCTGCACAGGAAGTGTGACTTAATATCACGCTCGTAGTGAATAATATTACTCTAGTATTAAATATTATCACTCTTGTAGTGGGTAATGTATTATCGCTCTTCTAGGGAGTAATATCAAACTTGTAGCGGATAATATAACGCTATCAGGGGATAATATCGAAGTTGTAGAGGGCAATACCTCTCCTGTTTTGGAAAATACAACCCCATTGTGGTGATGTATGGTGGTGGTGGTGGTGATGACAGTGGTGGTGGTAGTGGTGATGTGTGGTGGTGATTACAGTGGTAGTGGTGGTAGTAGTGATGTGTGGTGGTGTGACAGTGATAGTGATGTGTGGTGGTCTGCGGTGGTAGTAGTGATGCGTGGTGGTGGTGGGGTAGGTGATGTTGTGGTGGTGATGACATTTGGTAGTGGTGATGTGTGATGGTAGTGTTGGTGGTAGTGGGGATGTGTGGTGGTGTGGTAGTGATGTGTGGTGGTCGTAGTGGTGATGTGGGGGTGGTGGTGGTAAAGGTGATGTGTGGTGGTGTAGGATGGTGGTGGTGGTGGTGAGTGTGGTGGTGATGAAGTGGTGATGGGTGATATATGATGGTTAGTGGTGATGTGTGTTTCTTTCGCAGTGGTAGTGGTGATGGTGGTGTTAGTGCAGTAGTAGTGGGGATGTGTGGTGGTAGTGGTGATGACAGTGGTAATGGTGATGTGTGGTGGTGGTAGTGGTGATGTGTGGGGGTGGTATGACAGTGGTAGTGGTGATGTGTGGTGTGTGACGTGTTGATGGTGGTGACAAATGGTAGTGGTGATGTGTGGGTGGTTTACAGTGTGATGGTGGTGACAGGGGTTGGGTGGTGGTGACAGTGGTGATGGTAATGTGTGGGTGGTTGACAGTGTTGATGGTGTGGACGCGTTGATGGTTGGTGACAGTGTTGATGGTGGTGACAGTTGTAGTGGTAATGTGTGGTGGTGACAGTGTTGTGGTGACAGTGGTAGTGGTGGGTGTGTGGTGGTGACAGTGTTGATGGGGGTGGCAGTGTTGATGGGGGGTGACAGTGGTAGTGGTGATGTGTGGTGGTGACAGTGTTTTGGTGTGACAGTTTTTGAGGTGGTGACAGTGGTAGCGGTGATGTGTGTGGTGACAGTGTTGATGGTGGTGAAAAGTGGTATGATGTGTGGTGGTGACGTGTTGATGGTGGTGACAGTGGTAGTGGTGTTTGGGGGTGACAGTGTTTATGGTGGTGACTGGTAGTGGTGTGGTGGTGACAGGGGGTAGTGGGTGATGGTGGTGACAGTGTTGGGCGGTGGTGACAGCGGTAGTGGTGATGGTTTGGGGACAGTGTTGATGGTGGTGACAGATTGTGGTGGTGATGGTGGTGACAGTGTTGTGGTGGTGGGCTGTGGTAGTGGTGATGGTGGTGGACAGTGTGATGGTTTGGGGACTGTTGATGGTGGTGGTAGTGGTATGGTGGTGACGTGGTGTGGTGATGGTGGTGACAGTGTTGATGGTGGTGACAGTGGTAGTGGTGTGGTGGTGACAGTGTTGATGGTTGGTGACAGTGTTAAAGGTGGTGAAGTGGTAGTGGTGATGGTGGTGGGGGAGTGGGGAGTGGTGATGGTGGTGACGTGGTAGTGGTGATGGTGGTGACAGTGGTAGTGGTGATGGTGGGGTGACAGTGTTTTAGGTGGTGACAGTGGTAGTGGTGATGGTGGTGACAGTGTTGATGGTGGTGACAGTGTTGATGGTGGTGACAGTGTTGATGGTGGTGACAGTGTTGATGGTGGTGACAGTGGTAGTGGTGATGGTGGTGACAGTGTTGATGGTGGTGACAGTGGTAGTGGTGATGGTGGTGACAGTGTTGATGGTGACAGTTGATGGTGGTGACAGTGGTAGTGGTGATGGTGGTGACAGTGTTGATTGGGGGACAGTTGATGGTGGTGACAGTGGTAGTGGTGATGGTGGTGACAGTGTTGATGGTGGTGACAGTGTTGATGGTGGTGACAGTGGTGATGGTGGTAACAGTGTTGATGATGGTGACAGTGTTGATGGTGGTGACAGTGGTAGTGGTGATGGTGGTGACAGTGTGATGGTGGTGACAGTGTTGATGGTGGTGACAGTGGTGAGGGGGTGACAGTGTTGATGGTGGTGGGCAGTGGGAGTGGTGATGGTGGTGACAGTGTTGATGGTGGTGACAGTGTTGATGGTGGTGACAGTGGTTTATGGTGGTGACATGTTGATGGTGGTGGCAGTGGTAGTGGTGAGGTGGTGACAGTGTTGATGGTGGTGACAGTGTTGATGGTGGTTGGGCAGTGGTGATGGTGGTGGACAGTGTTGATGTGGTGACAGTGTTGATGGTGGTGACAGTGGTAGTGGGTTGATGGTGAGTGACAGTGTTGATGGTGGTGACAGTGTTGATGGTGGTGCAGTGGTGATTGGTGGTGACAGTGTTGATGGTGGGGACAGTGGTAGTAGTGGGGTGGATGGTGGTGACAGTGTTGATGGTGGTGACAGTGTTGATTGGTTGGTGACAGTGGTGATGGTGGTGCCTGTAGTTGATGGTGGTGACAGTGTTGATGATGGTGACTGGTAATGGTGATGGTGGTAGTAAGTAAGTTTATTCAGGTATACACAAATACTGGTTACATAGAATTATCATACATAGCAGCATATGTGTAGAGAACCTAGGATAACACAAAAAAGTCAGACAGAGTGACTGATTTTCATTGGGGTCCTTTTACTTATT
>NC_069421.1:23977881-23980381 GCF_026875155.1 Cherax quadricarinatus | reverse complement strand
CCTGAGTTGTCTCACTGGGACAGTAATGAGAACTCCTGAGTTGTCTCACTGGGAGAGTAATGAGAACTCCTGAGTTGTCTCACTGGGACAGTAATGAGAACTCCTGAGTTGTCTCACTGGCAGAGTAATGAGAACTCCTGAGTTGTCTCACTGGGACAGTATGAGAACTCCTGAGTTGTCACTGGGAGAGTAATGAGAACTCCTGAGTTGTCTCACTGGGAGAGTAATGAGAACTCCTGAGTTGTCTCACTGGGAGAGTAATGAGAACTCCTGAGTTGTCTCACTGGGAGAGTAATGAGAACTCCTGAGTTGTCTCACTGGAGAGGAGTAATGAGAACTCCCGAGTTGTCTCACTGGGAGAGTAATGAGAACTCCTGATGTCTCACAGGGTCAGTAATGAGAACTCCTGAGTTGTCTCACTGGGAGAGTAATGAGAACTCCTGAGTTGTCTCACAGGGACAGTAATGAGAACTCCTGAGTTGTCTCACTGGGAGAGTAATGAGAACTCCTGAGTTGTCTCACTGGGTCAGTAATGAGAACTCCTGAGTTGTCTCACAGGGACAGTAATGAGAACTCCTGAGTTGTCTCACTGGGTCAGTAATGAGAACTCCTGAGTTGTCTCACTGGGACAGTAATGAGAACTCCTGAGTTGTCTCACTGGGAGAGTAATGAGAACTCCTGAGTTGTCTCACTGGGAGAGTAATGAGAACTGAGTTGTCTCACTGGGAGAGTAATGAGAACTCCTGAGTTGTCTCACTGGGAGAGTAATGAGAACTCCTGAGTTGTCTCACAGGGACAGTAATGAGAACTCCTGAGTTGTCTCACTGGGTCAGTAATGAGAACTCCTGAGTTGTCTCACTGGGTCAGTAATGAGAACTCCTGAGTTGTCTCACTGGGTCAGTAATGAGAACTCCTGAGTTGTCTCACTGGGAGAGTAATGAGAACTCCTGAGTTGTCTCACTGGGAGAGTAATGAGAACTCCTGAGTTGTCTCACTGGGAGAGTAATGAGAACTCCCGAGTTGTCTCACTGGGAGAGTAATGAGAACTCCTGAGTTGTCTCACAGGGACAGTAATGAGAACTCCTGAGTTGTCTCACTGGGAGAGTAATGAGAACTCCTGAGTTGTCTCACTGGGTCAGTAATGAGAACTCCTGAGTTGTCTCACTGGGAGAGTAATGAGAACTCCTGAGTTGTCTCACTGGGTCAGTAATGAGAACTCCTGAGTTGTCTCACAGGGACAGTAATGAGAACTCCTGAGTTGTCTCACAGGGACAGTAATGAGAACTCCTGAGTTGTCTCACAGGGACAGTAATGAGAACTCCTGAGTTGTCTCACAGGGACAGTAATGAGAACTCCTGAGTTGTCTCACTGGGTCAGTAATGAGAACTCCTGAGTTGTCTCACAGGGACAGTAATGAGAACTCCTGAGTTGTCTCACTGGGTCAGTAATGAGAACTCCTGAGTTGTCTCACTGGGACAGTAATGAGAACTCCTGAGTTGTCTCACTGGGAGAGTAATGAGAACTCCTGAGTTGTCTCACAGGGACAGTAATGAGAACTCCTGAGTTGTCTCACTGGGTCAGTAATGAGAACTCCTGAGTTGTCTCACAGGGACAGTAATGAGAACTCCTGAGTTGTCTCACAGGGACAGTAATGAGAACTCCTGAGTTGTCTCACAGGGACAGTAATGAGAACTCCTGAGTTGTCTCACAGGGACAGTAATGAGAACTCCTGAGTTGTCTCACAGGGACAGTAATGAGAACTCCTGAGTTGTCTCACAGGGACAGTAATGAGAACTCCTGAGTTGTCTCACAGGGACAGTAATGAGAACTCCTGAGTTGTCTCACTGGGAGAGTAATGAGAACTCCTGAGTTGTCTCACTGGCAGAGTAATGAGAACTCCTGAGTTGTCTCACTGGCAGAGTAATGAGAACTCCGAGTTGTCTCACTGCAGAGTAATGAGAACTCCTGAGTTGTCTCACTGGCAGAGTAATGAGAACTCCTGAGTTGTCTCACTGGCAGAGTAATGAGAACTCCTGAGTTGTCTCACTGGCAGAGTAATGAGAACTCCTGAGTTGTCTCAAAGGGACAGTAATGAGAACTCCTGAGTTGTCTCACTGGCAGAGTAATGAGAACTCCTGAGTTGTCTCACTGGGAGAGTAATGAGAACTCCTGAGTTGTCTCACTGGCAGAGTAATGAGAACTCCTGAGTTGTCTCACAGGGACAGTAATGAGAACTCCTGAGCTGTCTCACTGGGAGAGTAATGAGAACTCCTGAGTTGTCTCACTGGGAGAGTAATGAGAACTCCTGAGTTGTCTCACTGGGACAGTAATGAGAACTCCTGAGTTGTCTCACTGGGAGAGTAATGAGAACTCCTGAGTTGTCTCACTGGGAGAGTAATGAGAACTCCTGAGTTGTCTCACAGGGACAGTAATGAGAACTCCTGAGTTGTCTCACTGGGACAGTAATGAGAACTCCTGAGTTGTCTCACGGGGACAGTAA